>CALNHX010001963.1:0-198327 GCA_940337035.1 Agriotes lineatus | reverse complement strand
CTATGTAAAAAAATCAGATTAGAGAGGTTATATTTACAACTGGTAACATACCTGTAATGCAACGATGATGTGGGATGTGGGACTGTGGTGGGATGGTGTGGGCAGCCTCACTATAGCTGTAGAAAGACATGTAATTTCTCAAAGGAGCTAATCAAGTTTTACTTACATAAACCACCCACAGCAAATTCTCGTCTGGTTTAATCTGTAACATTTTTCAGATTAATAAACGTCGGAGATATGAGCGTTTAAATTTTAAAATGTAGTATATGACAGTAGCCACACAAGGCAAAAAACCATATCTAAATATCTTAATAAATATAGAAGATACAAGCATTTTAAAACACCATTAGAAAAATGTTAGAAATGTTTAAAATGTAGTACATGACGGTAGCAACATAATGCAAAAAATCCCGACCAAATATCTTAATAAACACCGGAGATATGAACGTTTTTAAGATTTGAAAAAAAAAAATTTTTTTAAATGTAGTATATGACAGTAGCAATACAATGCAAAAAACGGCATTTAAATATCTTAATAAATATAGAAGATACAAGCATTTTAAGACACCATTAGAAAAATGTTAGAAATGTTTAAAATGTAGTACATGACGGTAGGAACCCAATGCATAAAACGGCGAAGATATATCTCAATAAACAACGGAGATATGAGCATTTTAAGATTACATTAGAAAAGTATTAGAAAAAAAGAACTTTCGTGTGCGACATTTTGCCGTTGTTTTTGAGAAATTTTTCTTTTACTGAGTCCAAACGCATTTTCAAAGTACAGATATGGACATATAAGATAAAAACATATATATTTACAAAGACATTTTCAAAGTACAGATATGGACATATAAGATAAAAACAGATATTTAGAACAATATCTTACCTGAAGTATAGTTGCGGTGGATTGGAGGTACTGTGGTTTCTTCAAGCAATTCTCGATGTTTATATATCCAGTTCCCCCCGACTACGTATTGAGGGCAGGGAATGTGTAACCAATTTACTTTCCAGAAACTAATTTTACGTATATTTAAGTTGTAATTAGAAATAGAAAAATTTTTCTATCGCCGTTACATTGTATGCTAAAAAAGGAACATTTTGATACCGCACAACCTACTTTTTAGATAAAATTAGATAGCTATAGTTATTTGGTTGTTCTAATAATCCATCAGCTATTTTTTTTATTATAGCGATAACTTCATAAGCTTCCAATTACATTAATTAGACAGTCATTTAATAAGCAAGTAGATCTACTACATGTATTACCAATAAAAATGGATTTCTTGTATTCGGAATAACACGTTTTGAACCCCTAGGTTTTCTAGGAATACATGAATAGCAATGCGTTGTATGACGTAAAAAGTAATAGGCATTTAGTTTTTCAAGTACGTAAATTTAGCTAGATCTGCTGTAGCCATTTGCCGCAGTATTAGAAGACGAATATGTGGAGCAGCACCTGTTTGATAATTCCTAGTGCATGCATAATTCTATAAAAGAAGTTCCTTCATATCAAAATTAGTGGTGTTTTTTCCACATCTTTAAATTTAAAATTATTGCATTGACGTTAGTAATAGACAAAAGACAGTAGACACGTACGTTTTTTTTTAGGTTGTGTGCGTACGTGCAGGTATTCACACTCGTTTGAAAAGGTCATTTTGGCATGGTAAACAACTGCCATTTTTCAACATACGAGTTAATGTGTACCGAGGCCAAGTTTTTAAAAGTCAATGAAAGTCGCTATCACTGGTAATATAAATATCGATTGTTCCAAGAAGAGCTGCATTAAAAATGAACAATTTAAAATTGCTTTGTTAATAAGACCGTAATGTTGCTCTTTTAAACGTTTTACCTAGTAATTATTATTGTGAAACTAGTGCATCGCTTCTGAATATTTTGAACGTGGTTAAACGGTAGATGTTATTTTATTAAAATGCCTGGCACCCGCAATGTTGCTCTTTTAAAAGCTTTTACCTAGTAATTATTATTCTGAAATTAGTGCATCGCTTCTGAATATTTTGAACGTGGTTAAACGGTAGATGTTATTTTATTAAAATGCCTGGCACCCGCAATGTTGCTTTTTAAAAGCTTTTACCTAGTAATTATTATTCTGAAATTAGTGCATCGCTTCTGAATTTTTTTGAACGTGGTTAAAAGGCAGATGTTATTTTATTAAAATGTCGACACCCAGCATAATTTGTATTACATATTAATAGGTAGATATTAAGCCAGTGGAATGTTTTCATATGTTTAGATTGACCTGTTATTCAAATGCTATATTGGAAATGCATTTGTAAACAAAATTGTTAATCATTACAGTTGAGCAGACGTTGTATTAAAATAATTACTCAGGGCTTCACCTCCTCGAAAAGTAAAATTTCGTTATGTTTTTTTTTATTCGCTAGATTATAAGCCCATATTAGAACAAATGTATGTGTGAAATATTTTTAAACATTTCAACATGTTAGAACAACAAATAACTGGTGCGCTAGTTTACTTTATATTATCGCTTTATTTGTGTAAACTGTGTTTTAAACTGTCTGGAAAAATGTGTTTCAATGTTAACTTGAATTGCAAAAATAGAGGCATGCAACGAACTTAAAGATATTTGAAGGCCAACTTCCTTTGCGTGAGCCGAGGTTAGAAAAAAAATGTAGATTGCAACGAAGCTAGATATTAGCAGTGAAAGTTTCTTATATACAGTATGCATTTTAAACTGTCAATTTTAAATAGATTTGATTTGCATGATTTTTGATAAATAAAATTTTGTTTTTCATGTTTGAAACCTCGCGTTTTATTAATGTGAATACAGATGCATCTATCAGACAACCAACGCTGCAGGCTTTTTAATAAGTGCTAGTAATTAATAGGATATAAATATTTGCAACAGTGGCATAAAATTTGATTATTATTAAACGGTGAATACAAATTCACCTATCACACGACCAACGCTGCAGTATTTTTAATAAGCGCTAGTAATTAATAGGATATAAATATTTGCAACAGTGGTATAAAATTTGATTATTATTAAACGGTTTAAAAATATTAGATGTATAAGTCTATATTTGTAAAATATTTTTAAACATTTCAACATGTTAGAACAACAAATAGTTGGTGCGCTAGTTTACTTTATATTATCTACGCAAACTGTCTGGAAAAATGTGTTTCAATGTTAACTTGAATTGCCGTCTGTAAAGATGTAGGCAACGAACTTAAAGATATTTGAAGGCTAACTTCCTTTGTGTGAGCCGAGGTTAGAAAAATGTAGATTGCAACGAACTCAATTTCAACTGGTTTGCGTGCGAAAGTCATCCTTCGCATGCAGTATAAATACACCTGGCTGAGGTGGGGGGCAACCATTCTCTCGTGTTTGCCATGGCTAGCAACAGCGCTGTCTGTTCCTTTTGTCAGGGTGCAGTTTTACCGAAAAAATTTTCAAAATTTAATAGGCTCAGTTTGAAAAAAACGGGTGCAGTTAAACTTTGCGCCTGCACGGAACCAAGCGGTTCCGTACAGATATCGCCGCAAGCCACCATAAAAGTTTTAAGTGACGTACTCGTTGCACCTGCTTTCGAAACCATATCTCAAAGTAGTAGTCAAGGTTCTAGCAAAATTTTAAAATCAGCTTTAAAGAAAGATCAGAAAAGGAAAAGTCCTGCAAAATTTAATTTGTCGAAATATGTCAAGTGTATGAATGAGGAGACTGATGTTCCTGTGGCAAAAATCCAAAATATGTTACATGAGTCTTCTCATTTATCACAAACGGAAATGTTTATGGAAACGTTCGATTTTGACGACATTCCATTGGAAAAGGTGGCTTCCGGCGACGGTGCGGCGCAAGAGTTTAGAGCCCTTGTAGATGGTTTGGAGATCGACTCCGGCTCAAGTCGACCGACCAGTCGAATTTCGAAGCAGCCAACAATCCAACCTTCGGAAAATGTGACCGCAGTACCGTCTGTAATTGTGCAGTCTCCGGTTTCGGGCAATGCAGTCGTCATGTCGTCAGCTACTGGGAGTAACGTAGTCGACACTGTGGTGTCGATTACGTCTACCCCTCAGGAGGAAGACATTGATGACATGTCGCCATCCCAGTGTGCCGAACGTGAATACGTGTCTAATCGTAATGCAATAGATGCTAAAGCAGCCGATCTTCGCAGCGGTGAGCATTACATAAGGTATATTAGATATTAGATATTAGATATTATTTTTCTACCCATATATGTTATTTAACATTGAAGGTGTTCAGAGCGTGCTTTTCCCAGTTTAATAGCTTATATTGTTATTAGCTCCCTAGAAATTCGAGCCGCCAGACTAGAAGCGACGATGCACGATGAGTACCTAAAAAGCATAGCTGCTTTACCTAAGATCCGCCACGGCCACAGCGCAACTAACATGGACATCTTTAAGAATGCTGCGTTAGCAAGGCTAGAGCTAATCCAAGATCTGTTAGCTGTGGAGGGTGCGATTCGTGCAAGACGTCAGGAGCTCGATAAAAAGGCTAAGTAACGAGTAGATAATCGTTTAACATATCATACACCCCTAACACAAATAACCTCCCCCCTATCCTCTCCAGGGTGTCCAAAGCGAATCCTCCCCGTGGTGACACCTGGGTATTCCGTTCGAGGTTTAATTTGTTAATCAGTGTTAATAAAGGTGTTCTTTTCGTTTGTGGATAGTAAGCCTCGAGCTGGGTAGCTAATCGCGCAATTAGTATATTAACCGATTGCGCGAGACTAATTTACCATTATGTTCAGGTGCACTGCTTGTGGAGAGTCCTTCACCAGAGCTGACAATTTGTTTCGCCATCGAAGAGATAGCTGTCGCCACGAGGTTGGCCACCCATCGACGAGTGGTAAGTGGAAACGTGTTGATTGCTGCTGATTATATCAATTGTGTGTTTCCTAAAGGTGACGCTATGGAGGCTTCGGTAGCAGCTGGTGAGGGACCATCGGCGAGTAAACGCCCAAGACTTAATGACTCCAGCGGTGGTGAGTGTGTCTCTATTGTAGTGTTTCATGTTTTCTAACGTTTGGTTTAACAGAACAGCTCCCCAGGACGCAATACTGCGACGTGTGTGATGAAAATGTTCCTCGGACTTGTTTCGTTGGACACCTGAGGAGCAATCGTCACACGAGGCGGTGTGATGTCGTCCATCTGGGGAAAGGAGTGGTGGCCCTTCCAAGCGCCTTCAAGTCCCGCGTTGCCAGCTACAGGGTGTCCACGGAAAATTATCATATAAGCGTTGTAGAATATATGACCGAATTGAAAGACAAAATTGTAGATCTTATAGAAGGTCAATTGACCAAATTAAACAGTATAAAATTCAATTTCGAACTTTTCGGGTATTTTATTTTGGAGACTCAAGATGTACAAGACGTCAAAAGTTTTAATACGACCAACGAGGTGGTCACTCGCGGTACAGACTTGAACGAATTATATGATAATTTAACGGGGATATTGGACCAGAAGGTGTCCGAATTTGAGGAACGCGATTCAGGTGTGTATTACAACTGTAATTCTTGTTAATGTTACTAACCGCAAAATTTTTACAGGGTGGATCTTGAAGCAGTTGCTGTATCTAGAATTAAATATAAATAAATTCAATCCGTTTCGGGCGTCTTCGTATATCCCGCTCCCGAAGCAGATTCAGTCCAAGAAAGCGATCGTGAACGTCCAAAACGTCGATGACGAGCGTTGTTTCGGGTGGGCGGTAACCTCGGCCATCTGCGAACCGGATGGACTGTCTAATCGAACGAGTTCGTATCCAGATTGCAGGGAGTTTTTAAATTTTAAGGACATTGAATTCCCTGTTAGATTGCGCGATATTTCTAAATTTGAAAAAAATAACCCTCAACTTTCTATAAATGTATACGCGTTGGAAAAGACTTTTCAAAACGATATTACCATATATGAAGTTGTGGGACCTCTGTACTATTCGCCACATATAAAAAACGGACATATAAATTTGCTGCTTCTAACAGACGGCGAAGGTAATAACCACTACTGCTGGATCACCAATTTGTCTAGGTTAGTTTCGCGGCAAATAACGGCTAGGGAAAATGCAAAACATTTTTGTAATGGTTGTCTAAATTACTTTCGCACCGATGCCCATCTGGAGAACCATAAGCTTTTTGACTGTAATCATGTGTGCACAAAGTTGCCTACGACAGAGCCGATCACGGATAAGTGTGGGGAGGTGAGGCCCCAGAACATTCTTAAATTTGATAATTATCATAAGCAATTGAAACTGCCCTATGTATGCTACGCAGATTTCGAGACCGTTTTATTACCTGTCGATGGTGGGGATCAGGAGCCGGATCGCGAAAGACCATATACGATCAAAACGTGCGAGCACAAACCGTATTCTTTCGCGTATTATTTGAAATGTTCTTTTGATGATACTCTATCCAAATTCGAAATTTATAGGGGCGAGGATGCTGTGGACGTGTTTGTTGAGCGTCTAGACAGAGACGTTCGCGCCTTATATTCCAACAGTTTAAAGCATGTTGTACCCCTCAAGCCTCTGGTTCCGCAAGAAATTCAAAATTTTAAGGATGCTGCTTCATGTCATATTTGCAATCGTCCTTTTGGAGAGGGGGACGTAAAGGTTCGCGATCACGACCATTTGACCGGAGAATATCGGGGAGCTGCCCATTCCAATTGCAATCTGAATTATAAACTTCCAAATTTTATTCCCGTATTTTTTCACAATTTAAATTACGATTCCCACCTTTTTGTCAAACAGTTAGCTCAAAATAACGAGGAGCTTGATGTCATTCCGGAAAATAAGGAAAAATATATTTCATTTGGTAAACGTCTTTGGGTAGATGAAGTCGTTGTTGACGGAAAACGAAAAAACGTTTATATGCAAATTCGATTTTTAGATAGTTACAGATTTTTAAGTGCTTCTTTAGCATCGCTGGCCGCCACATTATCAGATGATCAGTGTGTTGAAATTCATAAGCAATTCGGACATGACATCAAATTCGAACTGATGAGACAGAAAGGTGTGTTTCCCTATTCGTATCTGGATTCATTTACAAAATTAGACGAGCCGGCGTTGCCCACAATCGCTCAGTTTTATGATCATTTAACCGAGACGCATATTACTGAGGTCGATTACGAACGCGCCGTTAAGGTCTGGAAAACTTTCGAATGTCAAACGTTGGGCGACTATTCCGATGTTTACCTCAAATGTGACGTGTTTATATTGGCAGACGTTTTCGAAAACTTTCGAAATTTTTATTTAAATCAATATAATTTAGATCCGGCGCAGTACTTCACCGCCCCCGGTTTAAGTTGGGACGCCATGTTAAAATATACGGGGGTTGAGTTGGAGCTGTTGACGGATATGGATATGTTTCACTTTTTTAGAAAGGGTATTCGTGGAGGAGTCAGTACTTGCGTCGGGCGAAAGGCTATTGCCAACAATAAATTTGCGGGTAACTATGACGCTTTTAAACCCACTTCTTTTATTGCTTATTTAGATGCGACGAATTTGTATGCTCATAGTATGAGGCAGTTTCTACCGCAAGGTGGTTTTGTTTGGTTGACTGGCGACGAAATTGATAGTTTTGACGTATTTAAAATTTTGGACGACTCAGATACTGGGTACGTGTTGGAAGTTGACTTGCGGTACCCCGAAAATTTACATGACGATCACAATGACTTTCCCTTTTGCCCCGAGCTATTGGTGCCTCCACAGGGAAAATTTAAAAATGCAAAATTAATTCCAAATTTGTATGACAAACACAATTATATTATTCACTACAGAAATTTGAGGCAATGCTTAGAGGCTGGTTTGATTTTGGTTAAAACACATAAAATACTTAAGTTTAGACAATCTCCTTGGCTCAGATCCTACATCGATTTAAACACAAAATTACGTAACAAGTCTGACAATGAATTTCATCGAAATTCATTCAAACTAGCTAACAATAGCGTCTTTGGTAAAACCATGGAAAATGTGGACAAAAGGGTTCTTGTAAAGTTAATTAGTCATTGGGAGAAAATTGGTAATAGAATGGGGGCAGAAGCTTTGATATCGAAACCTAACTTTAAAGATAGAATTCGGTTTGGGGAAAATTTAATAGCAGTGGAAATGAACAGAACATCGGTTTTATATAACAAACCCATTTATGTTGGTTTCTCAGTTCTAGATCTTTCGAAAACGGTAATGTACGATTTTTATTACAAATTTTTGAAGCATAAATACGGCCGTAATGTGTCTCTACTGTATTCGGACACGGACTCATTCATCCTGGAAATTTTTACTGAAAATTTTTACGCCGACATGCAAGAGCACCTTGATCTCTTTGATACATCAAATTACAAGAATGGTCTGCACGGAATTTCGAGAACCGAGTCCGTTGTTGGCAAATTTAAGGATGAGTACGCGGGGGTGGCTGTGTGTAGCTATTACGGGGTCGGTGCAAAAACATACTGTGTAAACGCTGTTGGTAAAGAAGACAAAAAGGCGAAGGGAGTTAGAAAGAGTGCTGTTCGGAATCACCTCACCACCGAAATTTATAAATCTGTAGTCGAAAACAAGAGGGAAGTTGTATTTTGTCAGATGTATGTGTTTCGTTCCCGGTTACACACTATGTACACCGAATTAATGAATAAGGTTGCGCTTTCTTCGCGAGATGATAAACGCTTCCTTATTCCTAATACTACCAAAACCTTAGCGTGGGGTCACCGTGACATAGATGATTACAGTCGTCTAGACAACTTGCTGCGCATTGCCGAAACGATGGTGTAGCAATATGTTCGCGGAACAGTATTCGTTATTACTTAACAGCAGAGGTCCTACACGGCTTTCTTGTACTTTGTAGGTTTAGTTATTGTATAGCAATTATAGTATAGGTTAAGAACACTAGCTTGTATGATAGAGGTAGTAAGTTAAATTTTACAAAAAATCTGATTGTTTGGGTCCGCATTACCAAGTATATTTGTTATTTAACACTGTAGTCACTCATGTTCAGCATTTACAATAATAAATTACTGTAAAACATAAAAAGTTTTTATTTAAAGAAAATAAATGGTAGTAAAACAAAAAAAGTGTTTTATTGAAAGAGTTCTATAGAATCATAATAAGTTATACAACATTGTTTTTGGATATCCAGGAATTGTGACGATTATCGAATCCCAACCACTTTACGTAAAGCTGATTACCCTTCTTCTTCAACACCTTTTCTACCAGGTATACGTCCGAGTGTTTGGTTTTCTGTAATTCGTGCTCGTAAAATCCACCTTTGATTTCTTGCCCTTCCTGATCGGTGAGTCTGTAGGTGGTAGGATTTGTAAGTCGCACTGTGGCTATTTTGAATATTTCGTTGCTCCAGCTGGGTGTGTAGCCTTTGCTAAATATCGAGCGATATTTACTAATGCGTACAGAATCTCCTTTATGAAACTTTTGAGGTGTCGGATCTACAGTTTTTGTGTGGCTGTACACGGTGTGTAACAGACGTTTGGCATTTTTAAGATTAACTTCAGCCGGCCTCATACCTGTTGTGCTATGCCTGGTTGTGTTATATTTGCTTAAAAGTTGGGGCAGAATGTCCAACCATTTGTAGGACCCTTGCAAACTAAACTGCTTCCACATCATGTTCTTAAGGGTGCGGTTACATCTTTCTATGATGCTGCTTTTCATAGTTGAATACGTGCTGTAATGATTTATCTTGTAACGTCGCATCAATGCTTGAAAATCGCTGTTATAAAATTCTTTTCCCAAATCGGTTTGTACGTTTTTTGGAGATACCTTCATATTAGCAAGAACTTTTCGCATAGCTGCTGCTACATCTTTTCCCGTTTTCCGTTTTACCGGGAGAGCCCACAAGTATTTAGAAAACGCATTAATAACAGCTAAAATGTATCGATAACCTTTATTGCTTCGTGCATATGGTTGCATCTCCACCAAATCCGCTTGTAGTAAATCATGCAATCCTTTGAGAATCACCCGTCGTCTCTTGAAATTTCTTCGCGCTGGTTTGTGAAGTTCTGCAACTAGATCCTCCTTAGGACTCATTGCCGAATGTTGCTGTATCGACTGCTATGGGACATTTAAGCAGCAGTTGCACGTATAACTTAGTGTTTATGGATTCGAATTTCAGTTTATCTCCTCGCCGCAATGTCTTACCGACAAGCGTGTCGTGTTTGATGCCGTTGATGTGTGATACTACCAAAGGTCCGTTGACTTGAACACTTATGATCTCACCGATCGTTAAAGGAAAAATGTACTCATTATTACCGAAAATTTTGGAATATCCGCTTTCATCATAACCACGCCCCACTAGCAGCAGTGGTACCTCTATATGGAGTCGGTTTACATTTTGAACTTTCATAAAGATATGTTTGCGATGAGAACCGTAGCGCGCGCTATGGTAGTGGCGTCCAAATTTGTCTATGGGCATTACTCTATCGTCTAACACCTTCTGATCGTAATTCAATAGGTCCTCTGCTTTTGTACTCGTCTTAGTGAATTATTTTTGCTTCTCGTAGAGCTTGGGTGATGCTTACGATTTCGTTGGAATGGCCGGTGTGCCCCGCTACCTGAGAGGCTAGTAATATGCGCAGACGATCCACTAATGAATTTGGATCTTTCCAAGGAACAAATTCCACTTTTTTATTGGTTACTGTTAATAATCCCCTTCCGGTACGCTGCACCCTCGATGCGGCTCTGGTAGGTTGTCTAATGCCGGAGGATGTAGCCAGGGGGCGTACTACTTTCATATATTTTGCGCCGGCGTTGCCGCTTATCTGTTGGGTTGGATCGTAGTTCTTACGATTTGCGGCGGATCGGTTCACTATGTCATAGTAATTTTCACGGTCTTTGGTTGTATAAGTTATCGGTTTCTTTAAGAACATTAATTCGTAAAAGCCGGGGGTGCCTTTGTATACTATTCTATTGCCGTGATCTGTAATAACCATGTCCTGACCCTCAAAAGTAAGCTGTTTATTCCCAATTGCAAACTTATCAGTGTCTATGTCCCATCGAACTCCATAGTGGAGATCGTACTTGCTCTCTGTATCTCGTATCATTCCCTCGATATATTTTCTAGCTAACCCTGAGAACTGTTCCAGGTATTCCCCTAGAACTTCCGGTTCCATCATTTGTCGCACGGTTTCTCTAGCCTCTGCTACCGAAGTTTCAATTGCCGCTTCTTCTTGAGCCTCCACCTGTTGCTCCTCATCCGGTAAACTCTCATACAATACTTCTCTGTCAAGAAATCTAGGTGTGGATGTTACCAACGTCGAAGTCGACGGTCCGGGAATGGCAATGTCGGGGGTTGACGCTCGTACGGGGGTATTGCCATTTCTCGGACGGGGTAGGATAGATGGTGTGGACACTCGCCGTTTAATAGTTCTCAGCATAGGTCCTACTTCTTGCTGTATTGTTTGACCACCTTCTTGCTTGATGGATGTTAGCAATTCCGTGAGTGGTTGGGAAATTGGTTTAAATTGCTCCGCAAGAGCCGTCTGAGATTCGGCGATATCTGCTTTTAAAGTTTCATATTTCCGCCTGACAGCCTTTCTAGCTTTAATAAGATCGCTTACTAACCGTTTGTCCATGTTGCTATTACTGTCGTTGTTCGTAGACTAATAATTTGTACAGCAGTGGTCCATGCCTATATAGTGAAATAACTGTCAAACCCTTTTCTATAACGACCGGCGTTGATTTCGCTTTCTTTGTCGACAACTAAAAATCCATGATCTTTGATCCAACAGTGGGAACATAAGTTTTTAAACTTTTCGAATGACATGTCTGTGTTTACATGATCATCGTAAATGTGTTTAAGATTGGTGTGGTCTTGCCGGAATACGATTATGATATTCGCATTATCTCGTACCAGTTGTTTCGGGATTGATGAGTAAGTCTGACAGAGGTAAAAACAATCTATATTTCGATGACGTCCGAAACTAAAATAATCTCTAATTATGCTTTGAGTGTCGCATGCCACATCATCAAACACAATAACAGAATTTTCTTTCGCCTCGTGTGGTTTGATAACCTCACACCCCTCGCTGAATTCGTAGAATCCGATTTCTTTTAGTGACTTCAGAAGTATCTTCAGAAATTTGTATTTAGGTTGGTCAAGGGTTTTGGAATACAAATACAAGTTGTGAAACCGCACCCCATTGCGGTGCACCAAAAGACTGATCATCGCATTGGTTTTCCCAGAGCCGGAAGGACCAATGATCAACCCCCTTTTACATCCTATACCCAGTAAAGTGCCGTGTCGTCTGAACCTCTGTGACATGGAATTTACTGTATGATTTACTACCGGCAGCGAACATTTTTGTTTCACAAGTTTGACGTTCTTCATCGTTTTCGGACGGGGGCGAACTAGCTTCTAACCGCGCTGTGCTAAGTATATATCTACCCCTTTGAGCTTCACATCGTCAGTCGCTCTTCGACGAGCGTTTCTTTAAGATGAGTTATACTAGACGTAAAACTCGTAGTCGTCGTCGAATCGTAAGACGGAAAGGTCGCGGTTTGTTGAACACCCTTATTGACAAGTTGCCTTTCGAATTACATATACCAGGTTACAAGTTTTGCGGACCTGGCACTCGTTTAAACAAACGACTTTCTCGAGGTGATCGAGGAAGAAACCCTCTGGACGAGGCTTGCAAGCAACACGACATCGCATACTCACAATCCAGCAATCTTTCGACACGTCACGCGGCGGATAAAGTTCTTGCACAGAAAGCTTGGGAACGCGTTAAAGCAAAAGACTCTACTCTTGGAGAAAGAGCGGCAGCTCTTGCTGTTACAGGGATTATGAAAGGGAAAACCAAACTCGGCATGGGAGTCTCCCGGAAACGGAAGCGTACAGAACCCATTGCTGCTATGGGAACACCCCGGAAACGAAGACGTACACTACCTATTGCCGCGCAAAAATTTGGTACGGGGGTATCTAGAAAACGGAAGCGTACACTACCCACTGCTGGTGTGACGGCCCCCCGAAAACGAAGGCGTACATTACCTATTGCCGCACAAAAATTTGGTACGGGAGTATCTAGAAAACGGAAGCGTACACAACCCACTGTTGGTGTGAGAGTCTCCCGGAAACGAAAGCGCGCACTACCTATTGCCGGTATTGCGCAAAAATTTGGTACGGGGGTATCTAGAAAACGGAAGCGTACAAGGTGTAGTAGGCGTAAACGTATTGGAGGGGCGGTCGTTTTTAAATCGCGAAGGAAACGCCGAATTCGTTCTAGAGTAGTACCTGTTCCCAAGAGAGGAGGTATATTGCCGCTTGTACCCATACTTGCTGCATTAGGAGCATTGGGGTCTCTCGGAGGCGGTGCTGCAGCAGTCGCTAAAGCGGTTGGCGACTCAAAGGCTTCTAAAAAGGATCTCCAGGAAAAAGAGCGACATAACAAAGCTATGGAATCCATTGCTCGAGGAAAAGGGCTATATCTACGACCGTATCAGTCAAAAAACTACCGTTGAAGCTACCACGCCGAGCGTTGACGAACATCGATATTGCACAGTACGTTAAACGCTTAGAAATTCCCCATTTTAGGGGGATATTTATGCGAGATGCCCTACCTGACAAAATTCGTCAACGAGAATGTGGTGTTACTAACTTAGACGATGATGTTGGACCTGGCACACATTGGACAGCCTACGTTAAAGCTGATCGATTTGTTCTGTATTTCGATAGCATAGGTCGCTTACAACCTCCTCCCGAATTAGTAAACTACTTTCGTAGCGACGGTAGCAACAACACAATTATGTACAACTCTAATAGATATCAAAAACTCGCATCATACACATGCGGACATTTGTGTCTCAAATTCTTATATAACTTTGCGAAACCGCTTTTGTCGTCAGTTTAAGTGTCGCGCTTCATCATGTCCAGTATATTCACTCTTACGGGAGATTCATCTGTTCTTACTGCAAATTTTGACCCTCCCATTTTCTTAGACGATGGTAGCGAATACGTCTTGGGATTGTTAAGTTTCGAAACCTACTATACTATTCCAAACGTTAGACCTCCCAACAATGAATTTCATCTTGTTGGAGAACCTCCTATTATTATACCGGAGGGAGCATATGAAATTACGGACATTGCTGAATTTTTACATAACCAACTCGATTCTGATGCGGGTGTTAAACAGGTACTGCTACGTGGAAACAACAGCACCTTAAAAACCGAAATAAAGTCCA
The DNA here is from genome assembly GCA_940337035.1 of Agriotes lineatus. Lineage (NCBI taxonomy): Eukaryota > Metazoa > Arthropoda > Insecta > Coleoptera > Elateridae > Agriotes > Agriotes lineatus. Next base: position 184,151 of record CALNHX010001963.1, on the reverse strand, counting down.
CCGTTCCAATCGACTTTCAAAGCGACAATACTATCCGGGACATGTTAGGCTTTGAGAAAAAAGTTTATGCTGCAGATAGGTGGCACACAGCTGAACATGTTACGAAAATTTTGAACATCAACTCGATTCTTATTCATTGCAACATCTCCGTTGGTTCATATAAAAATGGTAAGCCCGGCCATATCATTCACCAATTCTTCCCCATAGTACCACCCGGGTACAAAATAGTGGAAACCCCTAACCCAGTCATCTATCTACCGATCAGCACGAAACAGATCACTAACTTAACTATTAAAATACTAGACCAATCGGATAATCCTGTCAGTTTTAGTAAGGAGACCGTCACGGTAACATTACATTTAAAGAAACTGTAATGGGTTTTCAATTCACCACTCCGTACCGCCCCTGCTTCACTTCCTATAAGAATCGTCGCCCACACCCTCGTAAGATCAGTAGGGCTTCGTCCGCCACGCAGCTAACTAAAGCAAACAGAGACTTCTTGCGGTCCTTAGGCTTTACAATAGTGTAATGAGTATTTTAAATATTGGAGAGCGAGTCCTCGTCGACACTTCTATCATTAGCAATCAATTGCACACACATCAACCGTATACAAACCGTTTTGACTATAACGATGAAATTCGAATTCCAATTCCCGAAGATATGTCAACTCTTCCCGGCCTGAGCTATCTGTACCTAGAGGGAAAGTTGCGGAAGGAAAACGGTGAAGTTACAACGGCTAAATTCCTTAACAATGGTTTGGCTCACTTATTTAGCGAAATCCGATACGAAATCAATGGCGTCGTTGTCGACTCTGTCACCAAACCTGGTATTACGTCTACTCTTAAGGGATATGTGTCCTACAGTTCCGCTGACGTTAAAAAGCTTCAAAATGCAGGTTGGTTTGCCGCCGGCGATCCTGCCATTACCGATCAGGAAGGTAACTTTAGTGCCTGCATACCGTTGAGAATGCTGTTAGGATTCGCTGAAGATTATGGTAAAGTTATACTTAACATTCGACAAGAACTCGTATTAATTCGCAGCAATACCGATGCCGACGCCGTATTCAGTGCTACCGTAGGGGAGACGGCTAAAGTTACGATTGACAAACTATATTGGAAGGTTCCTCATATCACTCCAGGTCTTGCTCAAGAATTAGCCCTGACCAAATACATCGATAAAAATATTGACACTCAAGTCGCATTTCGCAGCTGGCAGCTTCATATCATACCCGGTGTTCATGCTGTGACTCAACATTCTCACGCTATCGCTACAAGCACAAAATTACAAACCCCCAGATATGTCATCGTAGGGTTTCAATCAGGTCGTTCGGGGCTAATCGCTAAGGACAATGCTAATTTCGATAAAATTGGTCTTACTAATTTCCGAGTTTATCTGAACACCGAACGATTCCCATACGACAATTTACATAACAATTATGCACTCAATCATTACGCAACATTATACGACATGTATTCCAAGTTTCAATCATCTTATTATAGCAAAATCGATGAGCCCTTCTTCTCCCGCCATGACTTTGCAGACAAGGCGCCCATTGTTGTAATCGATTGTTCCCATCAAAAAGACTACCTTCATGCAAACGCTGTCGTTTTTCGTGTTGAATTTGAAACTTCCGCTAACGTGCCAGCCAACACAACTGCGTATTGTCTCGTTCTTCACGATCGGGTTTTTACTTACAACGCATTGTCAAAAGCAGTTAAACAACTGTAATTTCGCAAAACACTTCAGTTGCACCTCGACTTTTAGCGTAACTAGACCATGCTCTCTATACCTAATACGATGAAGATCATTATCGATATTCAAGGTTTTAAGACGTCCGATAAGCACTTTACCCCAAAAGAATTGGCCTCCTACGACGGTACCTCAGTATCTCACCACATTTTTAAACCCCCTTTCGCCCTCCATTCCTTAACACCTCATTTACAACAACAAGCCCGCTGGGTAATGACTAATCACCATTGCATCGACTGGAATGAGGGATTTACTCCAGCATACATGTTTCCTGCAATCTTACGACGTCTTCTGCAAGGTGTCACCGAAATATATGTGAAAGGTCGAGAAAAGGCAACTTTTCTACGCCGCTTTACTACCATCCCAATCATCGAAGTGGAAGAAAGGCCGGCCCTCACCCCATCACAACCCGCTTGTTTATATCATTCCAAACCGATTTGTTATTGCGCTTTATCTAACGTGTATCATATTTATAATCACTACATAATGGAATAAAACAACCTTTTTAATTTTTATTGTTTTTTTATTTGTTTACAATATACCGTTTAACTACACGGATTAAACATCTACGTACTAGTGGAAAAGCGCTCTACATAAATTGTTCGCCTATGTTCGGCGCACAAGACGTCTCGCAGTACTTCATCCATAGTAAGTATCCTCCGATGGAACCGCAACCTATCCACAGCTTCTCGTTCCCACCGTCCTCTCCGAGCTTCTCGAAACGCATACGTCCACGTATGCAAATTGTACATCTTATTCTTCGAGTCGTCAAACTGCACGCTCTTCTTCATTTTCCTTCCTCTCTATAAAGGCTTTTACTTCACACATATGCCATTTTAGGCCAAGACTATCCATTAAATCTACAAGGAGGCCTTCATTTATGGCTCCGTCTAAAAATAGTTGACCGACAGCTGCACCGTTTTTGTACTGTTTTTCTTTTTTATACAACTCTTCGTCACTGAATCCGGAACGTCCTAACCCATATACGACTTCGTGCGACGCTTCGAAAGCTAAATCCTTTAACGAACTCACTAATCGTTCAACCGCACTAGGTACGTCTCTTGCAGCCGGTCGAGCAGCCTCTCTATAATTCATCCACATGACTACACTGCCAACTGACGACTCAGGGCTTCCACTTCGATGTCGCACTTTACCATAGAACTTGCGAACGTTAGCACTTCCACCATACACGCAGTCTTTTCAGAGTTCTCCTCCAGCTGATCCACTACAGACCATACATTTACTAAACAGTCTCCACAAAGGTTTGCTACACCCTTTACTATTTCTTTATAGAAACTCTCAAAGTGTAACGCTTTTAATTGTGCGAATCGCGCTTCCACGAGTTTCTGCAAGCGCCACAATTCTTCTACAGTTTCGCTCGCTAAACGCACCTCTGACAAGCCCACTTCCTCCAATTTGATTATTTTCCTTGTCTGGATCGCTTCAAATACAATCCTCTTCTTTCCTATTTCCAGAGCTGGCCACTCACCGTCGAGAGAATACAAGTAGTTGGAAATCACTCCTTGATTTGCAATCAGGGCTGTCCACTCCCATTCATTTAACTGCACCCAGTCATTTTTGGCACCCCGTATTATAATACTTGGGTTAAATTGCGAACTCCAATCAAACCCTACACTGACGTACTTAGAACTTGATTTATTTAATTTGTACGTCCTACTATTCAGAAGTTCCGGACAGAACAGTGGTTGCGGCTTTCTTGCTTTATTACTCTGAACTACCTCAATAGCTTTCAACAAGGCTTCCATTTCTGCACGACTATCGGATGCTACTACCCTTGCCGACTCTTCTACGCGCTTTTATTTTCACATTTCCAAGGTTATATGTGGTAGGAGGTGACCGTAAACGCGACCTTGAAGTCATGTTTACTGCACTACCTTTTTGGACTCAACAATTATGGGAACCTTGAGTTGAAATTCCACATATAACATATTTGGCTTGACTGCCCAAAATTTTAGCATATCACCCTTTTTTAATGTCTTCCCGATCATTTCCTGTAATTTATATGACCCCAACCTGTTGATATAAATTTCGGTATTTTCGGGATAAAGTAAGACGTTTGTTATTTCAGCTTCACGGAAGGGAATAGTATATTCGATGTCACCATGCGCTAGGATGTACCATCTATCATCATTGACGGCAATGGATACTAGTTGTAAATCTCGTTCATAATATAAAGGCTCGCTTAGCTCTTCAACCACAAACACCTGCGGGTGTGATGTGGAATTCGCATGCATATGTTTACCAAATTTATCGATAGGCATTGCTCAAGCGTCGAACTGGATATGAATACTGAAAGCGTGGGCTTCTACTTATAAAATATCAATAATCATAGACGTCGCTAGGAGTGCAATAAAACACAGACCCCTTTATATACATATATTTAATTAAGCCAACAATAAGTAATATACACTACATCCCCATCTGCTAGCCGAGCGAGAAAGCGCTGGATGGGGACCTCTACATGCCGCCGCCACCACAGGAATGGGTCACCCTCGTATGTGGTGGGTAGCGTCCTCAGGAGGGTCGACTGCCATAGGCGCTCGCTTCCAAGACTCATGGAATAGTCTATTGTTACGGCAGCCTGGAGTTGACGAGCTGATGGAGGTCTCGGTTCGGAGGTGATGAAGTATTCAAACTCCTTGTAAAATGTGGGAGCATCTTCAAAGAGCGCATCAACAACAATATCAGGCATGATGACTGGTAGCCGTGGTGGAAAAACGTTACGCTTTATATGTGAATCTCAAGGTAAGACCCTTGACCTTCTACGTTCCCATCCTTGACTACGCTCCTATATTAAGTTGCCTGTTTTCTGTAACAGTCATCATAATCCTCCAGCACCTACCATAATCATCAAGCAGCTATGGCAACTAACTTTAAGAATGCAGAACAATTTTACCGTCATTTTCGCCGGTTTTTGGCTAGTTGCCCTCCAGCATCCTCTCAACGGTCTCTCCAGGCAGTGGTCACAATGGAGTACGCCTTGAACCTACAAGGAGAGACCCTAGCGGAGACGACCACCTTACGGACGTGGCCTGCAGTCTTCGACGGATCGTCAGCTGTGTGGTGGCAGACCAACATCTTCAAGCCAGTGGACCGGTACCTAGGCCTACTGGAGGATGGGAAAGTTACATATATAACTTACACTTGGAAATAAATAAATATATTTACAAATATTTCTGTGGTTTTATTTTAAAGTTTCGAGATTGTGACCTTGAATTGTAGAATATAAAACTTTCACAAACGTGTGCGTAGTTAGTTGCCATCATGAGCTCAGAACCTCGACATCCAGAATTTGGGAGCTACTCCAAACGGCTACGAACATTCGGCGATTGGAGTCGAGGTCAAACTCCAGAATCGCTAGCAGGTGCCGGTTTCTTTTGCATCAGCGACACGATTAATTGTGTACAGTGTTTCTACTGCGGAGTTCAAATTTCTGGTTGGGAGCGCAATGACAAACCCCTATCTGAACACCTCCGTTGGTCACCCAACTGCAAAATTGCCAAGGTCTACCAGCAATTACAAACCATCGAAGACTTGACTTATCAACTTTTCGATGCGTTGCATTTTTCCCCAGGAGTAGATGTGGCTGGCAACAATGGAACGGGTGCGGCCGACAAAACAAAAGGTTGCTGTTGTCATAAGTGATGCAAAGTGCGGCGCCAAACCATTCCCTAGTTGCCATCGACTTGTTGAACATGCTACCAATACAATTTTTGGTTGCTCTCGCTGCAGTTCATGATGGGATTCTCTACGTCCTTCAACCGCCGCGGTGCAGTTCAGCTTCTTTCGCCTACAATGATGGAGTGCACAACGTGACGTGGCGTAAAATGGATACCAGTTCCTTGACAACTATTTCCGTTTTTAAAATACAAGTGAATAACTTTACTGAACATAACGTTTTAACGTTCAAGATAAAATACCATTTCCCTTCATATGCGGTAGATACGAATTGGCAAACGATTTTGCTAAAAAATAAACCTGATGTCTTGAAGAAGCTGCTCTCGCCCGCGGATAATTCCTGCTGTATATCTACTATTGTTTTAAGCACTATTTTATTCGCTCTAATGTGTATGTCTGTAACGTATTTCTTAATCTGTTGGTATTATAATCATTTAGTCTAGCCACTACTGTAATTACTCTTTGTATGTGCATCTTAAATATAACTTTTTTTATTAAATTATGTGTATCTTTCACTCTACGAAGGTACTCTGGATGAGTAACCAAATATTCTATCCGACTCGATGGTCTAGAGGTAAAGATACCCTCGGCTGCAGATTGCAGATATACAGGGAGACCTAGGTTCGAATCCTAGTCGAGTCATAATTTAGACATGAAGTATCCTAGGCGTTTACTTCATGCCTAATTTTTTAAATAAATATGTTAAGCGCAGTCTGTTCTAAGCACTACTTAACTCTTTCTATGCCCTTGGCCGTAAACGCGATCTTGACCTTGAATTTTTTTAAAGTAGCCTCAACCTCGAACGCGGGTTTGACCTTGAACGTGGCCTCGCTCCGAACGTGGCCTCGCTTCGAACATGACCTTGGGCTTACACGTGGCCTCGCCTTGCATGTGATCTTGGGCTTGAACGTGGCCTTGCCTTGAACTCAAGGTCAAGTGGTGGGGGGAGGTTCCAGAACCATCCACTTCCCTCTACTCCATTTTCCTTAATTTATTGCCCTAAAGTGTCTTTATGCCACATACCGTGTTTTGCGCTCACTTGTTTTTATTGCTCTGCTTTGTGACGCAGTTGACTTCGCACTACACTCTTTTTTAATATGATTTATCCACTGATTTTGTTTTAATACTCTGCTTTTGAAACACTCCCGCACTTCGCGTTTCACTACTGTGTTGACGTGGAGTGTCATCCTTCGGCTGTAGGCTGCTGTTTTTCGGATCGGTCTTCTTCCTTCCGATAATTGGTTTACTTCCTCCTCTGCATTATCCTATTTTTCTATACTTTTCATTCGTGTTGTCGCCTTTTTAAATTTTTATTTTATTAATCGCACCTCTTCTTTGTATTTATTTATGGTTTCCTTACTAGTATTTATTATTTAATCGCGTTAACTATTTATTAATATTATATTATTATTTGTATATATTCGTCTTCGTATTTATTTGTGATTGTATTATTAATTATTAATTGTTGTGCTTGGAATTTCTTCCCAAAGGTAAGGGAAAAGGAAGGTGCAACAGAGGCTATTGTTGCAGGCATGACGGCCTCCAGAGTAAAGGATAATTACGGGTTGGAAAACTGTATAAGTGGCTGATTTTATTTAATGATGAGGTGAAAATGTTATCTTCGTTCTTCGATTACTAAGATTTGAGTCGTTGTTTTATTTATTTGTGATATTACTTCTGCTTTCCCATGGTACATTATCTGAGCCTTTTGTCAAATGCGGTGTCTTGTAGTAATCCCATACTATTTCTTCATAACTGGAATTTACACAATGACTGCTGTATATTCACATGAAACTTCTGAATTTAAGCTAATTTATTTTTCTTCCCAATTTACTGTAGCATAATATTCCTTTGTATTCCTTTTTATTGCTGCAGTTACTATAACTTTTGACTACGATTGATCGTCTTCATTGTACGATCCTCATTCGCATTTGGCGTCTTCGGTTACTTCACCTACTACGCTTCCTATTGCTGTAGTGGTACCATTAATTAATATTTTTCTTATTACTTCATAATCAATTCTTATATTTTCGTATCTATGTACGCTTCGTCATTTTTCTTGTCCTGGTGCCTTAACAACGGTTCACTGACCTTCGGCTACCCTTGAGGACCTTAATTGCATCCCACATTTGGGTATTTTCCTGGTACCTTAAAAGCGGTTCTCTGACCTTCGGCTACCTTTAAGGAACTTTAATGCATCCCATATTGGGTTATATTTTTTGTAACCTCTACCAAAAATGCGTAAACTTTATATTGCTTAAATTCATTCCCTTGTATGATTTTTCCTTGTAGTCCTGCTGTGGATTTGGGCAATCGGCTATGTCCTGGCTGGATACTGATGTAATGTTGTTGGGTTTGTTCCTTTGTATGTTATAATCGCGAACTTGTACGCGCACTATTCACTTGATATTAATGTCAACAACGGTATGAGCATTTTTGTTAACCTATCAGTAATATGAATTTTGAATAAGTAATGTTTCTAATTCCCACTTTAAATCTTATAACTTAAAATCAACTATTAACTTTGAAACTCTAATGAGAAACATAAAACAAGTTGATAATCATTGAAAAATTAAAATTAAAAAAAATATTCACATGTTATTATATTGAAAATTAAAATTGGTTTCTATTTGCCTAAGCAACCGTTTCTCTTTTTAGCTTCGCATTCATATTATTAGTGCAAAAAGATTAATTTGCAAATATTATCACTTAATTATAAATTTCATAGTTCTTAGTTAAAATCATATTTGTCATTTAAACCATTTCCACTGAAACTCAAATGAGAAACAAAACAAATGTTTGATCCTTGGTTAATCGTATATCGTCATTCTATTGAAAATTAAAATTATTTACATTTGATAAACTAACTGTTTCTCCTTTTAGCTTCGCTGTTTATTATTGGTAATAACGTAATTATGTTTAAAAATGTTTTAAATGATTATTTCCCATTATTCTATTTCCTTGTAATTCCTCCTACGTTAGTAAGCTTTAAAATATTATTATTTCTACTTAATATTAATTCCCATTATTTATTTTTCCTTACGTAACTGTACCCTGATATTTATTTTTAAAAATATTGTTAGTATTTGTTAATTGTTTTGGTACCGAATTAGAAAATTGTTTTAATATTATCGTATTAATGCTTTTTACTAACTTCACCTTGAAAAAAATTTACCATAGACAGTGTTTATTTATTTTTATTTCATCATTGTTAACGATCTGAAGTACTAACATCGTACTTTATATTTATTTATTACTTGATGCTTTTTCTTATTCGTTCCTTATTTTTGGATGTCTATTGGTCGCCTTTTACGACCCGCTAGACTCCTAAGCGGTGGAAATATTCTAAACCCCGTTGTCCACACAGGGAATATAATTTGGTGTAACTTTTTTTTTATTCTTCTATTTATTTTATTTATTTCTTAATGTTTCCTTATTTACCTTTATTATTTATTGTTGCCTTTACGATTTTTATTGTTTATTTGTATTTTATAATAAAGCAACTTCTCAAAAACATACCCGTTATTTGTGTTTAAAAAAAATTACTAGTATACCAACTCATATTAAATTATCAAATAATTTAGAAACCTATAAACGCAATTTAAAAAATGGATTGTTGAACAGTCCTTGGATTTAATAACAGAACTTATTGAATAATAATTTTTCGTTGTTATTTTTACCTGAATGTTCCTAAAATTTTGATATTTGCTTATTATTTTATTTTTATTTTTATAAATACCAATCTTTATTTTAACATACTTACCTTACGCCTTGCTTAAGCTTGTGTGTGGCTAATACTGTTAATGTGTGAAATGAATATTGTATTGTTTATTTTTGTATTATTTATATATTTTGTTTATTATTTAATAATTATGTAGTTTCATCTTTATTGCTTATTTTTAATCTTTATATTTTTGGCTTTGCAGTTTATTTCGGTGAAATTTATATAGTTTTAGCTTCTCAATTTATTTTGGTGAAGTTTATATTTTTAGCTTTGCAATTTATTTTGGTGAAATTTATATTTTTAGCTTCTCAATTTATTTTGGTGAAATTTATATTTTTAGCTTCATGATTTATTTTGGTACGGGGAGGTAGTATTAAGTTTATAATACTTTTATTTCCTTTTTCTTCGTATTCTGCACTTTCTTGATTTTCTTGAATTTCTTCTTCCTTTTTTTTCTTCGCCTAAGTTTTGTTTCTTCGATACACAAGGTTTTCACTTACCATATTTACCTGTTCCTTTATATTACTTCCTTGGAACACTTCTAAATAATTCGGTACCTTTTTACTTACCCATTTTAAATTTTCCTCCTTTATTTTCTTAGATTCTTCTTTCGAATCCCTACGTAACTTATCTTCCTTCTTTTTCTTCCTTACTTTATTTTCATAGTTTTGCTGCAGGATTTATTTTTCTTCTTCTTCACTTAGTTTTCCAACACTGTGGATAAAAATATTGCCTACTTCATTGGCATTTCCATTTATATGCTTTCTCCTAGCATTTTTACCTTTGTGAACCATGGCTTCCTTACTGAACTTTCTCCTTAGTTCCTTGTCACTTTTCCCGTGACTTTTCCGGCACTGTTTCCAATATCCTCTTTGCGCACTAAAGAGTTTAAGATTGCGTCTAGGTGATCAGCCTGTATGACGTCCCTCTTTTTATTGGTTTTATTTGCCTTCTTGCTTCCTACTGATTCTCTAGCTGCGGATCCTGTTTTCGGTTCCTTTGAGCTTTTTCTTGAGAATCTTCGAATTGTGTCACTCCACCTCATGGACAATCCAAGAGCGAGTAATGTTGCTGAGTGCAACCTCCGTCTCGAACCTCTGCCGATGATTGAGACCCACAATTCCCAACTTTACTTGTTTATGGGTATTCCATCGTTTTTCCCTCCTACTTGGGGTTACTGGAATCCCTGAGATTTCTTAAATTTCGCATTGTGTCACTCCACCTCTTGTCGAATGCAAGAGCGAGTAATGTTGCTGAGTGCAACCTCCGTCTCGAACCTCTGACGATGATTGAGACCCACAATTCCCACTACAATTTTTATGGGTATTCCGTCGTTTTTCCCTCCTACCTGGGGTGACTGGAATCCCTGAAATCTCTTAATTTTTGTACCTGACAGCTATATTTCCTTATTTTTCTTTCTTCTAAAATATCTTCATTATAATCTTCTTGTGTATCGCTATTGTTATTTAATACCTCCTCTGTACTTATTTCATTATTAATTTAATTGTACCGCATTTTAAAATTGTTAATCATTGCTTTGGATTGGCGCAAATTGTTAATTCCCTGCCCCATACTGTTAGGGTGCAGGTGGAAATTTTTTTCACCGTTTTATTATTAATTAGCCAAGCATAACTTAAAATTTTTATTTACCTTATTGTGAGTTCTTCCCTAGTCCCGCTTTTTTTTTAATTTCCCTCGTAGCTTCTGGAGTTTACCTTCGCCTTAACGTTTCTATTACTGTTAGCGTTATTACCTCAATATTTTGTTGTATATTACCTACTATTATAATTGATTTTTTTTCTAACTGTGCGTACCTTTATAATTTTAAAATTTATTCTAGTGTTGTGACTTTTTTCTTGCATTATTTCCCGTGTAATTGTTGTAATTGGGTGACTGCCACCCTGTAATTTGATTATTCTGATTAAATCCGCCCTGCGGCTTATAAAAATTATGTTCCCTTTTATTGTTAAGATTGGTTTGACCGCCTAAGTTATTGTTAACATATCCTTGATACCTGTGAAATTTTTCCGACCTAACATTAGGATTTGCATTATTTTGTGCCTTGTAAAAATTTGGCTGATTCCGCCCTGTGCTAAACCTGAAGTCGTTGTTTCTTGTTTGGTGATGTTGCCTAAACTTCCAATAACAATTTTGTGCTATGTGATTATTACGACCGCAATTAAAACAAGTTCTGCTTTGTGTTGCGCGCATTGTAAAAACTGTATTATTATTATATTTATTTATAAACATTTTGTCTGGTAATTCAAATTGAATGGCAAATTGTTCCGCTTTGTCCAAATCTACGTTCTCGGTTCGCATTAATAGTGGACCTAGCTGTTTCAAAATGTTTTTGTGTACCCCTGTTCGAAATTGATTCAAAAGTAATTCCCCGTTTTTCTTCCTTAAACCAGGCTTTTCACTGTCCGTCGCATGTTTTAAATCGTCTGTTAAAATTTCTGTGCCTAATGTTTTTAATCGCAACACATAATTAGCTATTGATTCGTCGTATTTTTGATAACATTTACCGAGCCGTATGAGCGCTTCGCCCGGTATTTTCGCTGGTGTAAACTTGCCTATTAGTTTTTCCTTTAACTCATTATAACTCAAACTGTCGAGGTCTTGGTTGGTTCTAAAATAACTATAAGCATCCCCTGTTAACCTATATTTCAATATGTTTAATTTTGTACTATCCGACCAATTGTCTAAAATGCCTCGTTGGTCTAATTTTTCAAAGTATTGCCTAATGTTATTTTTGCCACTAAAATTTTCCACGGTAGACGCAATCATACCTAGCGTCACAAATGGTTGTAATGTTGCTTGATTACCTGACGGCAATTCCGTGGCTGTTGCGTGCGATACCATTTTATTTTAAATGTTGACCTAAAATATTTGAAAATATAGCCTTTCTACGCTAATTACTTTATGATTTGCGAAATTTTTAGCTAAGTGCTCACTGATTATTTAAAAATCCGTATATATATGCACCTATTTGTGAAATTTTTCCAATACTATAAATGGTGAACTTATTTTTCGGTTAAACGCGTAAAATAATTGCCTTTATGACTCCCTACGTTATTGCTTTCGTATTTGTCCTGATAATAATAATTTTTACAAGTTTTTGTTTGCTTTTATTTATGCGACGTCTATGTGTGCCACCCTTGGCAAAGTTTTAGACGATATTTAATTGCAAAAATGATGCAGGAATTGTATTTATTGTGATTGTTATCCCTAATTGTTGCAGATTATTAGCAGAAAAATTGTTTAAAATTGTTTTATTTGCCTACCAAATTTTTGAAGCCTCTTTTTACTGTTTGCACGGTATTGGGGATTAATATTTGTTACTATTTGTAGAGCGTTCGAATTGTTTTAATTACTAGTACACCGTTGAATTCGAAATTATTATTGCTGTCTTGTTGCACACAGAAACCTACCAAAATTTGATGCTCCTAGAGGAACAACGTAGAAAAACACACAAAATCGCACAAAAATAAAATTATTTAAATAGCTGCAAGCGTAAAATTGTTAGAAGCACATATTAATTTGGGCGCTCTCTGTAATGCCTTCCATAAATGTGATTTGATTTCCTTTTGATGAACAATAGATTTTATTGGGGGGTTGTAGCATTTCTTTTACCTAGTTATGATTGTTTGGCTGCCAAATTTTTGCAACCTATGATCTCCCTGCGTCTTACCGACCGATAAAATTTCTTGCAAAATTCCTTCGTGCTGAAATTTCCACTAGGGGTTGTTTTTACGTTAGGGGGATGAAATACGAAAGTAATTCTTGTTGTCTGCCGCCCGATTGAGGGTTGGCAGATGTAATTTAGGTGTTGAAGTTTTTATAAAAGTGAAAAAATTTATTCTAAGTTTTTAAGGGTGTATTTTCGGCCTTCCTGAAGGTGCAAGGGATAAACAACCGAGTTAAAGGGGTTGTGCTGCCCCCAATTATTGCTATGATTGGCAAATTCTAATTGAGTTATGTTTAAATTTTTATAAAAACAAGAGAAAAAAAATCTAAGTTTCTTAAGGGGTTCAATCTTTTAATTCGGAGTAGGGTTAGTCCGCTGCCACCATTTATAACCAAGGGGTTGTTTTCCCAACCCCCTGGTTATCAGTTTTACGTGCTGCCACGATGGTGTGATATAGGGGTTGATTCAAACCCGTATATCACTAATTGCCCTAAGGGGTCGAAATCTCATCTTCTGACCACTGTGCGATAACTTAGGGGTTGTAGTTACGAGTTATGGTTAAATAAAACACCCACAAAAGAATAAATAACTTATATTAAAAGAACTTAAAAATTTGGATCAAGTACAAATTAATTTTACCCTATCTGGTCAATGGTTAATTAACTGTAGCTTCGTAAATATAATTGCTCAGAATTACGCTTAAAGCTTATGACATCAATTTACTTTGGAAGGGAAGAATAAACATAGCAGCCCTGGTTAATAAAATACACATAAATGACTGACCTTAGTCCAGGTGCCGTTGCTAGAACTTGGAGGGTGAATGTTAATTTTATTTATTCGCGGTACGCCCGAATTGACTTAGGAAATTTAAATATGTTCGACTAGATTTTAGATCCCCTGGTCGGCAATCCTTGAATTTTGAGTAGCTTATCACATGCACTAGTCCCATAACGATTTGAATATAACTTTCAATTTTGACTTAGGTTGATTCGCGCTACGCGCGGCGTGCGCCGGACGCGGTACGCCCGAAAGCGGCTTTTGTCGGTAATTAGTTCATTATCTCGCGGGATACGGGAAGACTGCCTGTCCAGTTCGCGTTCCCCAAAAGGTAAGTTTCTTTCGTGAATAGCCGGGAGTTCCCGTTTTGCCAACTTGCCAAAATGGCTTTATTCTTAGCGGCTCTTGGTACCGCATGAAACCAAACTGACTCATGGGTTCTCACAGTACAGAAATTGCATGTTTGCTGGCGCAGCCCAATTCTAAGAAAATTCTGCCAGTAAGTTAATATCGAATTCCTTGACTTCCCGGATGCAATTCAACCGTTGCTTGGATTATAACAATGTAACCTTTTACGTGCTTAGTAAATGACATTTTGCGTTCGCAATAAATTTAATATATGCAGGAACGGCTTTGTTTTATTCTTCCTCATGACAACTTAAAATCTATAAGATTTATAAATATAATGCAATTTCTTGCGGGTTGTTACAATAGCACTGGGTTTTAAATTATGAATAATGTTCCGTAAATTTGGATTGAAATTTTATGTATATATGTTTAATCTAATTTAAACATATTAAAGTTAGTAATTATGAGGCAAAGACTGGTGATTGCAACATTACAATTTTCTTGCTAATAAATTGGAATCGCATTTAAAAAAATGTGCGACTGGATTTCGTAAATTTTAGAAAATAAAATTTATGTGTGTTTAAATCAAGTTTAAACATATTGCCAATTTTTAGGCTGAAGAAAAAGAAAAGAAAAACTATATTGTTTCTTCCACCTTAAGGGTTTTTAGAGGATATTCTTCTACGGCTGATTGGCGCTGTTTGGATTGATGCTTCCTTCGGTTGATCTTTTTCCGAATGTAGTAGAAGGCTCCTATTAGAATAGCTCCTCCCAATAGGCTGCTTGTGATCCCGCTAGATAGATAGGAGTGGTGGCGGATGGTTTTCCAAGTAATGTCCTTTAGGTGCTGCTGGAATTCCAACTGCGAAGTTTGTAAATCCTCGAAGTGGTCTGACTGTTTTAGTACTGGCTCCTCTGCAATTTCTGAAAAGGAGTTGGGTGTTATTGTGTTGGTAAAATTGATGCTGACGGCCTTGGAATATCCTGCCAGGATCTTGAATTTCTTGTTATGCCTGGGGGTTAACGTATTCTTTGTAGTTTGGATGATGCAGTCTGACGAGATTTGAATTACACCTGTAGTGTTGACAGTGATTTCTTCCCTATTGCCACTGCAAGTGATAGCGATTCGGGTTGGCTTGTTGACCACGAACATCCAGGTGTTTTCCATGTATAGTTGTTTCCAAATAATGGACTGGATCTGATGTCTTCGTAAGCTGCATTGGCTAACTTCCGTTCGATGATATACCGGGTGTCCGTTCTCAAAGTCGAACATAGGCGATTAACATTGTATTGAACGTTTTTGCCGATTCCTGCTC
The DNA here is from genome assembly GCA_940337035.1 of Agriotes lineatus. Taxonomy (NCBI): domain Eukaryota; kingdom Metazoa; phylum Arthropoda; class Insecta; order Coleoptera; family Elateridae; genus Agriotes; species Agriotes lineatus. The sequence continues at coordinate 168,850 of CALNHX010001963.1, read as the reverse complement.
GCCAATTCAACTTACAGGGAAGGTAATGGTATCAATGGAAAGATAAAATTATTACGCATCAAATGATACCAATAATAATATTCAAGATGCGATTTTTATTTTAAAATACTAATTTAAAGCTTGGGAATTTTTAAATATGCCATGCCTTGATTTTCAAGTTCGATAGCATTTGTCAAAAAAATTGGTAATTAGTTGACGTAAATCAGGTATTTTCTGTCAACGTCTGTTAAAATTATCTACAGAAAAATGAATTATTTCAATAAAGAATGAGTGAATGCTCTAATGTTAATTGCCTATGTTCGACTTTGAGAATGGACACCCGGTATATCATCAATGATGCAATTTGGGTTATTTTCAATTCCTTTCACGACTGTTGGACTGCAGATATACTTGTTTGGATTAATTTGGAGATTTTCTTTGAATTCCTCATCTGTCTCTTGAAAGTACATTTGTAGGTTGTAGTCTACAGCGAAGATCCCTTTTGGTACGTCGATCACCCAGTAGGACCCATTGTTAATTTGGAGAGGAATTGGTGTCACCTTGATTAAGGTATATTCGGTTTTTTCTACTATGATGAAGTATCCTTGGAAGTTGATGTAGATGTCATCATGTCCGATGTCGACCTTTATTATTATTATTATTATTATATTTCAAGCGAGAGGCGGCACAGCCGATTATCTCGCGCAAATGCATATACAAGTGCAGAACATAATGATTACATAAGAAAGCCATACAGGATTGGGGTCGGTAAAATTTCTAAGTTTGGCGAGAGTTTACTGGTTGCATTTGCGAGGATTTGCTTGATTTGGGCAGGTGTGATTAACTCGTAAAGATTACCTTGTTGGAAATGAACGTTCAAAATGTTTGTGTGGTAATTGCACAGTTCACTAATAACATTGGTGGCGACTTGGTAGACACTGATGATGTGGATATTTAATCGGTTGGAGTCGGTTGCCTTATACCATTTGTCCATGTTGTTGATTGCGCTGATTCCTTGGTTTAGCTTCTCTTGAAAATGTTCCAGCTTCTGATCGATTCGTTCTTCGGTTTCGTTGAATCTTGAGAGTGCTGACAGCAAGAATTTGGATTGTTGACTGTCCATTTTTATTAACTCCTGTTGATTTTTATCGAGTCTATCAATATCTTGATAGACTTCGTCATTTACTCCGAAAATTGACGTGAGTACAGTCCCAAGCACTCCTCGTTTCGCTCGTCTTGTTATGATATCTTCCATGCCAGTTTTAATCCATTCTATATGCCTTTTTTGTTCCAGAAGATGATGCACCAATGTCTTGCATAACGTATCTTCGGATAGTTCTTTCGCAGAGTTGCAGAGGTCGTCGAATTTGTCCACCATGTCGGTAACTGTTTCGAAGTCTTCTTCGATCTTCCCCCTCTCGAACTGGATTTCGATCCTGAATGTTCCTCGTTCAATTTTCCCGTGTCCAATATGCTCTACATAGTACCCGCTGTCTGGTTTTTGTATGTTGAATTCTGCCTTACTCAATGTATTTGTAGTAAGGAGAGTATATATTAGTAGAAGCATTTTCCATTTGGACGTGACAGTTTTCCTTGGTACTGGGAATGATTGTGTGTGGGTGCTGTTGGCCGAAATTTTCTCTTCAGGCTCTGGTTCCTGCGATTCTTCGTTAGTTGGTAATGGAATGATACTGCCTATGGATCGTTTTAATTGATGTCCTCCTGATTTCTGGATGGTTACTACTCGTACGGATCCATCGGTTGCAGGATGAATGTCGGTAACTCTCGCTAAAGGCCATTTACTAGGATTGATGTTTTCTTCTTTGATTAACACTAGGTCACCAACTTTTATATTCTCCACCGGTTTCTTCCATTTGTTTCTTTGCTGTAATCCATGAAGGTAGTCTGAGCTCCATGATTTCCAAAAATCTTGCTTGATTTTTTGGATCAATCTCCAGCGATTTGACAAATTTGTTGATATTGGTGTGCTGATTCGGTCCGGTGGTGAGATTATCTCTCTTCCTATCAGGAAATGGCCTGGTGTCAATGCAGTGGTGTCTTCAATATTGTTGCCTTGTGGGCACAGAAGACGTGAGTTTAAGCAGGCTTCGATTTGGCCAAGCAGGGTTGTTAATTCTTCAAATGTTAGAGTAGCGTTGCCAATGGTTCTCTTCAGATGATGCTTCATTGATTTTACTCCTGCTTCCCATATCCCTCCGAAGTGTGGAGCTACTGGGGGGATGAAGTGCCATTGGGTACCAATGGTGGATAAATTTTCTTGGATAACTGGGCCTTCCATTGCTTGACGGATTTCCTTGTCCAAGACCTTTCTTGCTCCAACGAAATTCGTTCCGTTGTCGCTATAAAGATGTGCACAGCGTCCTCTTCGGGCGATGAACCTCCTGAAGACTGCTAGGAAGCTGTTAGTTGTCATGTCGCTGAAGGCTTCTAAATGTATTGCCTTGGTTGATAGACAGACAAAAACAGCAATGTATTCTTTGGATGAAGACTGCCCTCTTCCTTTAGATGTTCGGATTTGTATTGGACCGGCATAGTCCACTCCTGAATGGAAGAATGGCGGGGTTGAGTTGACTCTGGTTGGTGGAAGATTCCCCATTAATTGCTGGGCTGCCTCTGCCTTGAATCGGATGCATCGAAAGCATTTCTTGATGCTGGAGCTGACGGCTTTCTTTGCGTTGATGATCCAATATCTTCTTCGGACATAGGACAGTGTGAGTTGAGTGCCACCGTGTAAGGTGCGTAAATGTGCCTCATGGATTATTAATTTGGAAATATGATTGGAATAAGGAAGAATAATTTTGTGTTTTTCGTGGTAGGATAAGTTTGAATTTTCTAGTCTTCCTCCAACACGTATGATTCCATGTTGATCGATGAATGGATTGAGATTTGCGAGTTTGTTATTGGAGTCCACACATTTTCTCTTTTGGAGTTGAGATCCTGTTGCCTTCAAAATAGGATCACTTCCTTGGACGACCTTGATGAGTGTGAGGATGGTGTCTTCCATTTCTTTAACTGATAGACATCCTGGTTGAATGGGAAGACGCCTACACTTGTTGATGAATCTTCGGCAGTAGGACACGACTCGTACTATTCTTCTCAGAGACGAGAAGCGATGAATAATATCGTTCTCGTCTTGATGAACTGTAGCTTGATGCACAGTGTAACCCTTTGCTTCTTCATTGGTTGTGGCGGTGTCTGGTTGACACGGCCATAAATCTTTGTTACTTAACCAACTTGGTCCATCCCACCATAGTACATGTTCTTTTAATTTCCCTGGACTAGTGCCTCTGGAGATGACGTCTGCAGGTCTAACCGAGAGGGTTGTAAATCCTCGAAGTGGTTCGGCTGCTGCAACACTGGCTCGTTTGCTATTTCTGTAAAAGAGCTTTTGTGTGATCGTGTCGTTGAAGAGGTTACCACTTGGTTTGGAACATCCCGACAACGTCCATCTGCTGCCTCTTCCCTTGGAGACGAATATTATATGAGTGAGTACGATAGTTATTATCACTCTTGCCGAGGTTAGCTGTTTTAGAAGATGCCGCATCGGTATTCCACATTGCGTATTTTTGGTAAATTCCCTCGCAGACTTTAATAAGCCGTCTTCTTGATTCCATCTTATACGAGGGGCTAAGTGCTTAGCGAACTCGGAGGTTTGCTCGCTTGCTGCATCTCTTGATGCTATTTCTTGATGCCACCCTCCACTATGTGCTAATTGTTTATTGAACTCGGAGGGTTTCTCGATTGCTGCAGTTCCTGCTGCAACCTCTTGACTCCATCCATCGCTAGGTTCGAAGTGTTTGGTGTCGGATTTTTCTTTTACTGCATCCCCTGCCGACAAGTCTTGGTGCCGCTTTCCACCGGGTGTCAAGTTTTTAATGGAGTCGGAGGGTTTTCCATCTTCTGTCATTATTGCTGTAACGTCTTGGCTCCGTCCATCGGTAGGAGCTGCTGTAGAAGCATCTGGAGGAGTTCCAACGATTTTTTCGTGGCCTGCAATTTCTGGACTGCATCCACTGCTTGGAGCTGCTGTAGGAGTCTCAACGATTTGTTCGTGGCCTGCAATTTCCTTTCCTTTCTGTCCATCGACTTTGTGAATGGGAACTTCCTGAATGGAGACTTCGTGAACGAGGACTTTGGAAACTCCATGCACTTGGTGATTTTCTTGTGGATGAGAAGATGCTATTTTTTCACATTCGATGATAACAGGATGTTGAACTTCCGTATTCTTTATATTGGCAGCTGCGATTGCTCGTTCTTCCGCTGTAGAGTTGGTTGTTGATATTTTCTCCACCTGCTGGATTGTTCCTGCTGGGATGGATCCCTTTGATGCGGGATGAATCTCTTTGACTGTCTCAATAATTTTTTCCGTGCATACCTGATCTTCTGCGGAAGGTTTTCTTTCTTTGGGCACTTCTTCTATGTCCCAGAATTTCTGCAACTGATATTCTTCTCCAATTTTGGCAACTATGGTGTTGACTTTAATGCTGTTGTTATGTTGTCTTCCAATGATTCCAGATAAAATCCATCCCAGCTCGGTATTCTGTCCCAAGATGCCATCCTTTGTTTTAGTGATTCCTTCTAGAATTATTTTTGAATATTCTTCGGCGCCTAGAATTATGTCTATGGGGCCAGGTTGGTTGAAGGTTGGATCGGCGATGAAAACATTGCTCCAGGAATTGATATTTATAATTGGGATGGGGGATGAAGGCATGGCTTTGGTAAGCTTAGGAAGTATTAGTAAATTTACAGGTAGGGAAAAGTTACTTGAAAATCTAGGTGTGATCAAACCTGGGATTTTCCATTTGGCAATTTTTGGCTTGCTGTTCCCGATTCCTGTGATTTCAGCTCGAACTTTGGTCCTGGGTAACCCCAATAATTCGGCTGATGCTTCCGTGATAAACGACCCCTGAGACCCGGGATCTATTAATACTCGTAATAGATGAGTCATCCCGGATGCTGCCTTTACTTGAACCATTGCTGTGGCAAGTAGAACTTGGCTCTCCTGTGCGCCTAAATTGGCGGTGATGATGTCTGACTTCGGCTTCTTTTCTGAGGCGTTGGAAGTCTTCATAGCTGCTGCATGAGCTGACGTTTTCATATTTTGGGCAGGGAGCGACCTTGATGGTGGCTGCGCCTTATGAAGCAGTGTATGATGCGGGAAGCGACAGATCCTACAATTAAAATAGGCACGACATGGTATATTTGAATCGTGCCGCAAGCATCGATAGCACAATCGATTGGTTTTTACTGCTTCTTGTTTTTCATAGATAGGTAGCCTCTGGAATTGACTACAGTTGTCGATGTAATGATCTCCATGGCACAGCTTGCAATTTAGGGATGCGGAAGCGTAATTCTTCTGTGGTCTTTCCTGCGTGGGCTTTCGAGCTCCATCTATGGAGTTTAGGGATTGGAACCGCACTTGCAGGAAAGCCATTAAATTTTGGTGATCCTGGGCTTCATTTGGACATTGAAGCGACTGCTCATATAATTTGTTGGTTTCAGGATCCCATTTTCGAGCGATAGCTCTGTTAATCCACGGACCCCAACTGTCCGTGGAGATGCCTAAATTTTTGATTGCCTCCACACATTCCTTGATGGAGTCGTGCAATCTTTTTAACCCTTGGGCTGACTCTTTGGAGAGGACAGGCAGATCCAATATGGTATCTAGCAATTTAGTTAAAATAAGGCAGTTATTTTGATACCTTTGTTGCAGCAGATTCCAGGCGGTGTTGTAGTTTGCTTGGGTAACAGCTAGATGCTGGATCAGTCGGCTTGGCTCTCCCTTAACATGCGTCTTTAAATATTGCATCTTGATGACATCGTCCATATTCTGGTTGTCATCTACTAATTTGGTGAACAGGTCCTTAAAAGTGGCCCATTCCTCATAATTTCCCTCGTATATGGTAATTTTGACTTGAGGAAGCGAGATGGCTGCTGCTCGCTCGTTCCTCGTCTGCGCTTGCAATAAAATAATTAAATTTCTATACCTGTCTTCCAACGTAGTATATTCAGGACTGAAGTGCATTTGTTCTGAAGCCATGTCGTTTGACATAACTTCTTCGTCCATCTCGACCACACGATCCCATTTCTCTCTTAGTTCCCTTGTCGTGATGGCGGGCCTTCCTAATTCTTGTGTTAGTTCGGCGTCATCCATCGCTTGCTTAAAATTCTGAATCCGAATCTGCAGTTTTCGGATACGAACCTTTTGCTCGGGGTTGGTCACCATTTCCTCTTGAGTTCTGCTTACGGAGGGGTTGGAAATTTCCGTTGATTTTAAACAGCTCTGCAAGTAACTTTTTGCTTTGCCGTATATGGCTTTAATTTGGTCGTAATACCCTGTTTTAAAATAATTATGAGTTGGAATACTTAGCTGCCCCATTTCTGCATGATTTTTAGTTGCAGTGTTCCAAAGTTCGTCCAGCGTTTTGGTGCGACTGGCGATGTAGGCTTCGTTTTTTCGGCTGGCAGGATCCTTTTTGCTGTTAGATAATACTTGCTTTATCTTCTGCGCGAGCTCTTCTTGGGCGATAGCTAAGTTGTTGAATTCCTCCATGTTGTTAGCCATTTTCTGGGAACTGGGTGGTTGGCAGATGTGTTCTTCTCGGGATGTGTTTTTTCGTTAGTTGGAGACAGATCCGGCTCGAAGGAACATGAACAGAGATGCTTGAGAGGCTGTATCAGGACTCCGTTACTTTGCGCTGATTCTATCCCTAATTTTAAGCGCGTAAATGAGACTGAATTTACGCTTTAAGCCAGCTTAGTCAATGGCACTTAAAGGGACGACAATAAAACCACCCTTGGAGCACAGCCTCATGCCCCACAAATATTATGGCTTAGAAAGGGTAGTGAATGAATCAAACATTAAATGCAGATTGTTTTATTATAAAAATAAACTGGTATTTATACAAAACTAAAATGCTTAACGAAGTAACAATATCAAAGTTCATATGTACAGTTTACTGGGTCAGAGCGTTTAAATTACAAAACAGCAACGTAGCAATTCAGCTGTTTTTATTTCCTGCTGGAGCGAAGGTCGCCCATTGAACCGGCCGTTGTAGGTCGGTTTTGTGCATGAGGTACAGATTGGCAGTTTTTCTGGTCTTTAACTCGTTGATTGCGTAATAGCACTGGGTTTTAAATTATGAATAATGTTCTGTAAATTTGGACTGAAATTTTATGTATATATGTTTAATCTAATTTAAACATATTAAAGTTAGTAATTATGAGGCAAAGACTGGTGATTGCAACATTACAATTTTCTTGCTAATAAATTGGAATCGCATTTAAAAAAAATGTGCGACTGGATTTCGTAAATTTTAGAAAATAAAATTTATGTGTGTTTAAATCAAGTTTAAACACCCGTTGTTTAATCTTGTCTTTAACAGATTAACCAGATATAAATTTATAATTATTCATTTAAATTTTACGAAACATTCTAAAAGTTAAAAGCCACCAAAAACGCAAATATTGCATTATGCAAGCGCGGCGACCTACTCACAGTCAAGTTTAAACACCTCGCAGTCGCCGCTCAGCATTTTTACACGGCTTCGCGTACACAATTACGCAAGGCCGTGACAAGGTTTAAATGCCTACAATCGCAGCTCAGCATAAAAGACGCTCGAGTTCATGGAGTCCATATCATATCACGGAAGCACAACCGCTGAGTATTGTTTTGCAATACTAGTAAATTAACCTACTGAATATAATACATTGCACCTGTTATTAGAAATGAACTTTGTATATTACTATGATCTAAGCAAATTTGTTTGTATATATAGAACAATTATTTTTGTAATAAACCAGTCTGCATTTACTTGTTAGATTCACTTACTGCGTCGCTGTGGGTCCAAGCCTATAAATAATTAAGGGATGTGAGGCTGCATCTCACACAGTGACGAATTATCATCCCGTTAAGTGGCATGACTAAGCTGTCTTAAAGCGGAAACTGCTGTCTCAGTTCTGCGCTTAACATAAGGGATGGAACCAGCAAAATAACGTAACGGACGCCTGATTTCCACAGCCTCCAGGCGAATCTGTTCATGGTCCTTCGAGCCGGATCTGTCTACAACTAAGAAGAGGTACATCCCGAGAAGAAAACAACATCTACCAACCCACCCGGTTCCCCGAAAATGGCAAACAATATGGAGGAATTCAATCAGCTAGCTGTCGCCCAAGAAGAACTCGGCCAGAAGATCACGCAGGTATTTTCCAACAGCAAAAAGGACCCTGCCAGCCGAAAAACAGAAGCTTACATCGCCAGCCGAAACAAGACGCTGGACGAAACTTGGAACGCCGTGACCAAAAATCACGCCAAAATGGTGCAGCTAAGTATTCCTACACATAATTATTTTACCACAGGGTATTACGAACAAATTAAAGCCATCTACTGCGAAGCAAAAAGTTATTTGCAGAGCTGTTTAAAGGCAACTGAAAATCCCGACCCCTCTGAAACTAGGAGGCGAGAGGAAACAGTTGTAAATCCCGAGCAAAAGGTTCGTATCCGAAAACTGCAGATTCGGATGCAGAATTTTAAGCAATCTTTGGACGACGCCGAACTGGAACAAGCACTCGGAAGGCCCGCCATCACAAAGAGGGAATTAAAGGAAGAATGGGACCGGGTGATCGAGATGGACGAAGAAGTCATGTCTAACGAGATGGATTCAAACCAGACGCACTTCAGTCCTGAATTTACTACGTTGAAAGACAGGTACCGAAATTTAATTAATTTGTTACAAGCACCAACAAGGAACGAGCAAGCATCAGCCATCTCGCTTCCTCAAGTTAAAATCCCCATATACGAGGGAAATTATGAGGAATGGGCCACTTTTAAGGACCTATTCACCAAATTAGTAGATGACAACCAAAACATGGATGATGTCATCAAAATGCAGTATTTAAAAACGCATGTCAAGGGAGAGCCCAGCCGACTAATCCAGCATCTCGCAGTGACTCAAGCCAACTACAACACCGCTTGGAATTTGCTGCAACAAAGGTATCAAAATAATCGCCTTATTCTAACCAAATTGCTAGACACCATCTTCGATCAGCCGGTCCTCTCCAAGGAATCAGCCCAAGGGTTGAAAAGATTGCATGACTCCACTAAGGAATGTGTGGAAGCAATCAAAAATTTGGGCATTTCCACCGACAGCTGGGGTCCGTGGATTAACCGAGTTATTACTCGAAAATGGGATCCTGAAACTAACAAATTATATGAGCAGTCGCTTCAGTGCCCAAATGAAGTTCAGGATCACCAAACTCTAATGGCCTTCTTACAAATGCGGTTCCAATCCTTGGAATCCATTGATGGAGCTCGAAAACCAACTCAGGACAAGCCACAGAAAAATTACGCTGCCGGATATCTCAACTGCAAGATGTGCAATGGGGATCATTACATCGATAACTGTGGTCAATTCCAGAGGCTCTCCACCCACGAAAAGCAAGAAGTGGTAAGAACCTACCGATTGTGCTTTCGATGTTTGCGACACGATTCTAACATACAATGTCGTTCGTATTATAACTGCAAAATCTGCCGCTTTCCACACCATACTCTGCTTCACAAGGCACAGCCGCCATCAAAGCCGATACCTGCTCCGAAGATGAAGACGTTTTCTCACGCAGCAGCCATGCAGACCTCCAACGCTCCAGAGAAGAAGCCAAAACCCACAATCATTGCCGCCAACCTAGGCGCAAAGAAGAGCCAAGTGCTACTGGCCACAGCAACGGTTCAAGTTAAGGCAGCATCCGGGATGACTCATCTCTTGAGGGTCTTGATAGATCCAGGGTCTCAAGGTTCCTTCATCACCGAAGCCGCAGCCGAATTATTAGCGTTACCCAGGACCAAGGTTCGAGCAGAAATCTCCGGAATTGGGAACAGCGAAACAAAAGTCGCAAAATGGAAAATCACAGGTTTGATTACGCCAAGATTTCCAAGTAAATTTTCCTTACCTGTTACTTTACTGGTACTTCCCAAACTTACAAAAACCATGCCTTCATCACCCATTCCGAACATAAAAATGGATGCCTGGAAACATGTCTTCATCGCCGATCCAACCTTCAACCGACCTGGCCCCATAGATATACTTCTAGGCGCTGAAGAATATTCCCAAATAATTCTCGAGGGAATCAAGAAATCCAAAGATGGCATCCTAGGACAGAATACCGAATTGGGATGGATCTTATCAGGAACCATGGGAAGACGACCTCCCACCAGCCTTAAGGTCAACACCATGGTTGCCAAAATTGAAGAGGATGAGCAGTTGCAGAAATTCTGGAACATTGAAGAGGCTTCTCCTCAAAGGAAACTTTCCCCAGATGATCAGGTATGTGAAAATAAATTCACAGACACAGTCCAGCGAGACGTAGATGGAAGATACGTAGTAAGGATTCCATTCAAACAAACTCCAGTACACATGGGAAGGTCCAAACCCTCAGCATTGGCACGATTCATACATCTGGAGAAGAAATTAGGACAAGATCAAGATCTAGCAGTCCAATACAAGAAATTCATGCAAGAATACTTGGATTTAGGACATATGGAAAAGGTGGCAAAGGAAGATGAGAATAACGGCAAGTATTACATTCCCCACCATGGCGTCATCCGAGAAGCAAGTTCATCAACCAGGCTTCGTGTCGTTTTCGATGCCTCTAGCAAGGCCTCTCACCGAAAATCCTTAAATGAGATGATGTACGCTGGACCTAAACTTCAGCAAGAACTGGTCGACATTCTACTTCGATGGAGAACACACAAGATTGTTTTTTCTGCAGACATTGAAAAAATGTACCGACAAATCAGAATGAACAACCAAGACCAGGAGTACCAAAGAGTCCTATGGAGATTCGACAAATCACAGCCAATCAGGGAATATAAGCTGTGCACCGTCACTTATGGAACCGCATCAGCTCCCTATCTTGCCATTCGAACCTTGCATCAACTCGCAGAGGACGAAAAGGTCTCATTTCCATTAGCTTCAGAAGCAGTGAAGAAAGATTTCTACGTGGACGACGTGCTTTCTGGGGCCGACACTGTGGAAGAAGCGATCCAACAACAAGGTCAGCTCATTTCCTCACTAAAGCGTGGAGGCTTTACTCTACATAAATGGTGCAGTAATGAGTCAGCCATCATTCAAGAACTCCCAGAAGAGTTAAAGGAACAAACATACCTCGAAATAAGTGAAGACGGCGTAAAAAAGTCCTTGGGCATTCACTGGTCTCCATATGAAGATGTTTTCTGTTTTAAGGTAGACGTTAAGCAACAGGAATCCACCAAACGCACCATACTATCCGAAGTTGCCAAAATTTTCGACCCATTGGGATGGTTAGCACCCGTCATCATCACTGCCAAGCTACTCATCCAAGAACTATGGCTCGAAAATATCAAATGGGATGACCCAGTGTCTGAAAATATCCAAAGCAAATGGGAGACGCTCAGGTCTCAACTCAAGGCAGTGGAAGAAATTACCTTACCAAGGTGGTTGTTTATCAAAAGGGAATCTCTAGTAGAGCTGCATGGATTCTGTGACGCCTCCGAAAGAGCTTTCGGGGCCGCGATTTATACCAGAGTCACCACATCATCCGGCCAAGTCAAGGTATCCTTATTAATATCCAAATCCAAGGTGGCACCAGCCCGAGCCAAGACGACATTACCAAGACTGGAACTCTGCGCAGCAGTACTCCTTTCCAATCTACTTCAAAGGGTAATTGCAGCATTAGACCTTCCTAAGGTGTCTATCTTCGCCTGGACCGACTCCATGGTTACATTAGGATGGATAAAAGGAGACCCGGTACGATGGAAGACGTTCGTCGCGAATCGAGTAGCCGAAATCAACAATCTAATTCCGGCTCAACATTGGAACCACGTCAAATCCGAAGAGAATCCTGCAGACGTCATCTCCCGAGGCATTAGTCCAGAAAAACTAAAGAATCATCTCCTATGGTGGGACGGACCGAGCTGGCTAGTTAACAAGAGTTCATGGCCGTGTCAACCAGACACCGCAACCACCGAGGAAGAAGCAAGAAGTTACACTGTGCATCAAACTACCATTCATCAAGACGAGAACGAAGTCGTTCATCGTTTTTCTTCTCTAACAAGAATGGTACGAGTCATGTCACATTGCCGAAGATTCATCAACAAGTGTAAGCGACTTCCCACCCAATCAGGATGCCTATCAGTGAAGGAAATGGACGACACCATCCTCCTACTCGTTAAGGTCATCCAAGGAAGTGATCCTATTTTGAGGGCAACAGGATCTCAACTCCGGCAGAACAAATATGTGAGTTCCAGTAACAAGCTTGCCAACCTCAATCCCTTCATCGATCAGCATGGAATAATCCGTGTTGGAGGAAGATTAGAAAATTCCACCTTGTCCTTCAATGGAAAACACCTGGCTATTTGTAGTCAGTAAACCAACCCGCATAGCAATCACTTGTAGTGGAAACAGGGAAGAAGTCACCGTCAACACTACAGGTGTCATTCAAATTTCATCGGATTGCATCATCCAAACTGCGAGGAATACATTAACCCCAAGGCACAACAGAAAATACAAGATCTTGGCTGGATACTCCAAGGCTATCAGTATCAATATTACCAACCCAATCACAACAAACTCATTTTCAGAAATCGCAGAGGAACCTGTACTAACTCAGTCAGACCACTTCGAAGACCTACAAGCATCGCAGTTAGATTTCCAGGAGCATCTAAAAAACTTCACCTGGAAAGCCATCCGACATCATTCTCACCTGTCTATTGGGGTCACAGGCAGCCTTTTGGGAACCGCTGCCCTACTAGGAGCTATCTACTACATTCGGCAACGAATAACACGAAGGAAGCCACCACCCGCACAACCCCAGGCAGAAGAATATCCTCTCAAAACGCTCAATCTCGAAGAAACAATATAATTTATCGGTTTGCTTTTTTGTGGCTTAAAATTGGCAATATGTTTAATCTTGTCTTTAACAGATTAACCAGATATAAATTTATAATTATTCATTTAAATTTTACGAAACATTCTAAAAGTTAAAAGCCACCAAAAACGCAAATATTGCATTATGCAAGCGCGGCGACCTACTCACAGTCAAGTTTAAACACCTCGCAGTCGCCGCTCAGCATTTTTACACGGCTTCGCGTACACAATTACGCAAGGCCGTGACAAGGTTTAAATGCCTACAATCGCAGCTCAGCATAAAAGACGCTCGAGTTCATGGAGTCCATATCATATCACGGAAGCAAAACCGCTGAGTATTGTTTTGCAATACTAGTAAATTAACCTACTGAATATAATACATTGCACCTGTTATTAGAAATGAACTTTGTATATTACTATGATCTAAGCAAATTTGTTTGTATATATAGAACAATTATTTTTGTAATAAACCAGTCTGCATTTACTTGTTAGATTCACTTACTGCGTCGCTGTGGGTCCAAGCCTATAAATAATTAAGGGATGTGAGGCTGCATCTCACACAGTGACGAATTATCATCCCGTTAAGTGGCATGACTAAGCTGTCTTAAAGCGGAAACTGCTGTCTCAGTTCTGCGCTTAACATAAGGGATGGAACCAGCAAAATAACGTAACGGACGCCTGATTTCCATAGCCTCCAGGCGAATCTGTTCACCGGTCGAGTACACTTTTTTAGATGATCAAGTTTAAAATGTATTGATAGCTAAATAAAATAAAAAACTGCATAAAAATGTGTTTTTTCTTACCTAGCATCTCAGCTTATTCAACACCATGCATGTAAACCTAAGTAAATAAAACACAGAGTGTTTAATCTTGTCTTTAACAGATTAACCAGATATAAATTTATAATTATTCATTTAAATTTTACGAAACATTCTAAAAATTAAAAGCCACCAAAAACGCAATATTGCATTATGCAAGCGCGGCGACCTACTCACAGTCAAGTTTAAACACCTCGCAGTCGCCGCTCAGCATTTTTACACGGCTTCGCGTACACAATTACGCAAGGCCGTGACAAGGTTTAAATGCCTACAATCGCAGCTCAGCATAAAAGACGCTCGAGTTCATGGAGTCCATATCATATCACGGAAGCAAAACCGCTGAGTATTGTTTTGCAATACTAGTAAATTAACCTACTGAATATAATACATTGCACCTGTTATTAGAAATGAACTTTGTATATTACTATGATCTAAGCAAATTTGTTTGTATATATAGAACAATTATTTTTGTAATAAACCAGTCTGCATTTACTTGTTAGATTCACTTACTGCGTCGCTGTGGGTCCAAGCCTATAAATAATTAAGGGATGTGAGGCTGCATCTCACACAGTGACGAATTATCATCCCGTTAAGTGGCATGACTAAGCTGTCTTAAAGCGGAAACTGCTGTCTCAGTTCTGCGCTTAACATAAGGGATGGAACCAGCAAAATAACGTAACGGACGCCTGATTTCCATAGCCTCCAGGCGAATCTGTTCACCCGTCGAGTACACTTTTTTAGATGATCAAGTTTAAAATGTATTGATAGCTAAATAAAATAAAAAACTGCATAAAAATGTGTTTTTTTCTTACCTAGCATCTCAGCTTATTCAACACCATGCATGTAAACCTAAGTAAATAAAACACAGAGTGTTTAATCTTGTCTTTAACAGATTAACCAGATATAAATTTATAATTATTCATTTAAATTTTACGAAACATTCTAAAAATTAAAAGCCACCAAAAACGCAATATTGCATTATGCAAGCGCGGCGACCTACTCACAGTCAAGTTTAAACACCTCGCAGTCGCCGCTCAGCATTTTTACACGGCTTCGCGTACACAATTACGCAAGGCCGTGACAAGGTTTAAATGCCTACAATCGCAGCTCAGCATAAAAGACGCTCGAGTTCATGGAGTCCATATCATATCACGGAAGCAAAACCGCTGAGTATTGTTTTGCAATACTAGTAAATTAACCTACTGAATATAATACATTGCACCTGTTATTAGAAATGAACTTTGTATATTACTATGATCTAAGCAAATTTGTTTGTATATATAGAACAATTATTTTTGTAATAAACCAGTCTGCATTTACTTGTTAGATTCACTTACTGCGTCGCTGTGGGTCCAAGCCTATAAATAATTAAGGGATGTGAGGCTGCATCTCACACAGTGACGAATTATCATCCCGTTAAGTGGCATGACTAAGCTGTCTTAAAGCGGAAACTGCTGTCTCAGTTCTGCGCTTAACATAAGGGATGGAACCAGCAAAATAACGTAACGGACGCCTGATTTCCACAGCCTCCAGGCGAATCTGTTCATGGTCCTTCGAGCCGGATCTGTCTACAACTAAGAAGAGGTACATCCCGAGAAGAAAACAACATCTACCAACCCACCCGGTTCCCCGAAAATGGCAAACAATATGGAGGAATTCAATCAGCTAGCTGTCGCCCAAGAAGAACTCGGCCAGAAGATCACGCAGGTATTTTCCAACAGCAAAAAGGACCCTGCCAGCCGAAAAACAGAAGCTTACATCGCCAGCCGAAACAAGACGCTGGACGAAACTTGGAACGCCGTGACCAAAAATCACGCCAAAATGGTGCAGCTAAGTATTCCTACACATAATTATTTTACCACAGGGTATTACGAACAAATTAAAGCCATCTACTGCGAAGCAAAAAGTTATTTGCAGAGCTGTTTAAAGGCAACTGAAAATCCCGACCCCTCTGAAACTAGGAGGCGAGAGGAAACAGTTGTAAATCCCGAGCAAAAGGTTCGTATCCGAAAACTGCAGATTCGGATGCAGAATTTTAAGCAATCTTTGGACGACGCCGAACTGGAACAAGCACTCGGAAGGCCCGCCATCACAAAGAGGGAATTAAAGGAAGAATGGGACCGGGTGATCGAGATGGACGAAGAAGTCATGTCTAACGAGATGGATTCAAACCAGACGCACTTCAGTCCTGAATTTACTACGTTGAAAGACAGGTACCAAAATTTAATTAATTTGTTACAAGCACCAACAAGGAACGAGCAAGCATCAGCCATCTCGCTTCCTCAAGTTAAAATCCCCATATACGAGGGAAATTATGAGGAATGGGCCACTTTTAAGGACCTATTCACCAAATTAGTAGATGACAACCAAAACATGGATGATGTCATCAAAATGCAGTATTTAAAAACGCATGTCAAGGGAGAGCCCAGCCGACTAATCCAGCATCTCGCAGTGACTCAAGCCAACTACAACACCGCTTGGAATTTGCTGCAACAAAGGTATCAAAATAATCGCCTTATTCTAACCAAATTGCTAGACACCATCTTCGATCAGCCGGTCCTCTCCAAGGAATCAGCCCAAGGGTTGAAAAGATTGCATGACTCCACTAAGGAATGTGTGGAAGCAATCAAAAATTTGGGCATTTCCACCGACAGCTGGGGTCCGTGGATTAACCGAGTTATTACTCGAAAATGGGATCCTGAAACTAACAAATTATATGAGCAGTCGCTTCAGTGCCCAAATGAAGTTCAGGATCACCAAACTCTAATGGCCTTCTTACAAATGCGGTTCCAATCCTTGGAATCCATTGATGGAGCTCGAAAACCAACTCAGGACAAGCCACAGAAAAATTACGCTGCCGGATATCTCAACTGCAAGATGTGCAATGGGGATCATTACATCGATAACTGTGGTCAATTCCAGAGGCTCTCCACCCACGAAAAGCAAGAAGTGGTAAGAACCTACCGATTGTGCTTTCGATGTTTGCGACACGATTCTAACATACAATGTCGTTCGTATTATAACTGCAAAATCTGCCGCTTTCCACACCATACTCTGCTTCACAAGGCACAGCCGCCATCAAAGCCGATACCTGCTCCGAAGATGAAGACGTTTTCTCACGCAGCAGCCATGCAGACCTCCAACGCTCCAGAGAAGAAGCCAAAACCCACAATCATTGCCGCCAACCTAGGCGCAAAGAAGAGCCAAGTGCTACTGGCCACAGCAACGGTTCAAGTTAAGGCAGCATCCGGGATGACTCATCTCTTGAGGGTCTTGATAGATCCAGGGTCTCAAGGTTCCTTCATCACCGAAGCCGCAGCCGAATTATTAGCGTTACCCAGGACCAAGGTTCGAGCAGAAATCTCCGGAATTGGGAACAGCGAAACAAAAGTCGCAAAATGGAAAATCACAGGTTTGATTACGCCAAGATTTCCAAGTAAATTTTCCTTACCTGTTACTTTACTGGTACTTCCCAAACTTACAAAAACCATGCCTTCATCACCCATTCCGAACATAAAAATGGATGCCTGGAAACATGTCTTCATCGCCGATCCAACCTTCAACCGACCTGGCCCCATAGATATACTTCTAGGCGCTGAAGAATATTCCCAAATAATTCTCGAGGGAATCAAGAAATCCAAAGATGGCATCCTAGGACAGAATACCGAATTGGGATGGATCTTATCAGGAACCATGGGAAGACGACCTCCCACCAGCCTTAAGGTCAACACCATGGTTGCCAAAATTGAAGAGGATGAGCAGTTGCAGAAATTCTGGAACATTGAAGAGGCTTCTCCTCAAAGGAAACTTTCCCCAGATGATCAGGTATGTGAAAATAAATTCACAGACACAGTCCAGCGAGACGTAGATGGAAGATACGTAGTAAGGATTCCATTCAAACAAACTCCAGTACACATGGGAAGGTCCAAACCCTCAGCATTGGCACGATTCATACATCTGGAGAAGAAATTAGGACAAGATCAAGATCTAGCAGTCCAATACAAGAAATTCATGCAAGAATACTTGGATTTAGGACATATGGAAAAGGTGGCAAAGGAAGATGAGAATAACGGCAAGTATTACATTCCCCACCATGGCGTCATCCGAGAAGCAAGTTCATCAACCAGGCTTCGTGTCGTTTTCGATGCCTCTAGCAAGGCCTCTCACCGAAAATCCTTAAATGAGATGATGTACGCTGGACCTAAACTTCAGCAAGAACTGGTCGACATTCTACTTCGATGGAGAACACACAGGATTGTTTTTTCTGCAGACATTGAAAAAATGTACCGACAAATCAGAATGAACAACCAAGACCAGGAGTACCAAAGAGTCCTATGGAGATTCGACAAATCACAGCCAATCAGGGAATATAAGCTGTGCACCGTCACTTATGGAACCGCATCAGCTCCCTATCTTGCCATTCGAACCTTGCATCAACTCGCAGAGGACGAAAAGGTCTCATTTCCATTAGCTTCAGAAGCAGTGAAGAAAGATTTCTACGTGGACGACGTGCTTTCTGGGGCCGACACTGTGGAAGAAGCGATCCAACAACAAGGTCAGCTCATTTCCTTACTAAAGCGTGGAGGCTTTACTCTACATAAATGGTGCAGTAATGAGTCAGCCATCATTCAAGAACTCCCAGAAGAGTTAAAGGAACAAACATACCTCGAAATAAGTGAAGACGGCGTAAAAAAGTCCTTGGGCATTCACTGGTCTCCATATGAAGATGTTTTCTGTTTTAAGGTAGACGTTAAGCAACAGGAATCCACCAAACGCACCATACTATCCGAAGTTGCCAAAATTTTCGACCCATTGGGATGGTTAGCACCCGTCATCATCACTGCCAAGCTACTCATCCAAGAACTATGGCTCGAAAATATCAAATGGGATGACCCAGTGTCTGAAAATATCCAAAGCAAATGGGAGACGCTCAGGTCTCAACTCAAGGCAGTGGAAGAAATTACCTTACCAAGGTGGTTGTTTATCAAAAGGGAATCTCTAGTAGAGCTGCATGGATTCTGTGACGCCTCCGAAAGAGCTTTCGGGGCCGCGATTTATACCAGAGTCACCACATCATCCGGCCAAGTCAAGGTATCCTTATTAATATCCAAATCCAAGGTGGCACCAGCCCGAGCCAAGACGACATTACCAAGACTGGAACTCTGCGCAGCAGTACTCCTTTCCAATCTACTTCAAAGTGTAATTGCAGCATTAGACCTTCCTAAGGTGTCTATCTTCGCCTGGACCGACTCCATGGTTACATTAGGATGGATAAAAGGAGACCCGGTACGATGGAAGACGTTCGTCGCGAATCGAGTAGCCGAAATCAACAATCTAATTCCGGCTCAACATTGGAACCACGTCAAATCCGAAGAGAATCCTGCAGACGTCATCTCCCGAGGCATTAGTCCAGAAAAACTAAAGAATCATCTCCTATGGTGGGACGGACCGAGCTGGCTAGTTAACAAGAGTTCATGGCCGTGTCAACCAGACACCGCAACCACCGAGGAAGAAGCAAGAAGTTACACTGTGCATCAAACTACCATTCATCAAGACGAGAACGAAGTCGTTCATCGCTTTTCTTCTCTAACAAGAATGGTACGAGTCATGTCACATTGCCGAAGATTCATCAACAAGTGTAAGCGACTTCCCACCCAATCAGGATGCCTATCAGTGAAGGAAATGGACGACACCATCCTCCTACTCGTTAAGGTCATCCAAGGAAGTGATCCTATTTTGAGGGCAACAGGATCTCAACTCCGGCAGAACAAATATGTGAGTTCCAGTAACAAGCTTGCCAACCTCAATCCCTTCATCGATCAGCATGGAATAATCCGTGTTGGAGGAAGATTAGAAAATTCCACCTTGTCCTTCAATGAAAAACACCCAATCATACTCCCGTACTCCAGTCATATTTCCAAACTAATAATCTAAGAGGCGCATCTACGCACGCTGCACGGTGGCACCCAACTCACTCTCTCATATATCCGAAGAAAATATTGGATCATCAACGCGAAGAAAGCAGTCAGCTCCAGCATCCAGAAGTGTTTCCGATGTCTACGATACAAAGCAGAGGCAGCACAGCAACTGATGGGAAATCTTCCATCAACCAGAGTGAATTCAACTCCTCCATTCTTCCATTCCGGAGTGGACTACGCCGGCCCAATACAGATCCGAACATCCAAGGGAAGAGGGCATTCTTCGCACAAAGGGTACATTGCTGTTTTTGTCTGTCTATCAACCAAGGCAATCCACCTAGAGGCCGTCAGCGACATGACAACCAACAGCTTCCTAGCAGTCTTCAGGAGGTTTACTGCCCGAAGAGGACGCTGTGCACACCTATACAGCGACAACGGAACAAACTTCGTTGGCGCAAGAAAAGTGTTGGACAAGGAGACCCGCCAAACAATTGAAGGCCCAGTTGTCCAAGAAACCTTAGCAACCGGTGGTACCCAATGGCACTTCATCCCTCCAATAGCCCCTCACTTCGGAGGGATATGGGAAGCAGGGGTAAAATCAATGAAGCATCATCTGAAGAGAACTATTGGCCACGCTACTCTCACCTTTGAAGAGTTAACAACTCTTCTCTGCCAAATTGAGGCCTGCCTAAACTCACGTCCTCTATGTCCACAAGGCAACGATATTGAGGACACAACTGCTCTGACGCCAGGCCATTTCCTAATAGGGAGGGAAATCATATCGCCACCAGACCCAATCAACACTCCAATATCTTCAAATCTATCGAATCGTTGGAGGATAATCCAAAAGATCAAGCAAGATTTTTGGAAATCATGGAGCTCGGACTACCTTCATGGACTACAGCAACGAAACAAATGGAAGAAACCATTGGAGAACACTAAAGTTGGAGATTTAGTGTTAATCAAAGAAGATAGTATCAATCCTAGTAAGTGGCCTTTAGCAAGAGTCACTGCAACTCATCCAGCAGCCGATGGATCAGTACGAGTAGTGACGCTCCAGAAATCAGGAGGACATCAGCTAAAACGATCCATAGGCAGCATCATTCCATTACCAGCAACTACCGAGGAATCGCAGGAACCAGAGGCAGAAGATAAAATTTCAACTAACATTATCCAGACACGATCATCCCCAGCACCAAGGAAATCTGTCGCGTCCAAATGGAAATTGCTGTTACTCATCTTTACCCTTCTTACCACCAATACATTAAGTAAAGCAGAATTTAATATCCAAAAACCAGACAGCGGGTACTATGTAGAACACATTGGACACGGGAAGATGGAGAGAGGAACATTCCGGATCGAAATCCAGTTCGAGAGGGGGAAGATCGAAGAAGACTTCGAAACAGTCACAGACATGGTAGACAAATTCGACAATCTCTGCGACTCTGCAAAAGAACTGTCCGAAGACACATTATGCAAGACACTGGTGCATCATCTTCTGGAACAGAAAAAGCATATGGAATGGATTAGAGATGGTATGGAAGAAATAATAACAAGACGAGAAAAAAGAGGAGTCCTTGGCACAGTATTAACATCAATTTTTGGAGTCAACGATAAAGTCTATCAAGATATAGACAGGCTAGACAAGAATCAACAGGAACTAATAAAAATGGACAGTCAACAATCCAAATTCTTGCTATCAGCACTTTCCAGGTTTAATGAAACCGAAGAACGAATCGACAAGAAGCTGGAACATTTCCAAGAAAAATTAAACCAAGGAATCCGGGCCATTAACAACATGGACAAATGGTATAAAGCAACCGACTCCAACCGACTAAATATTCACATCATCAGTGTGTACCAAGTCGCCACAAATGTAATTAGTGAACTGTGCAACTACCATATTCACATCTTAAACGTTCACTTCCAGCAAGGTAATCTGTACGAGCTAATAACACCTGCTCAAATTAAACAGATCCTCGCTAATGCAACCAGTAAACTTTCACCAAATTTGGAGATATTACCAACGCCAATTCTAAAGGTTGACATTGGGCATGACGACATCTACATCAACGTCCAAGGGTATTTCATCATAGTGGAAAAAACGGAATACTCCTTAATTAAAGTGACACCAATTCCTCTCCAAATCAGCAATGGATCCTACTGGATGATCGATGTGCCGAAAGGAATCTTCGCTGTGGATTACAACCTACAAATGTACTTCCACGAAACAGATGAAGAATTCAAAGAAGAGCTACAAATTTCTCCCACTACCTATGTTTGCAGTCCAACGGTAGTTAAAGGAATTGAAAACAACCCAAACTGCATCATTGACGATATATATCACCGAGTAGAAACCAGTCAATGTCTCCTACGAAGACATCGCATCCAGTCCATTATTTGGAAACAATTGTACATGGAAAACACCTGGCTATTTGTAGTCAGTAAGCCAACCCGCATAGCAATCACTTGTAGTGGAAACAGGGAAGAAGTCACCGTCAACACTACAGGTGTCATTCAAATTTCATCGGATTGCATCATCCAAACTGCGAGGAATACATTAACCCCAAGGCACAACAGAAAATACAAGATCCTGGCTGGATACTCCAAGGCTATCAGTATCAATATTACCAACCCAATCACAACAAACTCATTTTCAGAAATCGCAGAGGAACCTGTACTAACTCAGTCAGACCACTTCGAAGACCTACAAGCATCGCAGTTAGATTTCCAGGAGCATATAAAAAACTTCACCTGGAAAGCCATCCGACATCATTCTCACCTGTCTATTGGGGTCACAGGCAGCCTTTTGGGAACCGCTGCCCTACTAGGAGCTATCTACTACATTCGGCAACGAATAACACGAAGGAAGCCACCACCCGCACAACCCCAGGCAGAAGAATATCCTCTCAAAACGCTCAATCTCGAAGAAACAATATAATTTATCGGTTTGCTTTTTTGTGGCTTAAAATTGGCAATATGTTTAATCTTGTCTTTAACAGATTAACCAGATATAAATGTATAATTATTCATTTAAATTTTACGAAACATTCTAAAAATTAAAAGCCACCAAAAACGCAATATTGCATTATGCAAGCGCGGCGACCTACTCACAGTCAAGTTTAAACACCTCGCAGTCGCCGCTCAGCATTTTTACACGGCTTCGCGTACACAATTACGCAAGGCCGTGACAAGGTTTAAATGCCTACAATCGCAGCTCAGCATAAAAGACGCTCGAGTTCATGGAGTCCATATCATATCACGGAAGCAAAACCGCTGAGTATTGTTTTGCAATACTAGTAAATTAACCTACTGAATATAATACATTGCACCTGTTATTAGAAATGAACTTTGTATATTACTATGATCTAAGCAAATTTGTTTGTATATATAGAACAATTATTTTTGTAATAAACCAGTCTGCATTTACTTGTTAGATTCACTTACTGCGTCGCTGTGGGTCCAAGCCTATAAATAATTAAGGGATGTGAGGCTGCATCTCACACAGTGCGAATTATCATCCCGTTAAGTGGCATGACTAAGCTGTCTTAAAGCGGAAACTGCTGTCTCAGTTCTGCGCTTAACATAAGGGATGGAACCAGCAAAATAACGTAACGGACGCCTGATTTCCACAGCCTCCAGGCGAATCTGTTCACCCAAGCTAAGCAGCAAGCCAAACGCCAAGCCACGCGCCAAGAAAAGCGCTAAGCCAAGCGCCAAACCACGCGCCAAGCCACGCTCCAAAAAAAGCGTCAAGCCAAGCGATAAGCCAAGCGCCAAGCCAATCGCCCACCCAAGCGCCAAGGAGAGCGCCAAGCCATGCGCCAAACCAAGCGCTACGCCAAGCGTTACGCCAAGCGCAAAGCCAAGCGCCAAGCCAAGCGCCAAATCGAGCACCAAGCCAAGCGCCAAAGAAATCACCAAGCCAAGCGCCAGGGCAAGCGCTAAGCCAAGCGACAAGCGAAGCACCAAACCAAGCGCCAAGCAAAGCGCCAAGCCAAGCGCCAAATTGAGCACCAAGCCAAGCGCCAAAGAAATCACCAAGCCAAGCGCCAGGTCAAGCGCTAAGCCAAGCGACAAGCGAAGCACCAAACCAAGCGCTAAGCCAAGCGCCAAACCAAGCGCCAAACCAAGCGCCAAGTCAAGCGCCAAGCCAAGCGCCAAAGCAAGCACCATGCCAAGCGCCAAAAAAATTACCAAGCCAAGCCCCAGGGCAAGCGCTAAGCCAAGCGCCAAGCCAAGCGCCAAACCAAGCGCCAAGCCAAGCGCCAAATCAAGCGCCAAGCCAAGCGCCAAACCAAGCGCCAAACCAAGCGCCAAGTCAAGCGCCAAGCCAAGCGCCAAAGCAAGCACCATGCCAAGCGCCAAGCCAAGCGCCAAGTCAAGCGCCAGGGCAAGCTCCAAGCCAAGCCCCCAACCAAGCGCCAATCCAAACGCCAAACCACGCGCCAAGCCAAGCGCCAAAGCAAGCAGCATGCCAAGCGTCAAGCCAAGCGCCAAGTCAAGCGCTAAACCAAGCGCCAAACCAAGCGCCAGGGCAAGCGCTAAGCCAAGCGACAAGCGAAGCACCAAACCAAGCGCCAAGCAAAGCGCCAAGCCAAGCGCCAAATCGAGCACCAAGCCAAGCGCCAAAGAAATCACCAAGCCAAGCGCCAGGTCAAGCGCTAAGCCAAGCGACAAGCGAAGCACCAAACCAAGCGCCAAGCCAAGCGCCAAATAATTACCAAGCCAAGCCCCAGGGCAAGCGCTAAGCCAAGCGCCAAGCCAAGCGCCAAACCAAGCGCCAAGCCAAGCGCCAAATCAAGCGCCAAGCCAAGCGCCAAACCAAGCGCCAAACCAAGCGCCAAGTCAAGCGCCAAGCCAAGCGCCAAAGCAAGCACCATGCCAAGCGCCAAGCCAAGCGCCAAGTCAAGCGCCAGGGCAAGCTCCAAGCCAAGCCCCCTACCAAGCGCCAAGCCAAACGCCAAACCACGCGCCAAGCCAAGCGCCAAAGCAAGCAGCATGCCAAGCGTCAAGCCAAGCGCCAAGTCAAGCGCCAAACCAAGCGCCAAACCAAGCGCCAAACCAAGCGTCAAAATAGGCGCTAACCTAAACACCAAGCCACACGCCAAACCAAGCGCCAAGCCACACGCCAATCCAAGCGCCCAGCCAAGCGCCAAGCCACGCGCCAAGGGGAGCGCTAAGCCATTCGCCAAGACAAGCGCCAAAAGAAGCGCCAAGCCATGCGCCAAGCCAAGCGCCAAGCCAAGCGCCAAATCGAGCACCAAGCCAAGCGCCAAAGAAATCACCAAGACAAGCGCAAGGGCAAGCGCTAAGCCAAGCGCCAAGCGAAACGCCAAACCAAGCGCCAAGCCAAGCGCCAAAGAAATCACTAAGCCAAGCGCCAGAGCAAGCGCTAAACCAATCGCCAAGCCAAGCGCCAAACCAAGCGCCAAGCCAAACGCCAAATCAAGCGTCAAACCAAGCGCCAAGTCAAGCGCCAAGCCAAGCGCCAAAGCAAGCACCATGCCAAGCGCCAAGCCAAGGGCTAAGTCAAGCGCCAAACCAAGCGTCAAGCCAAGCGCCCAGCCAAGCGCCAAGCCACGGGCCAAGGAGAGCGTTAAGCCATGCGCTAAGACAAGCACCAAGCCTAGCGCCAAGTCAAGTGCCAAGCCACGCGCCAAGAAAAGCGCCAAGCCAAGCGCCAAGCCACGCGCCAAGTCAAGCGCCAAGCCACTCGCCAAAAAGAGCGCCAAACCATTCGACAAACCACGCGCCAAACCACGCGCCAAACCACGCGCCAAGAAAAGCGCCAAGTTTTAAAAATTGTAATAGGAGATTAGTTAAGTCAATTTGGTGTTAAAGTTTGCATGATTAATATTATGTTAAATAAAAATCATTAAGTCGTAAATAGTTTAATAAATAAGCAAAAAAACGTTTCGCACAATTAAATTGGCTTCATCAGTTTATGTTAATAAGAGCATTATGTTGAAGTGGTTAAATGGAAAATTACAATTCTGAAAAGTTAAAGAATAGGTTAGCGAACTACAATAAAATTCCCTTAAAAATGTGTACTTACGGTTTAATTAATTTTTGTAGAACATAACTATAATCATTACGACTTTTTTATATTTTTTAATACTATTAAAGTAAGGAGTTAAATGATTAAATTTACATTTTAAATAAATAACTGTTATAAATTATTTTAATTGATATTTTACTGGCTTTCATTTCGAAGCAAGCAAGAAGTCTGAATTATTAGATAAAACTGCAAGGTTACAATATTTGCAATTTATCAGTAAGTGCGCAGAAGTTTAAAACTGGACATGCATTCGTTCAATTATTGCAGGGTTGTATTAAGTGAAATTTGAAAATTGTTATTATAAGGCGATATTAGCCAAGCAAAACATATTATTTAAGAAATGTGAAATTTTAGATATTTTATTTGAATAAATTGTGATAAATAGAACTTAGATTGTCAATATCAGTTCTATAATTAATTGCTGTTGGACTTTTTTGTATTTCAATCATTTCCAAGCATAATCTCTTTTTTAGATTGTTCTCTCTATGTAAGATTGCTGGTTTGTTAAAATTAAAATTATGATAGTTTTCCTTGGCATGGTCTGTTAATGCTGTTTTTTGGTTAGATGGTGAAACTCTATTAACTTTTATTGAGTATTTGTGTTGCATTAATCTGTTTTTCAGTAGCTGTTTGTTTGACCGATATAAGTGGAGGTACAGTTGCTACAATCAATCTGATACACAACTTCAGATTGCATGTTTATTTGGGTTTTATCCTTAAGGTTTGTAAAAAACATTTTACCTAAAGTATTGTTGTTATTATATGCAATTTTAAAATGATATTTGTTAAGTTCTTTTTTGATTTTTTCAGCAAGCTTGGGAATGTATGGGATTGAAATGTATTTATCTTGTGTTGCTATAAATGAATTGTTAAATTCATTGCCTAAACAATTAGGTTGTAATTCTATTGGTTGATTGAATTGTTAATGTTTTTTATTTATTGATACGTATATTAATTTTCTTTTTAATAAAATCTAAAGGATAATCATTTATACATAGTATATTTGTTATTATTTCTAAGTTTTGTTTATGAAATTGTGAAGAAGAGAGCTTGATAGCTCTGTCTACTAAGTTGTTAATTACGCTTGTTTTATATTTAATTGAAGTGTTTGAATTAAAATTTAAATATCGGTTTGTTTTTATATCTTTACGATACCATTTGTTAAAATATTACCATTTGCTTGTCTGTATAAGGTTAAATCCAAAAAGTTAATAGACGCATTTTTATTTTCATTTTCTATTGTAAATTTAAGTCTTGGATGTACGTTATTAAAAAGATTAAGGAAATTTTGTTTGTTAATAGAGTCAGATGCCATTATGATATCATCAACATATCTTAAATAAAGAGAAAAATCGTTGTTTTGTTCAAGGATTTTTGTTTCGATTTGTTCCAATACAAGATTAGCAATAGTAGATGAAATAGGAGAACCCATTGCACAACCAAAAGTTTGTGAGTATGTTGTATTATTATATGTGAAATATGTAGTGTTAGGACAAACTCAACTATTTCAATAAAATTATTAAGTGGGATATTAGTATGTTTTTTAATTCTGTTCCAATTATTTTTAATTGCGTCAATTGCTAGATCAGTTGGTATGTTTGTGTACAGTGAAACAACATCTAAAGAAAAAAGGTTATGGTTTTTATTTAATTTGGTATTATCAATGTGTTGTTTGCATTTCCAAGAATCTTGAATACTAAATTTATTAAGTGTGGTGACATTCGTTAATATTTTTGAAAGATATTTAGACAATTTGTAAGTAGGGCTCATATAGGAAGCAACTATTGGTCTTAAAGGTATGTTTTCTTTATGTAACTTTGGTAATCCATATATCTTGGGTGGAAGTCCGTTATGTGATATTAATTTTTTGTATGTTATGTTGTCAATATAATTATTATCTAATAGATTTTTTACCAGTTTAAACAGACAAAGACTCACCAACCATCAACCCCCAATATGGACATCCTAACAGTAACAAACCCCAAGGATCCTTCTACCACTCACCCTGTTGATGGCAAAATGGACGCACACTACTACAACATGGATTCTATAAATACATCAAAATAAACCACGGAAACCAGATGGAAGAATTGTTCAGAAACTTCAGCAAAACTAATAACACTTATGTAAGGGTAAGCGAAACGCATTTATTTCCTTAAAATGTGTAAAAGAAACCTTTTAATCCCAAAATTTTTACAAATTAATACTTCACATATAGTATTTCAAAACAAAAATCATAAACGACTTTTTATAGAAATTCAAAATAACACAGCTATGAAAACTTAACTTTACTAATAAAAGATAATTACTGCCTATTAAATCAATTAAAACAGAAACTTATAAAAATGCAAGAGTATTCAATAATTTTGCAAATAAAAATTTAATTATAAACTTTCTAGCAACAAAAGTTAAGCAGAACATGAATTTAAGAAGTGTATTACATACCAAATCATCCAAAAAAATTAACTCTCTTTTAAATAAAAATCAAACGAATATTACTTCCAATATAAACCACCAAATAAATACAAATAACAGAAACTCAAATAACCAAACCAACAATAAAATTTCTAATTTTGAAAACCCAAATGAATTTATTTACAATTTGACTAATATAGTATTACCATTAAATGTTGAAAATATTTTAAAATTAGGACCTAATTTCAATTATTGTAACCCAAAAAACAAACTTCCAATTGAAAAAATAATTTGCAATATAGAAAATGGCATTACAGAAATGACACAAACTCAACAAAACTCAATACGCGCTAATATTTGTAACATTTTAACAAATCATAAAAATAATAAACATCATACTTTAACTTTTGCACAATTAAAATATAACAAAGAATTAACAAAAAATATACAAGAAACTAAACATTTCCTTGATAAAAATAAAGAACTAATCATAACTTCAGCAGATAAAACCCAAAAAACAGTAATAATGACAAAAACTGATTATCATAACAAAATGACAAATTTATTAAGTGATGCTAATACATATAAAAAAGAATTAAAGGACCCCACTCAAGCAATTCAAAATAAAAACAACAAACTGGTAAAAAATCTATTAGATAATAATTATATTGACAACATAACATACAAAAAATTAATATCACATAACGGACTTCCACCCAAGATATATGGATTACCAAAGTTACATAAAGAAAACATACCTTTAAGACCAATAGTTGCTTCCTATATGAGCCCTACTTACAAATTGTCTAAATATCTTTCAAAAATATTAACGAATGTCACCACACTTAATAAATTTAGTATTCAAGATTCTTGGAAATGCAAACAACACATTGATAATACCAAATTAAATAAAAACCATAACCTTTTTTCTTTAGATGTTGTTTCACTGTACACAAAACATACCAACTGATCTAGCAATTGACGCAATTAAAAATAATTGGAACAGAATTAAAAAACATACTAATATCCCACTTAATAATTTTATTGAAATAGTTGAGTTTGTCCTAAACACTACATATTTCACATATAATAATACAACATACTCACAAACTTTTGGTTGTGCAATGGGTTCTCCTATTTCATCTACTATTGCTAATCTTGTATTGGAACAAATCGAAACAAAAATCCTTGAACAAAACAACGATTTTTCTCTTTATTTAAGATATGTTGATGATATCATAATGGCATCTGACTCTATTAACAAACAAAATTTCCTTAATCTTTTTAATAACGTACATCCAAGACTTAAATTTACAATAGAAAATGAAAATAAAAATGCGTCTATTAACTTTTTGGATTTAACCTTATACAGACAAGCAAATGGTAATATTTTAACAAATTGGTATCGTAAAGATATAAAAACAAACCGATATTTAAATTTTAATTCAAACACTTCAATTAAATATAAAACAAGCGTAATTAACAACTTAGTAGACAGAGCTATCAAGCTCTCTTCTTCACAATTTCATAAACAAAACTTAGAAATAATAACAAATATACTATGTATAAATGATTATCCTTTAGATTTTATTAAAAAGAAAATTAATATACGTATCAATAAAATAAAAAACATTAACAAATTCAATCAACCAATAGAATTACAACCTAATTGTTTAGGCAATGAATTTAACAATTCATTTATAGCAACACAAGATAAATACATTTCAATCCCATACATTCCCAAGCTTGCTGAAAAAATCAAAAAAGAACTTAACAAATATCATTTTAAAATTGCATATAATAACAACAATACTTTAGGTAAAATGTTTTTTACAAACCTTAAGGATAAAACCCAAATAAACATGCAATCTGAAGTTGTGTATCAGATTGATTGTAGCAACTGTACCTCCACTTATATCGGTCAAACAAAACAGCTACTGAAAAACAGATTAATGCAACACAAATACTCAATAAAAGTTAATAGAGTTTCACCATCTAACCAAAAAACAGCATTAACAGACCATGCCAACGAAAACTATCATAATTTTAATTTTAACAAACCAGCAATCTTACATAGAGAGAACAATCTAAAAAAGAGATTATGCTTGGAAATGATTGAAATACAAAAAAGTCCAACAGCAATTAATTATAGAACTGATATTGACAATCTAAGTTCTATTTATCACAATTTATTCAAATAAAATATCTAAAATTTCACATTTCTTAAATAATATGTTTTGCTTGGCTAATATCGCCTTATAATAACAATTTTCAAATTTCACTTAATACAACCCTGCAATAATTGAACGAATGCATGTCCAGTTTTAAACTTCTGCGCACTTACTGATAAATTGCAAATATTGTATGTAACCTTGCAGTTTTATCTAATAATTCAGACTTCTTGCTTGCTTCGAAATGAAAGCCAGTAAAATATCAATTAAAATAATTTATAACAGTTATTTATTTAAAATGTAAATTTAATCATTTAACTCCTTACTTTAATAGTATTAAAAAATATAAAAAAGTCGTAATGATTATAGTTATGTTCTACAAAAATTAATTAAACCGTAAGTACACATTTTTAAGGGAATTTTATTGTAGTTCGCTAACCTATTCTTTAACTTTTCAGAATTGTAATTTTCCATTTAACCACTTCAACATAATGCTCTTATTAACATAAACTGATGAAGCCAATTTAATTGTGCGAAACGTTTTTTTGCTTATTTATTAAACTATTTACGACTTAATGATTTTTATTTAACATAATATTAATCATGCAAACTTTAACACCAAATTGACTTAACTAATCTCCTATTACAATTTTTAAAATTCAATTCAAAGAGTCAAAATTTAACTTATTACTTAAAAGCGCCAAGCTTAGCGCCAAGCCAAGCGCCAAGCCAACCGCCAAGCCACGCGCCAAAAAAAGCGCACCGCCATGCGCCAAGACAAGCGACTAGACACTCGCCAAGAAAAGCGCCAAGCCAAGCGCCAAGAAAAGCGTTATAAAAATCACCAAGCCAAGCGCCAGGGCAAGCGCCAAGCCAAGCGCCAAGCCAAGCGCCAAACCAAGGCCAAGCCAAGCGCCAAACCAAGCGCCAATCCAAGCGCCAAAGAAATCACTAAGCCAAGCGCCAAAGCAAGCGCCAAGCCAAGCGCCAAGCCAAGCGCCAGGCCAAGCGCCAAACCAAGCGCCAAGCCAAGCGCCAAATCGAGCACCAAGCCAAGCGCCAAAGAAATCACCAAGCCAAGCGCCAGGGCAAGCGCCAAGCTAAGCGCTAAGCCAAGCGCTATGCCAAGCGCCAAGCCAAGCGCTAAGCCAAGCGCCAAGCCAAGCGCCAAGCCAAGCGCCAAACCAAGCGTCAAACTAAGCACCAAGCCAAGCGCCAAAAAAATTACCAAGCCAAGCGCCAGGGCAAGCGCCAAGCCAAGCGCCAAGCCAAGCGCCAAACCAAGCTCCAAACCAAGGGCCAAATCGAGCACCAAGCCAAGCGCCAAAAAAATCACCACGCCAAGCGCCAGGGCAAGCGCTAAGCCAAGCGCCAAGCGAAGCGCCAAACCAAGCGCCAAGCCAAGCGCCAAACCAAGAGCCAAGCCAAGCGCCAAATCAAGCGCCAAACCAAGCGCCAAGTCAAGCGCCAAGCCAAGCGCCAAAGCAAGCGCCAAGCCAAGCGCCAGGGCAAGCGCCAAGCCAAGCGCCTAGCCAAGCGCCAAGCCAAGCGCCAAACCAAGCGTCAAGCCAAGCGCCAAATCGAGCACCAAGCCAAGCGCCAAAGAAATCACCAAGCCAAGCGCCAAGCCAAGCGCCAAGCCAAGCGCCAAGCCAAGCGCCAAGCCAAGCGCCGAACCAAGCGCCAAGCCAAGCGCCAAACCAAGCGTCAAACTAAGCACCAAGCCAAGCGCCAAAAAAATCACCAAGCCAAGCGCCAGGGCAAGCGCCAAGCCAAGCGCCAAACCAAGCGCCAAGCCAAGCGCCAAACCAAGCGCCAGGCCAAGCGCCAAATCGAGCACCAAGCCAAGCGCTAAATAAATCACCAAGCCAAGCGCCAGGGCAAGCGCTAAGCCAAGCGCCAAGCCAAGCGCCAAGCGAAGCGCCAAACCAAGCGCCAAGCCAAGCGCCAAAGAAATCACCAAGCCAAGCGCCAGGCCAAGCGCTTAGCCAAGCGCCAAGCCAAGCGCTAAGCCAAGCGCCAAATCAAGCGCCAAACCAAGCGCCAGGTCAAGCGCCAAGCCAAGCGCCAAAGCAAGCACCATGCCAAGCGCCAAGCCAAGGGCTGAGTCAAGCGCCAAACCAAGCGCCAAGCCAAGCGCCAAGCCAAGCGCCAAGCCAAGCGCCAAATCAAGCGCAAAACCAAGCGCCAAGTCAAGCGCCAAGCCAAGCGCCAAAGCAAGCGCCAAGCCAAGCGCCAAGCCAAGCCAACAACCAAGCGCCAAGCCAAACGCCAAACCAAGCGCCAAGCCAAGCGCCAAAGCAAGCACCATGCCAAGCGTCAAGCCAAGCGCCAAGTCAAGCGCCAAACCAAGCGCCAAACCAAGCGCCAAGCCAAGCGCCAAGCCAAGCCAACAACCAAGCGCCAAGCCAAACGCCAAACCAAGCGCCAAGCCAAGCGCCAAAGCAAGCACCATGCCAAGCGTCAAGCCAAGCGCCAAGATAAGCGCCAAATGAAGCGCCAAAACATGCGCCAAGCCAAACGTCAAGGCAAGCGACAAGCCAGGCGCTAAGCCAAGCGCCAACTCAAGCGCCAAGATAGGCGCTAACCAAAGCTCTAAGCCACACGCCAAACCAAGGGCAAAGCCAATCGCCAAGAGCCAAACCAAACGGCCAGCCAAGCGCCAAGCAATGCGCCAAGCCAAGCTCTAAACTAACCACAAAGCCAAGCGCCAAGGCAAGCGCCAAGCCAGGCGCTAATCCAAGCGCCAAGCCAAGCGTCAAAATAGGCGCTAACCTAAACACCAAGCCACACGCCAAACCAAGCGCCAAGCCACACGCCAAGGCAAGCGCCCAGCCAAGCGCCAAGCCACGCGCCAAGGGGAGCGCTAAGCCATTCGCCAAGACAAGCGCCAAGCAAAGCGCCAAGTCAAGCTCTAAACTATGCGCAAAGCCAAGCGCCACGGCAAGCGCCAAGCCAGGCGCTAATCCAAGCGCCAAGCTAAGCTCTAGGTCAAGCGCCAAACTAAGCGCCAAGCCAAGCGCCAAACCAAGCGCCAAGCCACGCGCCAAGCCAAGCGCCATGCCTAACACAAAGCCAAGCGCCAAGCCAAGCGTTAAGCCAAGCGCCAAGCCAAGCGCCAAGCCAAGCGCCAAGCCAAGCGCCTAGCCAAGCGCCAAGCCAAGCCCCAAGCCAAGCGCCTAGCTAAGCCCCAAGCCAAGCGCCAAGTCAAGCGCCAAGGTAGGCGCTAACCAAAGCACCAGGCCACACGCCTAGCCAAGGGCAAAGCCAATCACCAAGCCAAGCGTCAAACCAAGCGCCAATTCAAGCGCCAAACCAAGCGCCAAGCCAAGCGTTAAAGAAATTACCAAGCCAAGCGCCAGGGCAAGCGCCAAACCAAGCGCCAAGTCAAGCGCCAAACCAAGGCCAAGCCAAGCGCCAAACCAAGCGCCAACCCAAGCGCCAAACAAATCACCAAGCCAAGCGCCAGGGCAAGCGCCAAGCCAAGCGTCAAACCAAGCGCCAAACCAAGCGCCAAACCAAGCGTCAAACTAAGCGCCAAGCCAAGCGCCAAAGAAATCACCAAGCCAAGCGCCAGGGCAAGCGCCAAGCCAAGCGCCAAGCCAAGCGCCAAGCCAAGCGCCAAGCCAAGCGCCAAGCCAAGCGCCAAGCCAATCGCCAAACCAAGCGCCAAGATAAGCGCTAAATCAAGCGCCAAGACATGCGCCAAGCCAAACGTCAAGGCAAGCGCCAAGCCAGGCGCTAAGCCAAACGCCAACTCAAGCGCTAAGATAGGCGCTAACCAAAGCTCCAAGCCGCACGCCAAGCCAAGGGCAAAACTAATCGCCGAGCCACGCTCCAAGGAGATCGCCAAACCAAGCGCCAATCCAAATGCCGAGCCAAGCGCTCAGCCAAGCGCCAAGCAACGCGCTAACAAAAGCGCCAAGCCAAGCGCCAAGCCAAGCGCCAAACCAAGTGCCAAGCCACGCTTTAAGAATGCGCCAAGTTAAACGACAAGCCACGCGCCAAGAAAGCGCCAAGCCAAGCGTCTAGCCAAGCGCCAAGCTAAGCCCCAAGCTAAGCAGCAAGCCAAACGCCAAGCCACGCGCCAAGAAAAGCGCTAAGCCAAGCGCCAAACCACGCGATAAGCCACGCTCCAAAAAAAGGTTCAAGCCAAGCGATAAGCCAAGCGCCAAGCCAATCGCCAAATCGAGCACCAAGCCAAGTGCCAAAGAAATCACCAAGCCAAGCGCCAGGGCAAGCGCTAAGCCAAGCGACAAGCGAAGCACCAAACCAAGCGCCAAGCAAAGCGCCAAGCCAAGCGCCAAATTGAGCACCAAGCCAAGCGCCAAAAAAATCACCAAGCCAAGCGCCAGGTCAAGCGCTAAGCCAAGCGACAAGCGAAGCACCAAACCAAGCGCCAAGCCAAGCGCCAAACCAAGCGCCAAACCAAGCGCCAAGTCAAGCGCCAAGCCAAGCGCCAAAGCAAGCACCATGCCAAGCGCCAAAAAAATTACCAAGCCAAGCCCCAGGGCAAGCGCTAAGCCAAGCGCCAAGCCAAGCGCCAAACCAAGCGCCAAGCCAAGCGCCAAATCAAGCGCCAAGCCAAGCGCCAAACCAAGCGCCAAACCAATCGCCAAGTCAAGCGCCAAGCCAAGCGCCAAAGCAAGCACCATGCCAAGCGCCAAGCCAAGCGCCAAGTCAAGCGCCAGGGCAAGCTCCAAGCCAAGCCCCCAACCAAGCGCCAAGCCAAACGCCAAACCACGCGCCAAGCCAAGCGCCAAAGCAAGCAGCATGCCAAGCGTCAAGCCAAGCGCCAAGTCAAGCGCTAAACCAAGCGCCAAACCAAGCGCCAGGGCAAGCGCTAAGCCAAGCGACAAGCGAAGAACCAAACCAAGCGCCAAGCAAAGCGCCAAGCCAAGCGCCAAATCGAGCACCAAGCCAAGCGCCAAAGAAATCACCAAGCCAAGCGCCAGGTCAAGCGCTAAGCCAAGCGACAAGCGAAGCACCAAACCAAGCGCCAAGCCAAGCGCCAAAAAAATTACCAAGCCAAGCCCCAGGGCAAGCGCTAAGCCAAGCGCCAAGCCAAGCGCCAAACCAAGCGCCAAGCCAAGCGCCAAATCAAGCGCCAAGCCAAGCGCCAAACCAAGCGCCAAACCAAGCGCCAAGTCAAGCGCCAAGCCAAGCGCCAAAGCAAGCACCATGCCAAGCGCCAATCCAAGCGCCAAGTCAAGCGCCAGGGCAAGCTCCAAGCCAAGCCCCCAACCAAGCGCCAAGCCAAACGCCAAACCACGCGCCAAGCCAAGCGCCAAAGCAAGCAGCATGCCAAGCGTCAAGCCAAGCGCCAAGTCAAGCGCCAAACCAAGCGCCAAACCAAGCGCCAAGCCAAGCGTCAAAATAGGCGCTAACCTAAACACCAAGCCACACGCCAAACCAAGCGCCAAGCCACACGCCAATCCAAGCGCCCAGCCAAGCGCCAAGCCACGCGCCAAGGGGAGCGCTAAGCCATTCGCCAAGACAAGCGCCAAAAGAAGCGCCAAGCCATGCGCCAAACCAAGCGCCAAGCCAAGCGCCAAGCCAAGCGCCAAGCCAAGCGCCAAGGCAAGCGCCAAGCCACGCGCCAAGGAAAGCGCCAAGCTACGCGCCAAGGAGAGCGTCAAGCCATGCGTTAAGGCAAGCGCCAAGCCAAGCGTCAAGCTAAGCGCCAAGCCAAGCGCCCAGCCAAGCGCCAAGCCACGCGCCAAGCCACGCTCCAAGAAAAGCGCCAAGCCACGCACCAAGCCAAGCGCCAAGCCAAGTGCCCAGCCAAGCGCCAAGCCACGCGCCAAGGAAGGCGCCAAGCCATGCGCCAAGCCAAGCGCCAAGCTAAACGCCCAGCCAAGCGCCAAGCCACTCACCAAGTCACGCGCCAGGAAAAGCGCTAAGCCAAACGACAAGCCACGCGCCAAGAAAGCGCCAAGCCAAGCGACAAGACACGCGCCAAGAAAGCGCCAAGCCAAGCGACAAGACACGCGCCAAGAAAGCGCCAAGCCAAGCGTCCAGCCAAGCGCCAAGCCAAGAACCAAGCCAAGCGACAAGCTAAACGCCCAGCCAAGCGCCAAGCCACTCACCAAGTCACGCGCCAGGAAAAGCGCTAAGCCAAACGACAAGCCACGCGCCAAGAAAGCGCCAAGCCAAGCGACAAGACACGCGCCAAGAAAGCGCCAAGCCAAGCGTCCAGCCAAGCGCCAAGCCACGCGTCAAAGAGAGCGCCAAGCCATGCGCCAAGCCAAGCGCCAAGCCAAGCGCCAACCCAAGCGCCAAGCTACGCGCTAAGCCAAGCGCCAACTCAAGCGCCAAGATAGGCGCTAACCCAAGCACCTAGCCACGCGCCAAACCAAGCGCCAAGATAAGAGCCAAATCAAGCGCCAAAACATGCGCCAAGCCAAACGTCAAGGCAAGCGCCAAGCCAGGCGCTAAGCCAAGCGCCAACTCAAGCACCAAGATAGGCGCTAACCAAAGCTCTAAGCCACACGCCAAACCAAGGGCAAAGCCAATCGCCAAGATCCAAACCAAACGGCCAGCCAAGCGCCAAGCAAAGCGCCAAGTCAAGCTCTAAACTATGCGCAAAGCCAAGCGCAAAGGCAAGCGCCAAGCCAGGCGCTAATCCAAGCGCCAAGCTAAGCTCTAGGTCAAGCGCCAAACTAAGCGCCAAGCCAAGCGCCAAACCAAGCGCCAAGCCACGCGCCAAGCCAAGCGCCATGCCTAACACAAAGCCAAGCGCCAAGCCAAGCGTTAAGCCAAGCGCCAAGCCAAGCGCCAAGCCAAGCCCCAAGCCATGCGCCAAGCCAAGCGGCAAGCCAAGCACCAAGCCAAGCGCCAAGCCATGCGCCTAGCCAAGCGCCAAGTTAATCCCCAAGCCAAGCGCCTAGCCAAGCACCAAGCCAAGCGCCAAGTCAAGCGCCAAGATAGTCGCTAACCAAAGCACCAAGCCACACGCCTAGCCAAAGGCAAAGCCAATAACCAAGCCAAGCGTCAAACCAAGCGCCAATCCAAGCCCCAAACCCAGCGCCAAGCCAAGCGTTAAAGAAATTACCAAGCCAAGCGCCAGGGCAAGCGCCAAACCAAGCGCCAAGTCAAGCGCCAAACCAAGGCCAAGCCAAGCGCCAAACCAAGCGCCAAACCAAGCGTCAAACTAAGCGCCAAGCCAAGCGCCAAAGAAATCACCAAACCAAGCGCCAGGGCAAGCGCCAAGCCAAGCGCCAAGCCAAGCGCCAAGCCAAGCGCCAAGCCAAGCGCCAAGCCAAGCGCCAAGCCAAGCGCTAACCCAAGCACCAAACCACACGCCAAACCAAGCGCCAGGATAAGCGCCAAATCAAGCGCCAAGACATGCGCCAAGCCAAACGTCAAGGCAAGCGCCAAGCCAGGCGCTAAGCCAAACGCCAACTCAAGCGCTAAGATAGGCGCTAACCAAAGCTCCAAGCCACACGCCAAGCCAAGGGCAAAACTAATCGCCAAGCCAAGAGCCAAACCAAACGGCCAGCCAAGCGCCAAGCAAAGCGCCAAGTCAAGCTCTAAACTAAGCGCAAAGCCAAGCGCCAAGTCAAGCGCCAAGCCAGGCGCTAATCCAAGCGCCAAGCTAAACGCTAGGTCAAGCGCCAAATTAAGCGCCAAGCCAAGCGCCATGCCACGCGCCAAGAAAAGCGCCAAAAAAAGAGCCAAGCCAAGCGCCAAGCCAAGCAGCAAACCAAACGCCAAGCCACGCACCAAGAAAAGCGTCAAGCCAAACGCTAAACCAAGCGCCAAGCCAAGCGCCCACCCAAGCTCCAAACCACGCGCCAAGGAGAGCGTTAAGCCAAGCAAAAAGCCAAGCGCCAAGCCACGCGCCAAGAAAAGCACCAAGCCAAGCGACAAGCTACGCGCCAAGAAAAGCACCAAGCCAAGCGACAAGCTACGCGCCAAGAAAGGCGCCAAGCCAAGCGCCAAGAAAAGCGTCAAGCCAAACGCTAAACCAAGCGCCAAGCCAAGCGCCCAGCCAAGCGCTAAGCCAAGCGAAAGCCAAGCGCCAAGCCACGCGCCAAAAGAAGTGTCAAGCCAAGCGCCAAGCCAAGCGAAAAGCCAAGCGCCAAGCAACGCGCCAAGAAAAGCACCAAGCCAAGCGACAAGCTACGCGCCAAGAAAAGCGCCAAGCCAAGCGCCAAGCCAAGCGGCCAGCGAAGCGCCAAGCCACGCGCCAAGAAGAGCGTCAAACCATGTTCCAAGCCAAACGCCAAGCCAAGCGAAAAGCCAAGCGCCAAGCTACGCGCCAAGAAAAGCACCAAGCCAAGCGACAAGCTACGCGCCAAGAAAAGCGCCAAGCCAAGCGCCAAGCCAAGCGCCCAGCCACACACCAAGTAACGCGCCAAGAAAAGCGCCAAATCAAGCGCCAAAACATGCGCCAAGCCAAACGTCAAGGCAAGCGCCAAGCCAGGCGCTAAGCCAAGCGCCAAGCAAAGCGCCAAGTCAAGCTCTAAACTATGCGCAAAGCCAAGCGCCAAGGCAAGCGCCAAGCCAGGCGCTAATCCAAGCGCCAAGCTAAGCTCTAGGTCAAGCGCCAAACTAAGCGCCAAGCCAAGCGCCAAACCAAGCGCCAAGCCACGCGCCAAGCCAAGCGCCATGCCTAACACAAAGCCAAGCGCCAAGCCAAGCGTTAAGCCAAGCGCCAAGCCAAGCGCCAAGCCAAGCCCCAAGCCATGCGCCAAGCCAAGCGGCAAGCCAAGCACCAAGACAAGCGCCAAGCCATGCGCCTAGCCAAGCGCCAAGTCAATCCCCAAGCCAAGCGCCTAGCCAAGCACCAAGCCAAGCGCCAAGTCAAGCGCCAAGATAGTCGCTAACCAAAGCACCAAGCCACACGCCTAGCCAAGAGCAAAGCCAATAACCAAGCCAAGCGTCAAACCAAGCGCCAATCCAAGCGTTAAAGAAATTACCAAGCCAAGCGCCAGGGCAAGCGCCAAACCAAGCGCCAAGTCAAGCGCCAAACCAAGGCCAAGCCAAGCGCCAAACCAAGCGCCAAACCAAGCGTCAAACTAAGCGCCAAGCCAAGCGCCAAAGAAATCACCAAACCAAGCGCCAGGGCAAGCGCCAAGCCAAGCGCCAAGCCAAGCGCCAAGCCAAGCGCCAAGCCAAGCGCCAAGCCAAGCGCCAAGCCAAGCGCCAAGCCAAGCGCCAAGCCAAGCGCCAAGCCAAGCGCTAACCCAAGCACCAAACCACACGCCAAACCAAGCGCCAAGATAAGCGCCAAATCAAGCGCCAAGACATGCGCCAAGCCAAACGTCAAGGCAAGCGCCAAGCCAGGCGCTAAGCCAAACGCCAACTCAAGCGCTAAGATAGGCGCTAACCAAAGCTCCAAGCCACACGCCAAGCCAAGGGCAAAACTAATCGCCAAGCCAAGAGCCAAACCAAACGGCCAGCCAAGCGCCAAGCAAAGCGCCAAGTCAAGCTCTAAACTAAGCGCAAAGCCAAGCGCCAAGGCAAGCGCCAAGCCAGGCGCTAATCCAAGCGCCAAGCTAAACGCTAGGTCAAGCGCCAAATTAAGCGCCAAGCCAAGCGCCATGCCACGCGCCAAGAAAAGCGCCAAAAAAAGAGCCAAGCCAAGCGCCAAGCCAAGCAGCAAACCAAACGCCAAGCCACGCACCAAGAAAAGCGTCAAGCCAAACGCTAAACCAAGCGCCAAGCCAAGCGCCCAGCCAAACTCCAAACCACGCGCCAAGGAGAGCGTTAAGCCAAGCAAAAAGCCAAGCGCCAAGCCACGCGCCAAGAAAAGCACCAAGCCAAGCGACAAGCTACGCGCCAAGAAAAGCACCAAGCCAAGCGACAAGCTACGCGCCAAGAAAGGCGCCAAGCCAAGCGCCAAGAAAAGCGTCAAGCCAAACGCTAAACCAAGCGCCAAGCCAAGCGCCCAGCCAAGCGCTAAGCCAAGCGAAAGCCAAGCGCCAAGCCACGCGCCAAGAAAAGCACCAAGCCAAGCGACAAGCTACGCGCCATAAAAGCGCCAAGCCAAGCGCCAAGCCAAGCGGCCAGCGAAGCGCCAAGCCACGCGCCAAGAAAAGCACCAAGCCAAGCGACAAGCTACGCGCCAAGAAAAGCGCCAAGCCAAGCGCCATGCCAAGCGCCCAGCCACACACCAAGTAACGCGCCAAGAAAAGCGCTAAGCCAAGCGACAAACCAAGCGCCAAGAAAGCGATAAGCCAAGCGACAAGCCACGCGCCAAGACAGCCCCAAGCCAAGCGTCCAGCCAAGCGCAAAGCCACGCGCCAAGGAGAGCGCCAGGCCATGCGCCAAGGCAAGCGCCAAGCCAAGAGCCAAGCCAAGCGCCAAGCAACGCTCCAAAAAAGCGCCAAGCCAAGCAACAAGCCACGCACGAAGAAAGCGCCAAGCCAAGCGCCAAGCCACGCGCCAAGAAAAGCGCCACGCCATGCGCCAAGGAGAGAGCCAAGCCAAGCGACATTTTTTTTTTTTTTTCATTTTAATCTTAATAGCCTGATTTCTTGAGAATCTAACTCAGACCGTAATTTGCTTCTATTCACATTTTCCAAAATTGTTCTATTATTTTTTACTTAACCTACCATGCTACATGCTAAGATTCTAAAACCTAACATGCATGAAACATAAAAAACATTACATGACATCACAAAGAAAAATTCCTACACCAAACAGAACATGCTAAAAAAATTATAATTTTTTTGGTTGACTTACATCTGGGTTTCCTGATTTAGTTGTTTTCGTAATCTGCTAATTGCAGTTGTTTGTTATCCCCTTCTTAAGCCTAGTCTAATTTTTTATGATTACAGTGTGTTGTTTTTTAATTTTTTTGTGGTCAGCTGCTTGCTGGTCCGGTAATCCATGACCTTGCACAACAGCTTTATTTTATTCTATATTTCCTTCCCTATCCTTAAGTCTAGTCTTATTTCCTATTTTTATTAATATTAAAAATTGTCTTTTAAGTGTCTCTTTCACTTTCACTGTTTCACTGTTACTTGGTCCGGTAATTCCTGGACCATGTTAGACAGCTTAGTCGTTTCCTTTGTCATTGAGTGTTACCTCGTGGATTCGTGGAATTGTTGTTGTTGTGTTTATGTTATTGTTGTGCTCATTTCTTGGGTAGCAGATTTCAGTAGCCCTTTCATCCCTTGACTCGGAGAACTTAGTGCCAAGAGACTCCAGGACTCCCTTCCTCTGCAGCCCCATTCCATGCTTTGTCGTTATATGTTGTTGTTTATCATCATCTCATCATCATCAGCCAAGCGACAAGCCACGCGCCAAGCCACGCGCCAAGAAAAGCGCCACGCCAAGCGATAAGCCACGCGCCAAGCCACGCGCTTAGAAAAGCGCCAAGCCAAGCGACAATCCACGCGCCAAAAAAAACGCCAAGCCAATCGCTATGCCACGCGCCAAGCCAAGCGTTAAGCCACGCGCCAAAGAAAGTTCCAAGCCAAGCGATAAGCCACGCGCCAAGCCACGCGCTTAGAAAAGCGCCAAGCCAAGCGCCAAGCCACGCGCCAAGACAAGCGCCACGCCAAGCGACAAGCCACACGCCAAGAAAAGCGCCAAGCCAAGCGCCAAGCCACGCCCCAAGAAAAGCGCCAAGCCAATCGACAATCCAAGCCCCAAGCCAAGTGCCAAGCCAAGCGATAAGCCACGCGCCAAGCCACGCGCTTAGAAAAGCGCCAAGCCAAGCGCCAAGCCACGCGCCAAGCCAAGCGCCACGCCAAGCGACAAGCCACACGCCAAGAAAAGCGCCAAGCCAAGCGCCAAGCCACGCGCCAAGAAAAGCGCCAAGCCAAGCGACAATCCAAGCCCCAAGCCAAGTGCCAAGCCAAGCAACAAGCCAAACGCTAAGCCACGCGCCAAGAAAAGCGCCAAGCTAAGCGGCAAGAAAATCGCCAAGCCAAGCGACAATCCAAGCCCCAAGCCAAGTGCCAAGCCAAG
The DNA here is from genome assembly GCA_940337035.1 of Agriotes lineatus. Classification (NCBI taxonomy): domain Eukaryota; kingdom Metazoa; phylum Arthropoda; class Insecta; order Coleoptera; family Elateridae; genus Agriotes; species Agriotes lineatus. Next base: position 126,643 of record CALNHX010001963.1, on the reverse strand, counting down.
CAACAAGCCAAACGCTAAGCCACGCGCCAAGCCACGCGCCAAGCCAAGCGCCACGCCAAGCGACAAGCCACACGCCAAGAAAAGCGCCAAGCCAAGCGAAAAGCCACGCGCCAAGAAAAGCGCCAAGCCAAGCGACAATCCAAGCCCCAAGCCAAGTGCCAAGCCAAGCAACAAGCCAAACGCTAAGCCACGCGCCAAGCCACGCGCCAAGAAAAGCGCCAAGCCAAGCGACAATCCAAGCCCCAAGCCAAGTGCCAAGCCAAGCAACAAGCCAAACGCTAAGCCACGCGCCAAGTCAAGCGCCAAGCTAAGCGGCAAAAAAATCGCCAAGCCAAGCGCCAAGAAAAGCGCCAAGCCATGTGCCAAGCCAAGCGAGAAGCTAAGCGGCAAGCCAAATGCCCAGCCAAGCGCCAAGCCACGCGCCACGCCAAGCGCCAAACCAAGTGCCAAGCCACCCGCCAAGAAAAGCGCCAAGCCAAGCGCAAGCCATTCGCCAAGAAATTGCCAAACCACGCGCTAAGAAAAGCGCACGCCATGCGCCAAGCCAAGCGACAAACCACGCGCCAAGCCAAGCGCCAAGCCACGCGCCAAGAAAAGCGCCAAGCCAAGCGCCAAGCCACGCGCCAAGCCAAGCGCCACGCCAAGCGACAAGCCACACGCCAAGAAAAGCGCCAAGCCAAGCGCCAAGCCACGCCCCAAGAAAAGCGCCAAGCCAAGCGACAATCCAAGCCCCAAGCCAAGTGCCAAGCCAAGCAACATGCCAAACGCTAAGCCACGCGCCAAGAAAAGCGCCAATCCAAGCGCCAAGCCAAGCGCCAAGCTAAGCGGCAAGAAAAGCGCCAAGCCAAGCGCCAAGAAAAGCGCCAAGCCATGTGCCAAGCCAAGCGAGAAGCTAAGCGGCAAGCCAAATGGCCAGCCAAACGACAAGCCACGCGCCAAGAACGCGCCAAGCCTAGCGCCAAGCCACGCCCCAAGCCAAGCGTTAAGCCACGCGCCAAGAAGAGCGCCAAGCCAAGCGACAAACCACGCGCCAAGAAAAGCGCCATGCCAAGCGCCAAGGAGAGCGCCAAGCCAAGCGCCACGCCAAGCGCCAAGCCAAGCGCCAAGCCAAGCGCCAAGCCAAACGCCAAACCAAGCGCCAAGCCACTCGCTAAAAAAAGCGCCAAGCCATGAGCCAAGGAAAGCTCCAAGCCAAGTGCCAAGCCAAGCGACAAGCCAAACGCCAAGCCAAGCGCCAAGCCACGCGCCAAGAAAACCGCCAAACCATGCGCCAAGCCACGCGCCAAGGAAAGCGCCAAGCCAAGCGCCAAGCCAAGCGCCAAGCCAAACGCCAAGCCAAGCGCCAAGCCACGCGCCAAGAAACGCGCCAAGCCACGCGCCAAGAAAAGCGCCAAACCACGCGCCAAGCCAAGCGTTAAGCCACGCGCCAAGGAGAGCGCCAAGCCAAGCGATAAGCCACGCGCCAAAAAAAGCTCCAAGCCATACGCCAAGCCAAACGCCAAGCCAAGCGCCAAGCCAAGCGCCAAGCCAAGCGCCAGGCCAAACGCCAAGCCAAGCGCCAAGCCAAGCGCCAAGAAAAGCGCCAAGCCATGCGCCACGCCACGCGCCAAGCCAAACGCCAAGCCAAGCGCCAAGCCACGCGCCAAGAAACGCGCCAAGCCATGCGCCAAGGAAAGCGCCAAGCCAAGCGCCAAGCCAAGCGCCAAGCCAAGCGCCAAGCCAAACGCCAAGCCAAGCGCCAAGCTACGCGAAAAGAAAAGCGCCAAGACATGCGCCAAGCCAAACGCCAGGCCAAGCGCCAAGCCAAGCGCCAAGCCAAGCGCCAAGCCAAACGCCAAGCCAAGCGCCAAGCCACGCGCCAAGAAAAGCGCCAAGCCATGCGCCAAGCCACGCGCCAAGCCAAACGCCAAGCCAAGCGCCAAGCCACGCGCCAAGAAACGCGCCAAGCCGAAAGCGCCAAGCCAAGCGCCAAGCCAAACGCCAAGCCAAGCGCCAAGCTACGCGAAAAGAAGAGCTCCAAGCCATGCGCCAAGCCACGCGCCAAGGAAAGCGCCAAGCCAAGCGCCAAGCCAAGCGCCAGGCCAAACGCCAGCCAAACGCCAAGCCACGCGCCAAGAAAAGCTCCAAGCCATGCGCCAAGCCAAACGCCAAGCCAAGCGCCAAGCCACGCGCCACGAAAAACGCCAAGCTAAGAGCCAAGCCACGCGCCAAGCCACGCGCCAAGCCACGCGCTAAGGAAAGCGCCAAGCCAAGCGCCAAGCCACGCGCCACGAAAAACACCAAGCCAAGAGCCAAGCCACGCGCCAAGCCAAGTGTTAAGCCACGCGCCAAGGAGAGCGCCAAGCCAAGCAATAAGCCACGCGCCAAGAAAAGCGCCAAGTTATGCGCCAAGCCAAACGCCAAGCCAAGCGCCAAGCCAAGCGCCAAGCCAAGCGCCAAGCCAAGCGCCAAGCCAAGCAATAAGCCACGCGCCAAGAAAAGCGCCAAGTTATGCGCCAAGCCAAACGCCAAGCCAAGCGCCAAGCCAAGCGCCAAGCCAAGCGCCAAGCCAAGCGCCAAACCAAGCGCCAAGCCAAGCGCCAAGCCACGCGCCAAGAAAGGCGCCAAGCCATGCGCCAAGCCACGCGTCAATGAAAGCGCCAAGCCAAGCGCCAAGCCAAGCCTCAAGCCAAACGCCAAGCCAAGCGCCAAGAAAAGCGCTAAGCCATGCTCCAAGCCAAGCGTCAAACCAAGCGTCCAGCCAACCGCCAAGCCACGCGCCAGCGCCAAGCCAAGCGCCAAGCCAAGCGCCAAGCCAAACGCCAAGTCAAGCGCCAAGCCACGCGCCAAGAAAAGCGCCAAGCCATGCGCCAAGCCAAGCGCCAAGCCAAGCGCCAAGCCACGCGCCACGAAAAACGCCAAGCCAAGAGCCAAGCCACGCGCCAAGCCACGCGCTAAGGAAAGCGCCAAGCCAAGCGCCAAGCCACGCGCCACGAAAAACGCCAAGCCAAGAGAGAAGCCACGCGCCAAGCCAAGTGTTAATCCAAGCGATAAGGAGAGCGCCAAGCCAAGCAATAAGCCACGCGCCAAGCCAAACGCCAAGCCAAACGCCAAGCCAAACGCCAAGCCACGCGCCAAGGAAAGCGCCAAGCCAAGCGTCAAGCCAAGCGCCAAGCCAAGCGCCAAACCAAGCGCCAAGCCAAGCGTCAAGCCAAGCGCCAAGCCAAGCGCCAAACCAAGCGCCAAGCCAAGCGCCAAGCCAAACGCCAAGCCAAGCGCCAAGCCACGCGCCAAGAAAGGCGCTAAGCCATGCGCCAAGCCACGCGCCAATGAAAGCGCCAAGCCAAGCGCCAAGCCAAGCCCCAAGCCAAACGCCAAGGCAAGCGCCAAGCCACGCGGCAAGAAAAGCGCCAAGCCAAGCGCCAAGCCAAGCGTTAATCTACGTGCCAAGGAGAGCGCCAAACCATGCGCTAAGCCAAGCGCCAAGCCAAGAGGCAAGCCAAGCGCCAAGCCACGCGCTAAGCAGCGCCAAGCCATGCGCCAAGCCACACGCCAAAGAAAGCGCCAAGCCAAGCGCCAAGCCAAGCGCCAAGCCAAGCGTTAATCCACGTGCCAAGGAGAGCGCCAAACCATGCGCTAAGCCAAGCGCCAAGCCAAGAGTCAAGCCAAGCGCCAAGTCACGCGCCAAGACAGCGCTAAGCCAAGCGCCAAGCCAAGCGCCAAACCAAGCGCCAAGCCAAGCCCCAAGCCAAACGCCAAGCCAAGCGCCAAGCCACGCGCCAAGAAAGGCGCCAAGCCATGGGCCAAGCCACGCGCCAAGGAGAGCGCCAAACCATGCTCTAAACCAAGCGCCAAGCCAAAAGCCAAGCCACGCACCAAATCACTCGCCAAAAAAAGCGCCAAGCCATGGGCCAAGAAAAGCGCCAAGCCATGGGCCAAGAAAAGCGACAAGCCATGGGCCAAGCCACGCGTCAAGCCAAGCGCCAAGCCAAACGCCAAGCCACGCGCCAAGAAAAGCGCCAAGCCAAGCGCCAAGCCAAGCGCCAAGCTAAGCGGCAAGAAAAGCGCCAAGCCAAGCGCCAAGAAAAGCGCCAAGCCATGTGCCAAGCCAAGCGAGAAGCTAAGCGGCAAGCCAAATGCCCAGCCAAACGCCAAGCCACGCGCCACGCCAAGCGCCAAGCCACGCACCAAGAAGAGCGTCAAGCCATGCGCCAAGCCAAACGCCAAGACAAGCGCCAAGCTAAGCGTCAAGCCACGCACCGAGGAAAGCGCCAAGCCATGCGCCAAGCCAAGCGCTAAGCTAAACGCCCAGCCAAGCGCCAATCCACGCACCAAGTCACGCGCCAGAAAAAGCGCTAAGCCAAGCGACAAGCCACGCGATAAGAAAACGCCAAGCCAAACGACAAGCCACGCGCCAAGAACGCGCCAAGCCTAGCGCCAAGCCACGCCCCAAGCCAAGCGTTAAGCCACGCGCCAAGAAGAGCGCCAAGCCAAGCGACAAACCACGCGCCAAGAAAAGCGCCATGCCAAGCGCCAAGGAGAGCGCCAAGCCAAGCGATAAGCCAAGCGCCAAGCCAAGCGCCACGACAAGCGCCAAGCCAAGCGCCAATCCAAGCGCCAAGCCAAACGCCAAAAAAGCGCCAAGCCACTCGCTAAAAAAAGCGCCAAGCCATGAGCCAAGGAAAGCGCCAAGCCAAGCGCCAAGCCAAGCGACAAGCCAAACGCCAAGCCAAGCGCCAAGCCACGCGCCAAGAAAACCGCCAAACCATGCTCCAAGCCACGCGCCAAGGAAAGCGCCAAGCCAAGCGATAAGCCACGCGCCAAGAAAAGCTCCAAGCCATACGCCAAGCCAAACGCCAAGCCAAGCGCCAAGCCACGCGCCAAGAAAAGCGCCAAGCCACGCGCAAAGCCAAGCGTTAAGCCACGCGCCAAGGAGAGCGCCAAGCCAAGCGATAAGCCACGCGCCAAGAAAAGCTCCAAGCCATACGCCAAGCCAAACGCCAAGCCAAGCGCCAAGCCAAGCGCCAAGCCAAGCGCCAAGCCAAACGCCAAGCCAAGCGCCAAGCCAAGCGCCAAGAAAAGCGCCAAACCATGCGCCACGCCACGCGCCAAGCCAAACGCCAAGCCAAGCGCCAAGCCACGCGCCAAGAAACGCGCCTAGCCATGCGCCAAGGAAAGCGCCAAGCCAAGCGCCAAGCCAAGCGCCAAGCCAAACGCCAAGCCAAGCGCCAAGCTACGCGAAAAGAAAAGCGCCAAGCCATGCGCCAAGCCAAACGCCAGGCCAAGCGCCAAGCCAAGCGCCAAGCCAAGCGCCAAGCCAAACGCCAAGCCAAGCGCCAAGCCACGCGCCAAGAAAAGCGCCAAGCCATGCGCCAAGCCACGCGCCAATCCAAACGCCAAGCCAAGCGCCAAGCCACGCGCCAAGAAACGCGCCAAGCCACGCGCCAAGGAAAGCGCCAAGCCAAGCGCCAAGCCAAGCGCCAAGCCAAACGCCAAGCCAAGCGCCAAGCTACGCGAAAAGAAAAGCGCCAAGCAATGCGCCAAGCCACGCGCCAAGGAGAGCGCCAAGCCACGCGCCAAGAAAAGCGCCAAGCCATGCGCCAAGCCAAACGCCAAGCCAAGCGCCAAGCCACGCGCCACGAAAAACGCCAAGCCAAGAGCCAAGCCACGCGCCAAGCCACGCGCTAAGGAAAGCGCCAAGCCAAGCGCCAAGCCACGCGCCACAAAAAACGCCAAGCCAAGAGCCAAGCCACGCGCCAAGCCAAGTGTTAAGCCACGCGCCAAGGAAAGCGCAAAGCCAAGCAATAAGCCACGCGCCAAGAAAAGCGCCAAGTTATGCGCCAAGCCAAACGCCAAGCCAAGCGCCAAGCCAAGCGCCAAGCCAAGCGCCAAGCCAAGCGCCAAGCCAAGCGCCAAGAAAAGCGCCAAACCAAGCGCCAAGCCAAGCGCCAAGCCAAACGCCAAGCCAAGCGTTAAGCCACGCGCCAAGAAAGGCGCCAAGCCATGCGCCAAGCCACGCGCCAATGAAAGCGCCAAGCCAAGCGCCAAGCCAAGCCCCAAGCCAAACGCCAAGCCAAGCGCCAAGAAAAGCGCTAAGCCATGCTCCAAGCCAAGCGTCAAACCGAGCGTCTAGCCAACCGCCAAGCCACGCGCCAAGGAGAGCGCCAAGCTATGCGCCAAACGGAGCGCTAAGCCAAGCAACAAACCACGCGCCAAGAAAGCGCCAAGCCAAGCGACAGGCCACGCGCCAAAAGAGCGCCAAGTCAAGCGTCCAGCCAAGCGTAAAGCCACGCGCCAGGTAGTGCGCCAAGAGATGCGCCAAGCCAAAGGCCAAGCCAAGAGCTAAGCCAAGCGCCAGGCCACGCGCCAAGAAAGCGCCAAGCCAAGCGCCAAGCCAAGCACCAAGCCACGCGCCAAGACAAGCACCACGCCATGCGCCAAGGAGAGCGCCAAGCCAAGCGACAAGCCACACGCCAAGCCACGCGCCAAAAAAAGCGCCAAGCCAAGCGCCAAGCCACGAGCCAAGAAAAGCGCCAAGCCAAGCGACAAGCAACGCTCCAAGCCAAGCGTTAAGCCACGCGCCAAGGAGAGCGCCAAGACAAGCGATAAACCACGCGAGAAGCCACGCGCCAAAAAAAGCGCCAAGCAAAGCGCCAAGACAAGCATTAAGCCACGCGCCAAGGAGATCGCCAAGCCAAGCGATAAACCACGCGCCAAGCCACGCGCCAAAAAAAGCGCCAAGCCAAGCGCCAAGCCAAGCGCCAAGCCAAGCGCCAAGCCAAGCGCCAAGCCAAGCGCCAAGCCACGCGCCGAGGAAAGCGCCAAGCCATGCGCCAAGCCAAGCGCCAGGAAAGCGCCAAGCCGTGCGCCAAGCCAAGCGCCAGGTTAAGCGCCAAGCCGAATGCTAAGCCACATGCCAAGCCAAGAGCCAAGACAAGCGCCAAGCCAAGCGCCAAGCAACGCGCCAACATAAGCGGTAAGCCAAGCGCCAATCCAAACGCCAAGCCAAGTGCCAAGCCACGCGCCAAGAAAGCGCCAAGCCAAGCGTCTAGTCAAGCGACAAGCCAAGCGCCAAGCCAAGCAGCAAGCCAAACGGTAAGCCACGCGCCAAGAAAAGCGTTAAGCCAAACGTCAAGCCAAGCGCCAAGCTAAGCGCCAAACCAAGCGCCAAGCCAAACGCCCAGCCAAGCGCCAAGCCACGCACCAAGCCAAACGCCAAACCAAGCGCCAAGCCACTCGCCAAAAAAAGCGCCAAGCCATGGGCCAAGCCACGCGCCAAGGAAAGCGTCAAGCCAAGCGCCAAGCCAAGCGCCAAACCAAGCGCCAAGCCAAGCGCCAAGCCAAACGCCAAGCCAAGCGCCAAGCCACGCGCCAAGAAAGGCGCTAAGCCATGCGCCAAGCCACGCGCCAATGAAAGCGCCAAGCCAAGCGCCAAGCCAAGCCCCAAGCCAAACGCCAAGGCAAGCGCCAAGCCACGCGGCAAGAAAAGCGCCAAGCCAAGCGCCAAGCCAAGCGTTAATCTACGTGCCAAGGAGAGCGCCAAACCATGCGCTAAGCCAAGCGCCAAGCCAAGAGGCAAGCCAAGCGCCAAGCCACGCGCTAAGCAGCTCCAAGCCACACGCCAAAGAAAGCGCCAAGCCAAGCGCCAAGCCAAGCGTTAATCCACGTGCCAAGGAGAGCGCCAAACCATGCGCTAAGCCAAGCGCCAAGCCAAGAGTCAAGCCAAGCGCCAAGTCACGCGCCAAGACAGCGCTAAGCCAAGCGCCAAGCCAAGCGCCAAGCCAAGCGCCAAGCCAAGCGCCAAGCCAAACGCCAAGCCAAGCGCCAAGCCACGCGCCAAGAAAAGCGCCAAGCCATGCGCCAAGCCACGCGCCAAGCCAAACGCCAAGCCAAGCGCCAAGCCACGCGCCAAGAAACGCGCCAAGCCACGCGCCAAGGAAAGCGCCAAGCCAAGCGCCAAGCCAAACGCCAAGCCAAGCGCCAAGCTACGCGAAAAGAAGAGCTCCAAGCCATGCGCCAAGCCACGCGCCAAGGAAAGCGCCAAGCCAAGCGTCAAGCCAAGCGCCAGGCCAAACGCCAGCCAAACGCCAAGCCACGCGCCAAGAAAAGCGCCAAGCCATGCGCCAAGCCAAACGCCAAGCCAAGCGCCAAGCCACGCGCCACGAAAAACGCCAAGCTAAGAGCCAAGCCACGCGCCAAGCCACGCGCCAAGCCACGCGCTAAGGAAAGCGCCAAGCCAAGCGCCAAGCCACGCGCCACGAAAAACACCAAGCCAAGAGCCAAGCCACGCGCCAAGCCAAGTGTTAAGCCACGCGCCAAGGAGAGCGCCAAGCCAAGCAATAAGCCACGCGCCAAGAAAAGCGCCAAGTTATGCGCAAAGCCAAACGCCAAGCCAAGCGCCAAGCCAAGCGCCAAGCCAAGCGCCAAGCCAAGCAATAAGCCACGCGCCAAGAAAAGCGCCAAGTTATGCGCCAAGCCAAACGCCAAGCCAAGCGCCAAGCCAAGCGCCAAGCCAAGCGCCAAGCCAAGCGCCAAACCAAGCGCCAAGCCAAGCGCCAAGCCACGCGCCAAGAAAGGCGCCAAGCCATGCGCCAAGCCACGCGTCAATGAAAGCGCCAAGCCAAGCGCCAAGCCAAGCCTCAAGCCAAACGCCAAGCCAAGCGCCAAGAAAAGCGCTAAGCCATGCTCCAAGCCAAGCGTCAAACCAAGCGTCCAGCCAACCGCCAAGCCACGCGCCAGCGCCAAGCCAAGCGCCAAGCCAAGCGCCAAGCCAAGCGCCAAGCCAAACGCCAAGTCAAGCGCCAAGCCACGCGCCACGAAAAACGCCAAGCCAAGAGCCAAGCCACGCGCCAAGCCACGCGCTAAGGAAAGCGCCAAGCCAAGCGCCAAGCCACGCGCCACGAAAAACGCCAAGCCAAGAGCCAAGCCACGCGCCAAGCCACGCGCTAAGGAAAGCGCCAAGCCAAGCGCCAAGCCAAGCGCCAAGCCAAGCGCCAAGCCACGCGCCACGAAAAACGCCAAGCCAAGAGCCAAGCCACGCGCCAAGCCACGCGCTAAGGAAAGCGCCAAGCCAAGCGCCAAGCCACGCGCCACGAAAAACGCCAAGCCAAGAGCCAAGCCACGCGCCAAGCCAAGTGTTAAGCCAAGCGATAAGGAGAGCGCCAAGCCAAGCAATAAGCCACGCGCCAAGAAAAGCGCCAAGTTATGCGCCAAGCCAAACGCCAAGCCAAGCGCCAAGCCAAGCGCCAAGCCAAACGCCAAGCCAAACGCCAAGCCAAACGCCAAGCCACGCGCCAAGGAAAGCGCCAAGCCAAGCGTCAAGCCAAGCGCCAAGCCAAGCGCCAAACCAAGCGCCAAGCCAAGCGCCAAGCCAAACGCCAAGCCAAGCGCCAAGCCACGCGCCAAGAAAGGCGCTAAGCCATGCGCCAAGCCACGCGCCAATGAAAGCGCCAAGCCAAGCGCTAAGCCAAGCCCCAAGCCAAACGCCAAGGCAAGCGCCAAGCCACGCGGCAAGAAAAGCGCCAAGCCAAGCGCCAAGCCAAGCGTTAATCTACGTGCCAAGGAGAGCGCCAAACCATGCGCTAAGCCAAGCGCCAAGCCAAGAGGCAAGCCAAGCGCCAAGCCACGCGCTAAGCAGCGCCAAGCCATGCGCCAAGCCACACGCCAAAGAAAGCGCCAAGCCAAGCGCCAAGCCAAGCGCCAAGCCAAGCGTTAATCCACGTGCCAAGGAGAGCGCCAAACCATGCGCTAAGCCAAGCGCCAAGCCAAGAGTCAAGCCAAGCGCCAAGTCACGCGCCAAGACAGCGCTAAGCCAAGCGCCAAGCCAAGCGCCAAACCAAGCGCCAAGCCAAGCGCCAAGCCAAACGCCAAGCCAAGCGCCAAGCCACGCGCCAAGAAAGGCGCCAAGCCATGGGCCAAGCCACGCGCCTAGGAGAGCGCCAAACCATGCTCTAAACCAAGCGCCAAGCCAAAAGCCAAGCCACGCACCAAATCACTCGCCAAAAAAAGCGCCAAGCCATGGGCCAAGAAAAGCGCCAAGCCATGGGCCAAGAAAAGCGACAAGCCATGGGCCAAGCCAAACGCCAAGCCACGCGCCAAGAAAAGCGCCAAGCCAAGCGCCAAGCCAAGCGCCAAGCTAAGTGGCAAGAAAAGCGCCAAGCCAAGCGCCAAGAAAAGCGCCAAGCCATGTGCCAAGCCAAGCGAGAAGCTAAGCGGCAAGCCAAATGCCCAGCCAAACGCCAAGCCACGCGCCACGCCAAGCGCCAAGCCACGCACCAAGAAGAGCGTCAAGCCATGCGCCAAGCCAAACGCCAAGACAAGCGCCAAGCTAAGCGCCAAGCCACGCACCGAGGAAAGCGCCAAGCCATGCGCCAAGCCAAGCGCTAAGCTAAACGCCCAGCCAAGCGCCAATCCACGCACCAAGTCACGCGCCAGAAAAAGCGCTAAGCCAAGCGACAAGCCACGCGATAAGAAAACGCCAAGCCAAACAACAAGCCACGCGCCAAGAACGCGCCAAGCCTAGCGCCAAGCCACGCCCCAAGCCAAGCGTTAAGCCACGCGCCAAGAAGAGCGCCAAGCCAAGCGACAAACCACGCGCCAAGAAAAGCGCCATGCCAAGCGCCAAGGAGAGCGCCAAGCCAAGCGATAAGCCAAGCGCCAAGCCAAGCGCCACGACAAGCGCCAAGCCAAGCGCCAATCCAAGCGCCAAGCCAAACGCCAAAAAAGCGCCAAGCCACTCGCTAAAAAAAGCGCCAAGCCATGAGCCAAGGAAAGCGCCAAGCCAAGCGCCAAGCCAAGCGACAAGCCAAACGCCAAGCCAAGCGCCAAGCCACGCGCCAAGAAAACCGCCAAACCATGCTCCAAGCCACGCGCCAAGGAAAGCGCCAAGCCAAGCGATAAGCCACGCGCCAAGAAAAGCTCCAAGCCATACGCCAAGTCAAACGCCAAGCCAAGCGCCAAGCCACGCGCCAAGAAAAGCGCCAAGCCACGCGCCAAGCCAAACGTTAAGCCACGCGCCAAGCCAAGCGATAAGCCACGCGCCAAGAAAAGCTCCAAGCCATACGCCAAGCCAAACGCCAAGCCAAGCGCCAAGCCAAGCGCCAAGCCAAGCGCCAAGCCAAACGCCAAGCCAAGCGCCAAGCCAAGCGCCAAGAAAAGCGCCAAGCCATGCGCCACGCCACGCGCCAAGCCAAACGCCAAGCCAAGCGCCAAGCCACGCGCCAAGAAGCGCGCCTAGCCATGCGCCAAGGAAAGCGCCAAGCCAAGCGCCAAGCCAAGCGCCAAGCCAAACGCCGAGCCAAGCGCCAAGCTACGCGAAAAGAAAAGCGCCAAGCCATGCGCCAAGCCAAACGCCAGGCCAAGCGCCAAGCCAAGCGCCAAGCCAAGCGCCAAGCCAAGCGCCAAGCCAAGCGCCAAGCCAAACGCCAAGCCAAGCGCCAAGCCACGCGCCAAGAAAAGCGCAAAGCCATGCGCCAAGCCACGCGCCAATCCAAACGCCAAGCCAAGCGCCAAGCCACGCGCCAAGAAACGCGCCAAGCCACGCGCCAAGGAAAGCGCCAAGCCAAGCGCCAAGCCAAGCGCCAAGCCAAACGCCAAGCCAAGCGCCAAGCTACGCGAAAAGAAAAGCGCCAAGCAATGCACCAAGCCACGCGCCAAGGAGAACGCCAAGCCACGCGCCAAGCCAAACGCCAAGCCAAGCGCCAAGCCACGCGCCACGAAAAACGCCAAGCCAAGAGCCAAGCCACGCGCCAAGCCACGCGCTAAGGAAAGCGCCAAGCCAAGCGCCAAGCCACGCGCCACAAAAAACGCCAAGCCAAGAGCCAAGCCACGCGCCAAGCCAAGTGTTAAGCCACGCGCCAAGGAAAGCGCAAAGCCAAGCAATAAGCCACGCGCCAAGAAAAGCGCCAAGTTATGCGCCAAGCCAAACGCCAAGCCAAGCGCCAAGCCAAGCGCCAAGCCAAGCGCCAAGCCAAGCGCCAAGAAAAGCGCCAAAACAAAGGGCCAAGCCAAGCGCCAAGCCAAACGCCAAGCCAAGCGTTAAGCCACGCGCCAAGAAAGGCGCCAAGCCATGCGCCAAGCCACGCGCCAATGAAAGCGCCAAGCCAAGCGCCAAGCCAAGCCCCAAGCCAAACGCCAAGCCAAGCGCCAAGAAAAGCGCTAAGCCATGCTCCAAGCCAAGCGTCAAACCGAGCGTCTAGCCAACCGCCAAGCCACGCGCCAAGGAGAGCGCCAAGCTATGCGCCAAACGGAGCGCTAAGCCAAGCAACAAACCACGCGCCAAGAAAGCGCCAAGCCAAGCGACAGGCCACGCGCCAAAAGAGCGCCAAGTCAAGCATCCAGCCAAGCGTAAAGCCACGCGCCAGGTAGTGCGCCAAGAGATGCGCCAAGCCAAAGGCCAAGCCAAGAGCTAAGCCAAGCGCCAGGCCACGCGCCAAGAAAGCGCCAAGCCAAGCGCCAAGCCAAGCACCAAGCCACGCGCCAAGACAAGCACCACGCCATGCGCCAAGGAGAGCGCCAAGCCAAGCGACAAGCCACACGGCAAGCCACGCGCCAAAAAAAGCGCCAAGCCAAGCGCCAAGCCACGAGCCAAGAAAAGCGCCAAGCCAAGCGACAAGCAACGCGCCAAGCCAAGCGTTAAGCCACGCGCCAAGGAGAGCGCCAAGACAATCGATAAACCACGCGAGAAGCCACGCGCCAAAAAAAGCGCCAAGCAAAGCGCCAAGACAAGCATTAAGCCACGCGCCAAGGAGATCGCCAAGCCAAGCGATAAACCACGCGCCAAGCCACGCGCCAAAAAAAGCGCCAAGCCAAGCGCCAAGCCAAGCGCCAAGCCAAGCGCCAAGCCAAGCGCCAAGCCACGCGCCGAGGAAAGCGCCAAGCCATGCGCCAAGCCAAGCGCCAGGAAAAGCGCCAAGCCGTGCGCCAAGCCAAGCGCCAGGTTAAGCGCCAAGCCGAATGCTAAGCAACATGCCAAGCCAAGAGCCAAGACAAGCGCCAAGCCAAGCGCCAAGCAACGCGCCAACATAAGCGGAAAGCCAAGCGCCACGCCACGCGCGAAGACAAGCGCCAAGCCAAGCGCCAAGCAACGCGCCAACATAAGCGGTAAGCCAAGCGCCAATCCAAACGCCAAGCCAAGTGCCAAGCCAAGCGTCTAGTCAAGCGACAAGCCAAGCGCCAAGCCAAGCAGCAAGCCAAACGGTAAGCCACGCGCCAAGAAAAGCGTTAAGCCAAACGTCAAGCGAAGCGCCAAGCTAAGCGCCAAACCAAGCGCCAAGCCAAACGCCCAGCCAAGCGCCAAGCCACGCACCAAGCCAAACGCCAAACCAAGCGCCAAGCCACTCGCCAAAAAAAGCGCCAAGCCATGGGCCAAGCCACGCGCCAAGGAAAGCGTCAAGCCAAGCGCCAAGCCAAGCGCCAAACCAAGCGCCAAGCCAAGCGCCAAGCCAAACGCCAAGCCAAGCGCCAAGCCACGCGCCAAGAAAGGCGCTAAGCCATGCGCCAAGCCACGCGCCAATGAAAGCGCCAAGCCAAGCGCCAAGCCAAGCCCCAAGCCAAACGCCAAGGCAAGCGCCAAGCCACGCGGCAAGAAAAGCGCCAAGCCAAGCGCCAAGCCAAGCGTTAATCTACGTGCCAAGGAGAGCGCCAAACCATGCGCTAAGCCAAGCGCCAAGCCAAGAGGCAAGCCAAGCGCCAAGCCACGCGCTAAGCAGCGCCAAGCCACACGCCAAAGAAAGCGCCAAGCCAAGCGCCAAGCCAAGCGCCAAGCCAAGCGTTAATCCACGTGCCAAGGAGAGCGCCAAACCATGCGCTAAGCCAAGCGCCAAGCCAAGAGTCAAGCCAAGCGCCAAGTCACGCGCCAAGACAGCGCTAAGCCAAGCGCCAAGCCAAGCGCCAAACCAAGCGCCAAGCCAAGCGCCAAGCCAAACGCCAAGCCAAGCGCCAAGCCACGCGCCAAGAAAGGCGCCAAGCCATGGGCCAAGCCACGCGCCACGGAGAGCGCCAAACCATGCTCTAAACCAAGCGCCAAGCCAAAAGCCAAGCCACGCACCAAATCACTCGCCAAAAAAAGCGCCAAGCCATGGGCCAAGAAAAGCGCCAAGCCATGGGCCAAGAAAAGCGACAAGCCATGGGCCAAGCCACGCGTCAAGCCAAGCGCCAAGCCAAACGCCAAGCCACGCGCCAAGAAAAGCGCCAAGCCAAGCGCCAAGCCAAGCGCCAAGCTAAGCGGCAAGAAAAGCGCCAAGCCAAGCGCCAAGAAAAGCGCCAAGCCATGTGCCAAGCCAAGCGAGAAGCTAAGCGGCAAGCCAAATGCCCAGCCAAACGCCAAGCCAAACGCCAAGACAAGCGCCAAGCTAAGCGCCAAGCCACGCACCGAGGAATGCGCCAAGCCATGCGCCAAGCCAAGCGCCAAGCTAAACGCCCAGCCAAGCGCCAATCCACGCACCAAGTCACGCGCCAGAAAAAGCGCTAAGCCAAGCGACAAGCCACGCGATAAGAAAACGCCAAGCCAAACGACAAGCCACGCGCCAAGAACGCGCCAAGCCTAGCGCCAAGCCACGCCCCAAGCCAAGCGTTAAGCCACGCGCCAAGAAGAGCGCCAAGCCAAGCGACAAACCACGCGCCAAGAAAAGCGCCATGCCAAGCGCCAAGGAGAGCGCCAAGCCAAGCGATAAGCCAAGCGCCAAGCCAAGCGCCACGACAAGCGCCAAGCCAAGCGCCAATCCAAGCGCTAAGCCAAACGCCAAAAAAGCGCCAAGCCACTCGCTAAAAAAAGCGCCAAGCCATGAGCCAAGGAAAGCGCCAAGCCAAGCGCCAAGCCAAGCGACAAGCCAAACGCCAAGCCAAGCGCCAAGCCACGCGCCAAGAAAACCGCTAAACCATGCTCCAAGCCACGCGCCAAGGAAAGCGCCAAGCCAAGCGATAAGCCACGCGCCAAGAAAAGCTCCAAGCCATACGCCAAGCCAAACGCCAAGCCAAGCGCCAAGCCACGCGCCAAGAAAAGCGCCAAGCCACGCGCCAAGCCAAGCGTTAAGCCACGCGCCAAGGAGAGCGCCAAGCCAAGCGATAAGCCACGCGCCAAGAAAAGCTCCAAGCCATACGCCAAGCCAAACGCCAAGCCAAGCGCCAAGCCAAGCGCCAAGCCAAGCGCCAAGCCAAACGCCAAGCCAAGCGCCAAGCCAAGCGCCAAGAAAAGCGCCAAGCCATGCGCCACGCCACGCGCCAAGCCAAACGCCAAGCCAAGCGACAAGCCACGCGCCAAGAAACGCGCTTAGCCATGCGCCAAGGAAAGCGCCAAGCCAAGCGCCAAGCCAAGCGCCAAGCCAAACGCCAAGCCAAGCGCCAAGCTACGCGAAAAGAAAAGCGCCAAGCCATGCGCCAAGCCAAACGCCAGGCCAAGCGCCAAGCCAAGCGCCAAGCCTAACGCCAAGCCAAGCGCCAAGCCACGCGCCAAGAAAAGCGCCAAGCCATGCGCCAAGCCACGCGCCAATCCAAACGCCAAGCCAAGCGCCAAGCCACGCGCCAAGAAACGCGCCAAGCCACGCGCCAAGGAAAGCGCCAAGCCAAGCGCCAAGCCAAGCGCCAAGCCAAACGCCAAGCCAAGCGCCAAGCTACGCGAAAAGAAAAGCGCCAAGCAATGCGCCAAGCCACGCGCCAAGGAGAACGCCAAGCCACGCGCCAAGAAAAGCGCCAAGCCCTGCGCCAAGCCCTGCGCCAAGCCAAACGCCAAGCCAAGCGCCAAGCCACGCGCCACGAAAAGCGCCAAGCCAAGAGCCAAGCCACGCGCCAAGCCACGCGCTAAGGAAAGCGCCAAGCCAAGCGCCAAGCCACGCGCCACAAAAAACGCCAAGCCAAACGCCAAGCCAAGCGCCAAGCCAAGCGCCAAGCCAAGCGCCAAGCCAAGCGCCAAGAAAAGCGCCAAACCAAGCGCCAAGCCAAGCGCCAAGCCAAACGCCAAGCCAAGCGTTAAGCCACGCGCCACGAAAGGCGCCAAGCCATGCGCCAAGCCACGCGCCAATGAAAGCGCCAAGCCAAGCGAAAAGCCAAGCCCCAAGCCAAACGCCAAGCCAAGCGCCAAGAAAAGCGCTAAGCCATGCTCCAAGCCAAGCGTCAAACCGAGCGTCTAGCCAACCGCCAAGCCACGCGCCAAGGAGAGCGCCAAGCTATGCGCCAAACGGAGCGCTAAGCCAAGCAACAAACCACGCGCCAAGAAAGCGCCAAGTCAAGCGTCCAGCCAAGCGTAAAGCCACGCGCCAGGTAGTGCGCCAAGAGATGCGCCAAGCCAAAGGCCAAGCCAAGAGCTAAGCCAAGCGCCAAGCCACGCGCCAAGAAAGCGCCAAGCCAAGCGCCAAGCCAAGCACCAAGCCACGCGCCAAGACAAGCACCACGCCATGCGCCAAGGAGAGCGCCAAGCCAAGCGACAAGCCACACGCCAAGCCACGCGCCAAAAAAAGCGCCAAGCCAAGCGCCAAGCCACGAGCCAAGAAAAGCGCCAAGCCAAGCGACAAGCAACGCGCCAAGCCAAGCGTTAAGCCACGCGCCAAGGAGAGCGCCAAGACAAGCGATAAACCACGCGAGAAGCCACGCGCCAAAAAAAGCGCCAAGCAAAGCGCCAAGACAAGCATTAAGCCACGCGCCAAGGAGATTGCCAAGCCAAGCGATAAACCACGCGCCAAGCCACGCGCCAAAAAAAGCGCCAAGCCAAGCGCCAAGCCAAGCGCCAGGCCAAGCGCCAAGCCAAGCGCCAAGCCAAGCGCCAAGCCACGCGCCGAGGAAAGCGCCAAGCCATGCGCCAAGCCAAGCGCCAGGAAAAGCGCCAAGCCGTGCGCCAAGCCAAGCGCCAGGTTAAGCGCCAAGCCGAATGCTAAGCCACATGCCAAGCCAAGAGCCAAGACAAGCGCCAAGCCAAGCTCCAAGCAACGCGCCAACATAAGCGGAAAGCCAAGCGCCACGCCACGCGCGAAGACAAGCGCCAAGCCAAGCGCCAAGCAACGCGCCAACATAAGCGGTAAGCCAAGCGCCAATCCAAACGCCAAGCCAAGTGCCAAGCCACGCGCCAGGAAAAGCGCTAAGCCAAGCGACAAGCCACGCGATAAGAAAACGCCAAGCCAAACAACAAGCCACGCGCCAAGAACGCGCCAAGCCTAGCGCCAAGCCACGCCCCAAGCCAAGCGTTAAGCCACGCGCCAAGAAGAGCGCCAAGCCAAGCGACAAACCACGCGCCAAGAAAGGCTCCAAGCCATACGCCAAGCCAAACGCCAAGCCAAGCGCCAAGCCAAGCGCCAAGCCAAGCGCCAAGCCAAACGCCAAGCCAAGCGCCAAGCCAAGCGCCAAGCCAAACGCCAAGCCAAGCGCCAAGCCAAGCGCCAAGAAAAGCGCCAAGCCAAACGCCAAGCCAAACGCCAAGCCAAGCGATAAGCCACGCGCCAAGAAAGGCTCCAAGCCATACGCCAAGCCAAACGCCAAGCCAAGCGCCAAGCCAAGCGCCAAGCTACGCGAAAAGAAAAGCGCCAAGCAATGCACCAAGCCACGCGCCAAGGAGAACGCCAAGCCACGCGCCAAGAAAAGCTCCAAGCCATACGCCAAGCCAAACGCCAAGCCAAGCGATAAGCCACGCGCCAAGAAAGGCTCCAAGCCATACGCCAAGCCAAACGCCAAGCCAAGCGCCAAGGAGAGCGCCAAGCCAAGCGATAAGCCAAGCGCCAAGCCAAGCGCCACGACAAGCGCCAAGCCAAGCGCCAATCCAAGCGCCAAGCCAAACGCCAAAAAAGCGCCAAGCCACTCGCTAAAAAAAGCGCCAAGCCATGAGCCAAGGAAAGCGCCAAGCCAAGCGACAAGCCAAACGCCAAGCCAAGCGCCAAGCCACGCGCCAAGAAAACCGCCAAACCATGCTCCAAGCCACGCGCCAAGGAAAGCGCCAAGCCAAGCGATAAGCCACGCGCCAAGAAAAGCTCCAAGCCATACGCCAAGTCAAACGCCAAGCCAAGCGCCAAGCCACGCGCCAAGAAAAGCGCCAAGCCACGCGCCAAGCCAAGCGTTAAGCCACGCGCCAAGGAGAGCGCCAAGCCAAGCGATAAGCCACGCGCCAAGAAAGGCTCCAAGCCATACGCCAAGCCAAACGCCAAGCCAAGCGCCAAGTCAAGCGCCAAGCCAAGCGCCAAGCCAAACGCCAAGCCAAGCGCCAAGCCAAGCGCCAAGAAAAGCGCCAAGCCATGCGCCACGCCACGCGCCAAGCCAAACGCCAAGCCAAGCGCCAAGCCACGCGCCAAGAAGCGCGCCTAGCCATGCGCCAAGGAAAGCGCCAAACCAAGCGCCAAGCCAAGCGCCAAGCCAAACGCCGAGCCAAGCGCCAAGCTACGCGAAAAGAAAAGCGCCAAGCCATGCGCCAAGCCAAACGCCAGGCCAAGCGCCAAGCCAAGCGCCAAGCCAAGCGCCAAGCCAAGCGCCAAGCCAAACGCCAAGCCAAGCGCCAAGCCACGCGCCAAGAAAAGCGCAAAGCCATGCGCCAAGCCACGCGCCAATCCAAACGCCAAGCCAAGCGCCAAGCCACGCGCCAAGAAACGCGCCAAGCCACGCGCCAAGGAAAGCGCCAAGCCAAGCGCCAAGCCAAGCGCCAAGCCAAACGCCAAGCCAAGCGCCAAGCTACGCGAAAAGAAAAGCGCCAAGCAATGCACCAAGCCACGCGCCAAGGAGAACGCCAAGCCACGCGCCAAGAAAAGCGCCAAGCCATGCGCCAAGCCAAACGCCAAGCCAAGCGCCAAGCCACGCGCCACGAAAAACGCCAAGCCAAGAGCCAAGCCACGCGCCAAGCCACGCGCTAAGGAAAGCGCCAAGCCAAGCGCCAAGCCACGCGCCACAAAAAACGCCAAGCCAAGAGCCAAGCCACGCGCCAAGCCAAGTGTTAAGCCACGCGCCAAGGAAAGCGCAAAGCCAAGCAATAAGCCACGCGCCAAGAAAAGCGCCAAGTTATGCGCCAAGCCAAACGCCAAGCCAAGCGCCAAGCCAAGCGCCAAGCCAAGCGCCAAGCCAAGCGCCAAGCCAAGCGCCAAGCCAAGCGCCAAGAAAAGCGCCAAACCAAGCGCCAAGCCAAGCGCCAAGCCAAACGCCAAGCCAAGCGTTAAGCCAAGCGCCAAGAAAAGCGCCAAAACAAAGGGCCAAGCCAAGCGCCAAGCCAAACGCCAAGCCAAGCGTTAAGCCACGCGCCAAGAAAGGCGCCAAGCCATGCGCCAAGCCACGCGCCAATGAAAGCGCCAAGCCAAGCGCCAAGCCAAGCCCCAAGCCAAACGCCAAGCCAAGCGCCAAGAAAAGCGCTAAGCCATGCTCCAAGCCAAGCGTCAAACCGAGCGTCTAGCCAACCGCCAAGCCACGCGCCAAGGAGAGCGCCAAGCTATGCGCCAAACGGAGCGCTAAGCCAAGCAACAAACCACGCGCCAAGAAAGCGCCAAGCCAAGCGACAGGCCACGCGCCAAAAGAGCGCCAAGTCAAGCATCCAGCCAAGCGTAAAGCCACGCGCCAGGTAGTGCGCCAAGAGATGCGCCAAGCCAAAGGCCAAGCCAAGAGCTAAGCCAAGCGCCAGGCCACGCGCCAAGAAAGCGCCAAGCCAAGCGCCAAACCAAGCACCAAGCCACGCGCCAAGACAAGCACCACGCCATGCGCCAAGGAGAGCGCCAAGCCAAGCGACAAGCCACACGGCAAGCCACGCGCCAAAAAAAGCGCCAAGCCAAGCGCCAAGCCACGAGCCAAGAAAAGCGCCAAGCCAAGCGACAAGCAACGCGCCAAGCCAAGCGTTAAGCCACGCGCCAAGGAGAGCGCCAAGACAATCGATAAACCACGCGAGAAGCCACGCGCCAAAAAAAGCGCCAAGCAAAGCGCCAAGACAAGCATTAAGCCACGCGCCAAGGAGATCGCCAAGCCAAGCGATAAACCACGCGCCAAGCCACGCGCCAAAAAAAGCGCCAAGCCAAGCGCCAAGCCAAGCGCCAAGCCAAGCGCCAAGCCAAGCGCCAACCCAAGCGCCAAGCCACGCGCCGAGGAAAGCGCCAAGCCATGCGCCAAGCCAAGCGCCAGGAAAAGCGCCAAGCCGTGCGCCAAGCCAAGCGCCAGGTTAAGCGCCAAGCCGAATGCTAAGCCACATGCCAAGCCAAGAGCCAAGACAAGCGCCAAGCCAAGCGCCAAGCAACGCGCCAACATAAGCGGAAAGCCAAGCGCCACGCCACGCGCGAAGACAAGCGCCAAGCCAAGCGCCAAGCAACGCGCCAACATAAGCGGTAAGCCAAGCGCCAATCCAAACGCCAAGCCAAGTGCCAAGCCACGCGCCAAGAAAGCGCCAAGCCAAGCGTCTAGTCAAGCGACAAGCCAAGCGCCAAGCCAAGCAGCAAGCCAAACGGTAAGCCACGCGCCAAGAAAAGCGTTAAGCCAAACGTCAAGCCAAGCGCCAAGCTAAGCGCCAAACCAAGCGCCAAGCCAAACGCCCAGCCAAGCGCCAAGCCACGCACCAAGCCAAACGCCAAACCAAGCGCCAAGCTACTCGCCAAAAAAAGCGCCAAGCCATGGGCCAAGCCACGCGCCAAGGAAAGCGTCAAGCCAAGCGCCAAACCAAGCGCCAAGCCAAGCGCCAAGCCAAACGCCAAGCCAAGCGCCAAGCCACGCGCCAAGAAAGGCGCTAAGCCATGCGCCAAGCCACGCGCCAATGAAAGCGCCAAGCCAAGCGCCAAGCCAAGCCCCAAGCCAAACGCCAAGGCAAGCGCCA
The DNA here is from genome assembly GCA_940337035.1 of Agriotes lineatus. Lineage (NCBI taxonomy): Eukaryota > Metazoa > Arthropoda > Insecta > Coleoptera > Elateridae > Agriotes > Agriotes lineatus. The sequence continues at coordinate 105,918 of CALNHX010001963.1, read as the reverse complement.
AGCCACGCGGCAAGAAAAGCGCCAAGCCAAGCGCCAAGCCAAGCGTTAATCTACGTGCCAAGGAGAGCGCCAAACCATGCGCTAAGCCAAGCGCCAAGCCAAGAGGCAAGCCAAGCGCCAAGCCACGCGCTAAGCAGCGCCAAGCCACACGCCAAAGAAAGCGCCAAGCCAAGCGCCAAGCCAAGCGCCAAGCCAAGCGTTAATCCACGTGCCAAGGAGAGCGCCAAACCATGCGCTAAGCCAAGCGCCAAGCCAAGAGTCAAGCCAAGCGCCAAGTCACGCGCCAAGACAGCGCTAAGCCAAGCGCCAAGCCAAGCGCCAAACCAAGCGCCAAGCCAAGCGCCAAGCCAAACGCCAAGCCAAGCGCCAAGCCACGCGCCAAGAAAGGCGCCAAGCCATGGGCCAAGCCACGCGCCAAGGAGAGCGCCAAACCATGCTCTAAACCAAGCGCCAAGCCAAAAGCCAAGCCACGCACCAAATCACTCGCCAAAAAAAGCGCCAAGCCATGGGCCAAGAAAAGCGCCAAGCCATGGGCCAATAAAAGCGACAAGCCATGGGCCAAGCCACGCGTCAAGCCAAGCGCCAAGCCAAACGCCAAGCCACGCGCCAAGAAAAGCGCCAAGCCAAGCGCCAAGCCAAGCGCCAAGCTAAGCGGCAAGAAAAGCGCCAAGCCAAGCGCCAAGAAAAGCGCCAAGCCATGTGCCAAGCCAAGCGAGAAGCTAAGCGGCAAGCCAAATGCCCAGCCAAACGCCAAGCCAAACGCCAAGACAAGCGCCAAGCTAAGCGCCAAGCCACGCACCGAGGAATGCGCCAAGCCATGCGCCAAGCCAAGCGCCAAGCTAAACGCCCAGCCAAGCGCCAATCCACGCACCAAGTCACGCGCCAGAAAAAGCGCTAAGCCAAGCGACAAGCCACGCGATAAGAAAACGCCAAGCCAAACGACAAGCCACGCGCCAAGAACGCGCCAAGCCTAGCGCCAAGCCACGCCCCAAGCCAAGCGTTAAGCCACGCGCCAAGAAGAGCGCCAAGCCAAGCGACAAACCACGCGCCAAGAAAAGCGCCATGCCAAGCGCCAAGGAGAGCGCCAAGCCAAGCGATAAGCCAAGCGCCAAGCCAAGCGCCACGACAAGCGCCAAGCCACTCGCTAAAAAAAGCGCCAAGCCATGAGCCAAGGAAAGCGCCAAGCCAAGCGCCAAGCCAAGCGACAAGCCAAACGCCAAGCCAAGCGCCAAGCCACGCGCCAAGAAAACCGCTAAACCATGCTCCAAGCCACGCGCCAAGGAAAGCGCCAAACCAAGCGATAAGCCACGCGCCAAGAAAAGCTCCAAGCCATACGCCAAGCCAAACGCCAAGCCAAGCGCCAAGCCACGCGCCAAGAAAAGCGCCAAGCCACGCGCCAAGCCAAGCGTTAAGCCACGCGCCAAGGAGAGCGCCAAGCCAAGCGATAAGCCACGCGCCAAGAAAAGCTCCAAGCCATACGCCAAGCCAAACGCCAAGCCAAGCGCCAAGCCAAGCGCCAAGCCAAGCGCCAAGCCAAACGCCAAGCCAAGCGCCAAGCCAAGCGCCAAGAAAAGCGCCAAGCCATGCGCCACGCCACGCGCCAAGCCAAACGCCAAGCCAAGCGACGAGCCACGCGCCAAGAAACGCGCTTAGCCATGCGCCAAGGAAAGCGCCAAGCCAAGCGCCAAGCCAAGCGCCAAGCCAAACGCCAAGCCAAGCGCCAAGCTACGCGAAAAGAAAAGCGCCAAGCCATGCGCCAAGCCAAACGCCAGGCCAAGCGCCAAGCCAAGCGCCAAGCCTAACGCCAAGCCAAGCGCCAAGCCACGCGCCAAGAAAAGCGCCAAGCCATGCGCCAAGCCACGCGCCAATCCAAACGCCAAGCCAAGCGCCAAGCCACGCGCCAAGAAACGCGCCAAGCCACGCGCCAAGGAAAGCGCCAAGCCAAGCGCCAAGCCAAGCGCCAAGCCAAACGCCAAGCCAAGCGCCAAGCTACGCGAAAAGAAAAGCGCCAAGCAATGCGCCAAGCCACGCGCCAAGGAGAACGCCAAGCCACGCGCCAAGAAAAGCGCCAAGCCCTGCGCCAAGCCCTGCGCCAAGCCAAACGCCAAGCCAAGCGCCAAGCCACGCGCCACGAAAAGCGCCAAGCCAAGAGCCAAGCCACGCGCCAAGCCACGCGCTAAGGAAAGCGCCAAGCCAAGCGCCAAGCCACGCGCCACAAAAAACGCCAAGCCAAACGCCAAGCCAAGCGCCAAGCCAAGCGCCAAGCCAAGCGCCAAGCCAAGCGCCAAGAAAAGCGCCAAACCAAGCGCCAAGCCAAGCCCCAAGCCAAACGCCAAGCCAAGCGCCAAGAAAAGCGCTAAGCCATGCTCCAAGCCAAGCGTCAAACCGAGCGTCTAGCCAACCGCCAAGCCACGCGCCAAGGAGAGCGCCAAGCTATGCGCCAAACGGAGCGCTAAGCCAAGCAACAAACCACGCGCCAAGAAAGCGCCAAGTCAAGCGTCCAGCCAAGCGTAAAGCCACGCGCCAGGTAGTGCGCCAAGAGATGCGCCAAGCCAAAGGCCAAGCCAAGAGCTAAGCCAAGCGCCAAGCCACGCGCCAAGAAAGCGCCAAGCCAAGCGCCAAGCCAAGCACCAAGCCACGCGCCAAGACAAGCACCACGCCATGCGCCAAGGAGAGCGCCAAGCCAAGCGACAAGCCACACGCCAAGCCACGCGCCAAAAAAAGCGCCAAGCCAAGCGCCAAGCCACGAGCCAAGAAAAGCGCCAAGCCAAGCGACAAGCAACGCGCCAAGCCAAGCGTTAAGCCACGCGCCAAGGAGAGCGCCAAGACAAGCGATAAACCACGCGAGAAGCCACGCGCCAAAAAAAGCGCCAAGCAAAGCGCCAAGACAAGCATTAAGCCACGCGCCAAGGAGATCGCCAAGCCAAGCGATAAACCACGCGCCAAGCCACGCGCCAAAAAAAGCGCCAAGCCAAGCGCCAAGCCAAGCGCCAGGCCAAGCGCCAAGCCAAGCGCCAAGCCAAGCGCCAAGCCACGCGCCGAGGAAAGCGCCAAGCCATGCGCCAAGCCAAGCGCCAGGAAAAGCGCCAAGCCGTGCGCCAAGCCAAGCGCCAGGTTAAGCGCCAAGCCGAATGCTAAGCCACATGCCAAGCCAAGAGCCAAGACAAGCGCCAAGCCAAGCTCCAAGCAACGCGCCAACATAAGCGGAAAGCCAAGCGCCACGCCACGCGCGAAGACAAGCGCCAAGCCAAGCGCCAAGCAACGCGCCAACATAAGCGGTAAGCCAAGCGCCAATCCAAACGCCAAGCCAAGTGCCAAGCCACGCGCCAGGAAAAGCGCTAAGCCAAGCGACAAGCCACGCGATAAGAAAACGCCAAGCCAAACAACAAGCCACGCGCCAAGAACGCGCCAAGCCTAGCGCCAAGCCACGCCCCAAGCCAAGCGTTAAGCCACGCGCCAAGAAGAGCGCCAAGCCAAGCGACAAACCACGCGCCAAGAAAAGCGCCATGCCAAGCGCCAAGGAGAGCGCCAAGCCAAGCGATAAGCCAAGCGCCAAGCCAAGCGCCACGACAAGCGCCAAGCCAAGCGCCAATCCAAGCGCCAAGCCAAACGCCAAAAAAGCGCCAAGCCACTCGCTAAAAAAAGCGCCAAGCCATGAGCCAAGGAAAGCGCCAAGCCAAGCGCCAAGCCAAGCGACAAGCCAAACGCCAAGCCAAGCGCCAAGCCACGCGCCAAGAAAACCGCCAAACCATGCTCCAAGCCACGCGCCAAGGAAAGCGCCAAGCCAAGCGATAAGCCACGCGCCAAGAAAAGCTCCAAGCCATACGCCAAGTCAAACGCCAAGCCAAGCGCCAAGCCACGCGCCAAGAAAAGCGCCAAGCCACGCGCCAAGCCAAGCGTTAAGCCACGCGCCAAGGAGAGCGCCAAGCCAAGCGATAAGCCACGCGCCAAGAAAAGCTCCAAGCCATACGCCAAGCCAAACGCCAAGCCAAGCGCCAAGCCAAGCGCCAAGCCAAGCGCCAAGCCAAACGCCAAGCCAAGCGCCAAGCCAAGCGCCAAGAAAAGCGCCAAGCCATGCGCCACGCCACGCGCCAAGCCAAACGCCAAGCCAAGCGCCAAGCCACGCGCCAAGAAGCGCGCCTAGCCATGCGCCAAGGAAAGCGCCAAACCAAGCGCCAAGCCAAGCGCCAAGCCAAACGCCGAGCCAAGCGCCAAGCTACGCGAAAAGAAAAGCGCCAAGCCATGCGCCAAGCCAAACGCCAGGCCAAGCGCCAAGCCAAGCGCCAAGCCAAGCGCCAAGCCAAGCGCCAAGCCAAACGCCAAGCCAAGCGCCAAGCCACGCGCCAAGAAAAGCGCAAAGCCATGCGCCAAGCCACGCGCCAATCCAAACGCCAAGCCAAGCGCCAAGCCACGCGCCAAGAAACGCGCCAAGCCACGCGCCAAGGAAAGCGCCAAGCCAAGCGCCAAGCCAAGCGCCAAGCCAAACGCCAAGCCAAGCGCCAAGCTACGCGAAAAGAAAAGCGCCAAGCAATGCACCAAGCCACGCGCCAAGGAGAACGCCAAGCCACGCGCCAAGAAAAGCGCCAAGCCATGCGCCAAGCCAAACGCCAAGCCAAGCGCCAAGCCACGCGCCACGAAAAACGCCAAGCCAAGAGCCAAGCCACGCGCCAAGCCACGCGCTAAGGAAAGCGCCAAGCCAAGCGCCAAGCCACGCGCCACAAAAAACGCCAAGCCAAGAGCCAAGCCACGCGCCAAGCCAAGTGTTAAGCCACGCGCCAAGGAAAGCGCAAAGCCAAGCAATAAGCCACGCGCCAAGAAAAGCGCCAAGTTATGCGCCAAGCCAAACGCCAAGCCAAGCGCCAAGCCAAGCGCCAAGCCAAGCGCCAAGCCAAGCGCCAAGAAAAGCGCCAAACCAAGCGCCAAGCCAAGCGCCAAGCCAAACGCCAAGCCAAGCGTTAAGCCACGCGCCAAGAAAGGCGCCAAGCCATGCGCCAAGCCACGCGCCAATGAAAGCGCCAAGCCAAGCGCCAAGCCAAGCCCCAAGCCAAACGCCAAGCCAAGCGCCAAGAAAAGCGCTAAGCCATGCTCCAAGCCAAGCGTCAAACCGAGCGTCTAGCCAACCGCCAAGCCACGCGCCAAGGAGAGCGCCAAGCTATGCGCCAAACGGAGCGCTAAGCCAAGCAACAAACCACGCGCCAAGAAAGCGCCAAGCCAAGCGACAGGCCACGCGCCAAAAGAGCGCCAAGTCAAGCATCCAGCCAAGCGTAAAGCCACGCGCCAGGTAGTGCGCCAAGAGATGCGCCAAGCCAAAGGCCAAGCCAAGAGCTAAGCCAAGCGCCAGGCCACGCGCCAAGAAAGCGCCAAGCCAAGCGCCAAGCCAAGCACCAAGCCACGCGCCAAGACAAGCACCACGCCATGCGCCAAGGAGAGCGCCAAGCCAAGCGACAAGCCACACGGCAAGCCACGCGCCAAAAAAAGCGCCAAGCCAAGCGCCAAGCCACGAGCCAAGAAAAGCGCCAAGCCAAGCGACAAGCAACGCGCCAAGCCAAGCGTTAAGCCACGCGCCAAGGAGAGCGCCAAGACAAGCGATAAACCACGCGAGAAGCCACGCGCCAAAAAAAGCGCCAAGCAAAGCGCCAAGACAAGCATTAAGCCACGCGCCAAGGAGATCGCCAAGCCAAGCGATAAACCACGCGCCAAGCCACGCGCCAAAAAAAGCGCCAAGCCAAGCGCCAAGCCAAGCGCCAAGCCAAGCGCCAAGCCAAGCGCCAAGCCAAGCGCCAAGCCACGCGCCGAGGAAAGCGCCAAGCCATGCGCCAAGCCAAGCGCCAGGAAAAGCGCCAAGCCGTGCGCCAAGCCAAGCGCCAGGTTAAGCGCCAAGCCGAATGCTAAGCCACATGCCAAGCCAAGAGCCAAGACAAGCGCCAAGCCAAGCGCCAAGCAACGCGCCAACATAAGCGGAAAGCCAAGCGCCACGCCACGCGCGAAGACAAGCGCCAAGCCAAGCGCCAAGCAACGCGCCAACATAAGCGGTAAGCCAAGCGCCAATCCAAACGCCAAGCCAAGTGCCAAGCCACGCGCCAAGAAAGCGCCAAGCCAAGCGTCTAGTCAAGCGACAAGCCAAGCGCCAAGCCAAGCAGCAAGCCAAACGGTAAGCCACGCGCCAAGAAAAGCGTTAAGCCAAACGTCAAGCCAAGCGCCAAGCTAAGCGCCAAACCAAGCGCCAAGCCAAACGCCCAGCCAAGCGCCAAGCCACGCACCAAGCCAAACGCCAAACCAAGCGCCAAGCCACTCGCCAAAAAAAGCGCCAAGCCATGGGCCAAGCCACGCGCCAAGGAAAGCGTCAAGCCAAGCGCCAAGCCAAGCGCCAAACCAAGCGCCAAGCCAAGCGCCAAGCCAAACGCCAAGCCAAGCGCCAAGCCACGCGCCAAGAAAGGCGCTAAGCCATGCGCCAAGCCACGCGCCAATGAAAGCGCCAAGCCAAGCGCCAAGCCAAGCCCCAAGCCAAACGCCAAGGCAAGCGCCAAGCCACGCGGCAAGAAAAGCGCCAAGCCAAGCGCCAAGCCAAGCGTTAATCTACGTGCCAAGGAGAGCGCCAAACCATGCGCTAAGCCAAGCGCCAAGCCAAGAGGCAAGCCAAGCGCCAAGCCACGCGCTAAGCAGCGCCAAGCCACACGCCAAAGAAAGCGCCAAGCCAAGCGCCAAGCCAAGCGCCAAGCCAAGCGTTAATCCACGTGCCAAGGAGAGCGCCAAACCATGCGCTAAGCCAAGCGCCAAGCCAAGAGTCAAGCCAAGCGCCAAGTCACGCGCCAAGACAGCGCTAAGCCAAGCGCCAAGCCAAGCGCCAAACCAAGCGCCAAGCCAAGCGCCAAGCCAAACGCCAAGCCAAGCGCCAAGCCACGCGCCAAGAAAGGCGCCAAGCCATGGGCCAAGCCACGCGCCAAGGAGAGCGCCAAACCATGCTCTAAACCAAGCGCCAAGCCAAAAGCCAAGCCACGCACCAAATCACTCGCCAAAAAAAGCGCCAAGCCATGGGCCAAGAAAAGCGCCAAGCCATGGGCCAAGAAAAGCGACAAGCCATGGGCCAAGCCACGCGTCAAGCCAAGCGCCAAGCCAAACGCCAAGCCACGCGCCAAGAAAAGCGCCAAGCCAAGCGCCAAGCCAAGCGCCAAGCTAAGCGGCAAGAAAAGCGCCAAGCCAAGCGCCAAGAAAAGCGCGAAGCCATGTGCCAAGCCAAGCGAGAAGCTAAGCGGCAAGCCAAATGCCCAGCCAAACGCCAAGCCAAACGCCAAGACAAGCGCCAAGCTAAGCGCCAAGCCACGCACCGAGGAAAGCGCCAAGCCATGCGCCAAGCCAAGCGCCAAGCTAAACGCCCAGCCAAGCGCCAATCCACGCACCAAGTCACGCGCCAGAAAAAGCGCTAAGCCAAGCGACAAGCCACGCGATAAGAAAACGCCAAGCCAAACGACAAGCCACGCGCCAAGAACGCGCCAAGCCTAGCGCCAAGCCACGCCCCAAGCCAAGCGTTAAGCCACGCGCCAAGAAGAGCGCCAAGCCAAGCGACAAACCACGCGCCAAGAAAAGCGCCATGCCAAGCGCCAAGGAGAGCGCCAAGCCAAGCGATAAGCCAAGCGCCAAGCCAAGCGCCACGACAAGCGCCAAGCCAAGCGCCAATCCAAGCGCCAAGCCAAACGCCAAAAAAGCGCCAAGCCACTCGCTAAAAAAAGCGCCAAGCCATGAGCCAAGGAAAGCGCCAAGCCAAGCGCCAAGCCAAGCGACAAGCCAAACGCCAAGCCAAGCGCCAAGCCACGCGCCAAGAAAACCGCTAAACCATGCTCCAAGCCACGCGCCAAGGAAAGCGCCAAGCCAAGCGATAAGCCACGCGCCAAGAAAAGCTCCAAGCCATACGCCAAGCCAAACGCCAAGCCAAGCGCCAAGCCACGCGCCAAGAAAAGCGCCAAGCCACGCGCCAAGCCAAGCGTTAAGCCACGCGCCAAGGAGAGCGCCAAGCCAAGCGATAAGCCACGCGCCAAGAAAAGCTCCAAGCCATACGCCAAGCCAAACGCCAAGCCAAGCGCCAAGCCAAGCGCCAAGCCAAGCGCCAAGCCAAACGCCAAGCCAAGCGCCAAGCCAAGCGCCAAGAAAAGCGCCAAGCCATGCGCCACGCCACGCGCCAAGCCAAACGCCAAGCCAAGCGACAAGCCACGCGCCAAGAAACGCGCTTAGCCATGCGCCAAGGAAAGCGCCAAGCCAAGCGCCAAGCCAAGCGCCAAGCCAAGCGCCAAGCCAAGCGCCAAGCCAAACGCCAAGCCAAGCGCCAAGCCACGCGCCAAGAAAAGCGCCAAGCCATGCGCCAAGCCACGCGCCAAGCTACGCGAAAAGAAAAGCGCCAAGCCATGCGCCAAGCCAAACGCCAGGCCAAGCGCCAAGCCAAGCGCCAAGCCAAGCGCCAAGCCAAGCGCCAAGCCAAACGCCAAGCCAAGCGCCAAGCCACGCGCCAAGAAAAGCGCCAAGCCATGCGCCAAGCCACGCGCCAATCCAAACGCCAAGCCAAGCGCCAAGCCACGCGCCAAGAAACGCGCCAAGCCACGCGCCAAGGAAAGCGCCAAGCCAAGCGCCAAGCCAAGCGTTAAGCCACGCGCCAAGGAGAGCGCCAAGCCAAGCGATAAGCCACGCGCCAAGAAAAGCTCCAAGCCATACGCCAAGCCAAACGCCAAGCCAAGCGCCAAGCCAAGCGCCAAGCCAAGCGCCAAGCCAAACGCCAAGCCAAGCGCCAAGCCAAGCGCCAAGAAAAGCGCCAAGCCATGCGCCACGCCACGCGCCAAGCCAAACGCCAAGCCAAGCGCCAAGCCACGCGCCAAGAAACGCGCCTAGCCATGCGCCAAGGAAAGCGCCAAGCCAAGCGCCAAGCCAAGCGGCAAACCAAACGCCAAGCCAAGCGCCAAGCTACGCGAAAAGAAAAGCGCCAAGCCATGCGCCAAGCCAAACGCCAGGCCAAGCGCCAAGCCAAGCGCCAAGCCAAGCGCCAAGCCAAGCGCCAAGCCAAACGCCAAGCCAAGCGCCAAGCCACGCGCCAAGCCACGCGCCAATCCAAACGCCAAGCCAAGCGCCAAGCCACGCGCCAAGAAACGCGCCAAGCCACGCGCCAAGGAAAGCGCCAAGCCAAGCGCCAAGCCAAGCGCCAAGCCAAACGCCAAGCCAAGCGCCAAGCTACGCGAAAAGAAAAGCGCCAAGCAATGCGCCAAGCCACGCGCCAAGGAGAACGCCAAGCCACGCGCCAAGAAAAGCGCCAAGCCATGCGCCAAGCCAAACGCCAAGCCAAGCGCCAGGCCACGCGCCACGAAAAACGCCAAGCCAAGAGCCAAGCCACGCGCCAAGCCACGCGCTAAGGAAAGCGCCAAGCCAAGCGCCAAGCCACGCGCCACAAAAAACGCCAAGCCAAGAGCCAAGCCACGCGCCAAGCCAAGTGTTAAGCCACGCGCCAAGGAAAGCGCAAAGCCAAGCAATAAGCCACGCGCCAAGAAAAGCGCCAAGTTATGCGCCAAGCCAAACGCCAAGCCAAGCGCCAAGCCAAGCGCCAAGCCAAGCGCCAAGCCAAGCGCCAAGCCAAGCGCCAAGAAAAGCGCCAAACCAAGCGCCAAGCCAAGCGCCAAGCCAAACGCCAAGCCAAGCGTTAAGCCACGCGCCAAGAAAGGCGCCAAGCCATGCGCCAAGCCACGCGCCAATGAAAGCGCCAAGCCAAGCGCCAAGCCAAGCCCCAAGCCAAACGCCAAGCCAAGCGCCAAGAAAAGCGCTAAGCCATGCTCCAAGCCAAGCGTCAAACCGAGCGTCTAGCCAACCGCCAAGCCACGCGCCAAGGAGAGCGCCAAGCTATGCGCCAAACGGAGCGCTAAGCCAAGCAACAAACCACGCGCCAAGAAAGCGCCAAGCCAAGCGACAGGCCACGCGCCAAAAGAGCGCCAAGTCAAGCGTCCAGCCAAGCGTAAAGCCACGCGCCAGGTAGTGCGCCAAGAGATGCGCCAAGCCAAAGGCCAAGCCAAGAGCTAAGCCAAGCGCCAAGCCACGCGCCAAGAAAGCGCCAAGCCAAGCGCCAAGCCAAGCACCAAGCCACGCGCCAAGACAAGCACCACGCCATGCGCCAAGGAGAGCGCCAAGCCAAGCGACAAGCCACACGCCAAGCCACGCGCCAAAAAAAGCGCCAAACCAAGCGCCAAGCCACGAGCCAAGAAAAGCGCCAAGCCAAGCGACAAGCAACGCGCCAAGCCAAGCGTTAAGCCACGCGCCAAGGAGAGCGCCAAGACAAGCGATAAACCACGCGAGAAGCCACGCGCCAAAAAAAGCGCCAAGCAAAGCGCCAAGACAAGCATTAAGCCACGCGCCAAGGAGATCGCCAAGCCAAGCGATAAACCACGCGCCAAGCCACGCGCCAAAAAAAGCGCCAAGCCAAGCGCCAAGCCAAGCGCCAAGCCAAGCGCCAAGCCAAGCGCCAAGCCACGCGCCGAGGAAAGCGCCAAGCCATGCGCCAAGCCAAGCGCCAGGAAAAGCGCCAAGCCGTGCGCCAAGCCAAGCGCCAGGTTAAGCGCCAAGCCGAATGCTAAGCCACATGCCAAGCCAAGAGCCAAGACAAGCGCCAAGCCAAGCGCCAAGCAACGCGCCAACATAAGCGGAAAGCTAAGCGCCACGCCACGCGCGAAGACAAGCGCCAAGCCAAGCGCCAAGCAACGCGCCAACATAAGCGGTAAGCCAAGCGCCAATCCAAACGCCAAGCCAAGTGCCAAGCCACGCGCCAAGAAAGCGCCAAGCCAAGCGTCTAGTCAAGCGACAAGCCAAGCGCCAAGCCAAGCAGCAAACCAAACGGTAAGCCACGCGCCAAGAAAAGCGTTAAGCCAAACGTCAAGCCAAGCGCCAAGCTAAGCGCCAAACCAAGCGCCAAGCCAAACGCCCAGCCAAGCGCCAAGCCACGCACCAAGCCAAACGCCAAACCAAGCGCCAAGCCACTCGCCAAAAAAAGCGCCAAGCCATGGGCCAAGCCACGCGCCAAGGAAAGCGTCAAGCCAAGCGCCAAGCCAAGCGCCAAACCAAGCGCCAAGCCAAGCGCCAAGCCAAACGCCAAGCCAAGCGCCAAGCCACGCGCCAAGAAAGGCGCTAAGCCATGCGCCAAGCCACGCGCCAATGAAAGCGCCAAGCCAAGCGCCAAGCCAAGCCCCAAGCCAAACGCCAAGGCAAGCGCCAAGCCAAGAGGCAAGCCAAGCGCCAAGCCACGCGCTAAGCAGCGCCAAGCCATGCGCCAAGCCACACGCCAAAGAAAGCGCCAAGCCAAGCGCCAAGCCAAGCGCCAAGCCAAGCGTTAATCCACGTGCCAAGGAGAGCGCCAAACCATGCGCTAAGCCAAGCGCCAAGCCAAGAGTCAAGCCAAGCGCCAAGTCACGCGCCAAGACAGCGCTAAGCCAAGCGCCAAGCCAAGCGCCAAACCAAGCGCCAAGCCAAGCGCCAAGCCAAACGCCAAGCCAAGCGCCAAGCCACGCGCCAAGAAAGGCGCCAAGCCATGGGCCAAGCCACGCGCCAAGGAGAGCGCCAAACCATGCTCTAAACCAAGCGCCAAGCCAAAAGCCAAGCCACGCACCAAATCACTCGCCAAAAAAAGCGCCAAGCCATGGGCCAAGAAAAGCGCCAAGCCATGGGCCAAGAAAAGCGACAAGCCATGGGCCAAGCCGCGCGTCAAGCCAAGCGCCAAGCCAAACGCCAAGCCACGCGCCAAGAAAAGCGCCAAGCCAAGCGCCAAGCCAAGCGCCAAGCTAAGCGGCAAGAAAAGCGCCAAGCCAAGCGCCAAGAAAAGCGCCAAGCCATGTGCCAAGCCAAGCGAGAAGCTAAGCGGCAAGCCAAATGCCCAGCCAAACGCCAAGCCACGCGCCACGCCAAGCGCCAAGCCACGCACCAAGAAGAGCGTCAAGCCATGCGCCAAGCCAAACGCCAAGACAAGCGCCAAGCTAAGCGCCAAGCCACGCACCGAGGAAAGCGCCAAGCCATGCGCCAAGCCAAGCGCCAAGCTAAACGCCCAGCCAAGCGCCAATCCACGCACCAAGTCACGCGCCAGAAAAAGCGCTAAGCCAAGCGACAAGCCACGCGATAAGAAAACGCCAAGCCAAACGACAAGCCACGCGCCAAGAACGCGCCAAGCCTAGCGCCAAGCCACGCCCCAAGCCAAACGTTAAGCCACGCGCCAAGAAGAGCGCCAAGCCAAGCGACAAACCACGCGCCAAGAAAAGCGCCATGCCAAGCGCCAATCCAAGCGCCAAGCCAAACGCCAAAAAAGCGCCAAGCCATGAGCCAAGGAAAGCGCCAAGCCAAGCGCCAAGCCAAGCGACAAGCCAAACGCCAAGCCAAGCGCCACGACAAGCGCCAAGCCAAGCGCCAATCCAAGCGCCAAGCCAAACGCCAAAAAAGCGCCAAGCCATGAGCCAAGGAAAGCGCCAAGCCAAGCGCCAAGCCAAGCGACAAGCCAAACGCCAAGCCAAGCGCCACGACAAGCGCCAAGCCAAGCGCCAATCCAAGCGCCAAGCCAAACGCCAAAAAAGCGCCAAGCCATGAGCCAAGGAAAGCGCCAAGCCAAGCGCCAAGCCAAGCGACAAGCCAAACGCCAAGCCAAGCGCCAAGCCACGCGCCAAGAAAACCGCTAAACCATGCTCCAAGCCACGCGCCAAGGAAAGCGCCAAGCCAAGCGATAAGCCACGCGCCAAGAAAAGCTCCAAGCCATACGCCAAGCCAAACGCCAAGCCAAGCGCCAAGCCACGCGCCAAGAAAAGCGCCAAGCCACGCGCCAAGCCAAGCGTTAAGCCACGCGCCAAGGAGAGCGCCAAGCCAAGCGATAAGCCACGCGCCAAGAAAAGCTCCAAGCCATACGCCAAGCCAAACGCCAAGCCAAGCGCCAAGCCAAGCGCCAAGCCAAGCGCCAAGCCAAACGCCAAGCCAAGCGCCAAGCCAAGCGCCAAGAAAAGCGCCAAGCCATGCGCCACGCCACGCGCCAAGCCAAACGCCAAGCCAAGCGCCAAGCCACGCGCCAAGAAACGCGCTTAGCCATGCGCCAAGGAAAGCGCCAAGCCAAGCGCCAAGCCAAGCGCCAAGCCAAACGCCAAGCCAAGCGCCAAGCTACGCGAAAAGAAAAGCGCCAAGCCATGCGCCAAGCCAAACGCCAGGCCAAGCGCCAAGCCAAGCGCCAAGCCAAGCGCCAAGCCAAGCGCCAAGCCAAACGCCAAGCCAAGCGCCAAGCCACGCGCCAAGAAAAGCGCCAAGCCATGCGCCAAGCCACGCGCCAATCCAAACGCCAAGCCAAGCGCCAAGCCACGCGCCAAGAAACGCGCCAAGCCACGCGCCAAGGAAAGCGCCAAGCCAAGCGCCAAGCCAAGCGCCAAGCCAAACGCCAAGCCAAGCGCCAAGCTACGCGAAAAGAAAAGCGCCAAGCAATGCGCCAAGCCACGCGCCAAGGAGAACGCCAAGCCACGCGCCAAGAAAAGCGCCAAGCCCTGCGCCAAGCCAAACGCCAAGCCAAGCGCCAAGCCACGCGCCACGAAAAACGCCAAGCCAAGAGCCAAGCCACGCGCCAAGCCACGCGCTAAGGAAAGCGCCAAGCCAAGCGCCAAGCCACGCGCCACAAAAAACGCCAAGCCAAGAGCCAAGCCACGCGCCAAGCCAAGTGTTAAGCCACGCGCCAAGGAAAGCGCAAAGCCAAGCAATAAGCCACGCGCCAATAAAAGCGCCAAGTTATGCGCCAAGCCAAACGCCAAGCCAAGCGCCAAGCCAAGCGCCAAGCCAAGCGCCAAGCCAAGCGCCAAGCCAAGCGCCAAGAAAAGCGCCAAACCAAGCGCCAAGCCAAGCGCCAAGCCAAACGCCAAGCCAAGCGTTAAGCCACGCGCCAAGAAAGGCGCCAAGCCATGCGCCAAGCCACGCGCCAATGAAAGCGCCAAGCCAAGCGCCAAGCCAAGCCCCAAGCCAAACGCCAAGCCAAGCGCCAAGAAAAGCGCTAAGCCATGCTCCAAGCCAAGCGTCAAACCGAGCGTCTAGCCAACCGCCAAGCCACGCGCCAAGGAGAGCGCCAAGCTATGCGCCAAACGGAGCGCTAAGCCAAGCAACAAACCACGCGCCAAGAAAGCGCCAAGTCAAGCGTTAAGCCAAGCGTAAAGCCACGCGCCAGGTAGTGCGCCAAGAGATGCGCCAAGCCAAAGGCCAAGCCAAGAGCTAAGCCAAGCGCCAAGCCACGCGCCAAGAAAGCGCCAAGCCAAGCGCCAAGCCAAGCACCAAGCCACGCGCCAAGACAAGCACCACGCCATGCGCCAAGGAGAGCGCCAAGCCAAGCGACAAGCCACACGCCAAGCCACGCGCCAAAAAAAGCGCCAAGCCAAGCTCCAAGCCACGAGCCAAGAAAAGCGCCAAGCCAAGCGACAAGCAACGCGCCAAGCCAAGCGTTAAGCCACGCGCCAAGGAGAGCGCCAAGACAAGCGATAAACCACGCGAGAAGCCACGCGCCAAAAAAAGCGCCAAGCAAAGCGCCAAGACAAGCATTAAGCCACGCGCCAAGGAGATCGCCAAGCCAAGCGATAAACCACGCGCCAAGCCACGCGCCAAAAAAAGCGCCAAGCCAAGCGCCAAGCCAAGCGCCAGGCCAAGCGCCAAGCCAAACGCCAAGCCAAGCGCCAAGCCACGCGCCGAGGAAAGCGCCAAGCCATGCGCCAAGCCAAGCGCCAGGAAAAGCGCCAAGCCGTGCGCCAAGCCAAGCGCCAGGTTAAGCGCCAAGCCGAATGCTAAGCCACATGCCAAGCCAAGAGCCAAGACAAGCGCCAAGCCAAGCGCCAAGCAACGCGCCAACATAAGCGGAAAGCCAAGCGCCACGCCACGCGCGAAGACAAGCGCCAAGCCAAGCGCCAAGCAACGCGCCAACATAAGCGGTAAGCCAAGCGCCAATCCAAACGCCAAGCCAAGTGCCAAGCCACGCGCCAAGAAATCGCCAAGCCAAGCGTCTAGTCAAGCGACAAGCCAAGCGCCAAGCCAAGCAGCAAGCCAAACGGTAAGCCACGCGCCAAGAAAAGCGTTAAGCCAAACGTCAAGCCAAGCGCCAAGCTAAGCGCCAAACCAAGCGCCAAGCCAAACGCCCAGCCAAGCGCCAAGCCACGCACCAAGCCAAACGCCAAACCAAGCGCCCAGCCACTCGCCAAAAAAAGCGCCAAGCCATGGGCCAAGCCACGCGCCAAGGAAAGCGTCAAGCCAAGCGCCAAGCCAAGCGCCAAACCAAGCGCCAAGCCAAGCGCCAAGCCAAACGCCAAGCCAAGCGCCAAGCCACGCGCCAAGAAAGGCGCTAAGCCATGCGCCAAGCCACGCGCCAATGAAAGCGCCAAGCCAAGCGCCAAGCCAAGCCCCAAGCCAAACGCCAAGGCAAGCGCCAAGCCACGCGGCAAGAAAAGCGCCAAGCCAAGCGCCAAGCCAAGCGTTAATCTACGTGCCAAGGAGAGCGCCAAACCATGCGCTAAGCCAAGCGCCAAGCCAAGAGGCAAGCCAAGCGCCAAGCCACGCGCTAAGCAGCGCCAAGCCATGCGCCAAGCCACACGCCAAAGAAAGCGCCAAGCCAAGCGCCAAGCCAAGCGCCAAGCCAAGCGTTAATCCACGTGCCAAGGAGAGCGCCAAACCATGCGCTAAGCCAAGCGCCAAGCCAAGAGTCAAGCCAAGCGCCAAGTCACGCGCCAAGACAGCGCTAAGCCAAGCGCCAAGCCAAGCGCCAAACCAAGCGCCAAGCCAAGCGCCAAGCCAAACGCCAAGCCAAGCGCCAAGCCACGCGCCAAGAAAGGCGCCAAGCCATGGGCCGAGCCACGCGCCAAGGAGAGCGCCAAACCATGCTCTAAACCAAGCGCCAAGCCAAAAGCCAAGCCACGCACCAAATCACTCGCCAAAAAAAGCGCCAAGCCATGGGCCAAGAAAAGCGCCAAGCCATGGGCCAAGAAAAGCGACAAGCCATGGGCCAAGCCACGCGTCAAGCCAAGCGCCAAGCCAAACGCCAAGCCACGCGCCAAGAAAAGCGCCAAGCCAAGCGCCAAGCCAAGCGCCAAGCTAAGCGGCAAGAAAAGCGCCAAGCCAAGCGCCAAGAAAAGCGCCAAGCCATGTGCAAAGCCAAGCGAGAAGCTAAGCGGCAAGCCAAATGCCCAGCCAAACGCCAAGCCACGCGCCACGCCAAGCGCCAAGCCACGCACCAAGAAGAGCGTCAAGCCATGCGCCAAGCCAAACGCCAAGACAAGCGCCAAGCTAAGCGCCAAGCCACGCACCGAGGAAAGCGCCAAGCCATGCGCCAATCCAAGCGCCAAGCTAAACGCCCAGCCAAGCGCCAATCCACGCACCAAGTCACGCGCCAGAAAAAGCGCTAAGCCAAGCGACAAGCCACGCGATAAGAAAACGCCAAGCCAAACGACAAGCCACGCGCCAAGAACGCGCCAAGCCTAGCGCCAAGCCACGCCCCAAGCCAAGCCGTAAGCCACGCGCCAAGAAGAGCGCCAAGCCAAGCGACAAACCACGCGCCAAGAAAAGCGCCATGCCAAGCGCCAAGGAGAGCGCCAAGCCAAGCGATAAGCCAAGCGCCAAGCCAAGCGCCACGACAAGCGCCAAGCCAAGCGCCAATCCAAGCGCCAAGCCAAACGCCAAAAAAGCGCCAAGCCACTCGCTAAAAAAAGCGCCAAGCCATGAGCCAAGGAAAGCGCCAAGCCAAGCGCCAAGCCAAGCGACAAGCCAAACGCCAAGCCAAGCGCCAAGCCACGCGCCAAGAAAACCGCCAAACCATGCTCCAAGCCACGCGCCAAGGAAAGCGCCAAGCCAAGCGATAAGCCACGCGCCAAGAAAAGCTCCAAGCCATACGCCAAGCCAAACGCCAAGCCAAGCGCCCAGCCACGCGCCAAGAAAAGCGCCAAGCCACGCGCCAAGCCAAGCGTTAAGCCACGCGCCAAGGAGAGCGCCAAGCCAAGCGATAAGCCACGCGCCAAGAAAAGCTCCAAGCCATACGCCAATCCAAACGCCAAGCCAAGCGCCAAGCCAAGCGCCAAGCCAAGCGCCAAGCCAAACGCCAAGCCAAGCGCCAAGCCAAGCGCCAAGAAAAGCGCCAAGCCATGCGCCACGCCACGCGCCAAGCCAAACGCCAAGCCAAGCGCCAAGCCACGCGCCAAGAAACGCGCTTAGCCATGCGCCAAGGAAAGCGCCAAGCCAAGCGCCAAGCCAAGCGCCAAGCCAAGCGCCAAGCCAAGCGCCAAGCTACGCGAAAAGAAAAGCGCCAAGCCATGCGCCAAGCCAAACGCCAGGCCAAGCGCCAAGCCAAGCGCCAAGCCAAGCGCCAAGCCAAGCGCCAAGCCAAACGCCAAGCCAAGCGCCAAGCCACGCGCCAAGAAAAGCGCCAAGCCATGCGCCAAGCCACGCGCCAATCCAAACGCCAAGCCAAGCGCCAAGCTACGCGAAAAGAAAAGCGCCAAGCAATGCGCCAAGCCACGCGCCAAGGAAAACGCCAAGCCACGCGCCAAGAAAAGCGCCAAGCCATGCGCCAAGCCAAACGCCAAGCCAAGCGCCAAGCCACGCGCCACGAAAAACGCCAAGCCAAGAGCCAAGCCAAGCGCCAAGCCAAGCGCCAAGCTACGCGAAAAGAAAAGCGCCAAGCCATGCGCCAAGCCAAACGCCAGGCCAAGCGCCAAGCCAAGCGCCAAGCCAAGCGCCAAGCCAAGCGCCAAGCCAAACGCCAAGCCAAGCGCCAAGCCACGCGCCAAGAAAAGCGCCAAGCCATGCGCCAAGCCACGCGCCAATCCAAACGCCAAGCCAAGCGCCAAGCCACGCGCCAAGAAACGCGCCAAGCCACGCGCCAAGGAAAGCGCCAAGCCAAGCGCCAAGCCAAGCGCCAAGCCAAACGCCAAGCCAAGCGCCAAGCTACGCGAAAAGAAAAGCGCCAAGCAATGCGCCAAGCCACGCGCCAAGGAAAACGCCAAGCCACGCGCCAAGAAAAGCGCCAAGCCATGCGCCAAGCCAAACGCCAAGCCAAGCGCCAAGCCACGCGCCACGAAAAACGCCAAGCCAAGAGCCAAGCCACGCGCCAAGCCACGCGCTAAGGAAAGCGCCAAGCCAAGCGCCAAGCCACGCGCCACAAAAAACGCCAAGCCAAGAGCCAAGCCACGCGCCAAGCCAAGTGTTAAGCCACGCGCCAAGGAAAGCGCAAAGCCAAGCAATAAGCCACGCGCCAAGAAAAGAGCCAAGTTATGCGCCAAGCCAAACGCCAAGCCAAGCGCCAAGCCAAGCGCCAAGCCAAGCGCCAAGCCAAGCGCCAAGAAAAGCGCCAAACCAAGCGCCAAGCCAAGCGCCAAGCCAAACGCCAAGCCAAGCGTTAAGCCACGCGCCAAGAAAGGCGCCAAGCCATGCGCCAAGCCACGCGCCAATGAAAGCGCCAAGCCAAGCGCCAAGCCAAGCCCCAAGCCAAAAGCCAAGCCAAGCGCCAAGAAAAGCGCTAAGCCATGCTCCAAGCCAAGCGTCAAACCGAGCACCAAGCCACGCGCCAAGACAAGCACCACGCCATGCGCCAAGGAGAGCGCCAAGCCAAGCGACAAGCCACACGCCAAGCCACGCGCCAAAAAAAGCGCCAAGCCAAGCGCCAAGCAACGCGCCAAGCCAAGCGTTAAGCCACGCGCTAAGGAGAGCGCCAAGCTATGCGCCAAACGGAGCGCTAAGCCAAGCAACAAACCACGCGCCAAGAAAGCGCCAAGTCAAGCGTCCAGCCAAGCGTAAAGCCACGCGCCAGGTAGTGCGCCAAGAGATGCGCCAAGCCAAAGGCCAAGCCAAGAGCTAAGCCAAGCGCCAAGCCACGCGCCAAGAAAGCGCCAAGCCAAGCGCCAAGCCAAGCACCAAGCCACGCGCCAAGACAAGCACCACGCCATGCGCCAAGGAGAGCGCCAAGCCAAGCGACAAGCCACACGCCAAGCCACGCGCCAAAAAAAGCGCCAAGCCAAGCGCCAAGCCACGAGCCAAGAAAAGCGCCAAGCCAAGCGACAAGCAACGCGCCAAGCCAAGCGTTAAGCCACGCGCCAAGGAGAGCGCCAAGACAAGCGATAAACCACGCGAGAAGCCACGCGCCAAAAAAAGCGCCAAGCAAAGCGCCAAGACAAGCATTAAGCCACGCGCCAAGGAGATCGCCAAGCCAAGCGATAAACCACGCGCCAAGCCACGCGCCAAAAAAAGCGCCAAGCCAAGCGCCAAGCCAAGCGCCAAGCCAAGCGCCAAGCCACGCGCCGAGGAAAGCGCCAAGCCATGCGCCAAGCCAAGCGCCAGGAAAAGCGCCAAGCCGTGCGCCAAGCCAAGCGCCAGGTTAAGCGCCAAGCCGAATGCTAAGCCACATGCCAAGCCAAGAGCCAAGACAAGCGCCAAGCCAAGCGCCAAGCAACGCGCCAACATAAGCGGTAAGCCAAGCGCCAATCCAAACGCCAAGCCAAGTGCCAAGCCACGCGCCAAGAAAGCGCCAAGCCAAGCGTCTAGTCAAGCGACAAGCCAAGCGCCAAGCCAAGCAGCAAGCCAAACGGTAAGCCACGCGCCAAGAAAAGCGTTAAGCCAAACGTCAAGCCAAGCGCCAAGCTAAGCGCCAAACCAAGCGCCAAGCCAAACGCCCAGCCAAGCGCCAAGCCACGCACCAAGCCAAACGCCAAACCAAGCGCCAAGCCACTCGCCAAAAAAAGCGCCAAGCCATGGGCCAAGCCACGCGCCAAGGAAAGCGCCAAGCCAAGCGCCAAGCCAAGCGCCAAGCCAAACGCCAAGCCAAGCGCCAAGCCACGCGCCAAGAAAAGCGCCAAGCCATGCGCCAAGCCAAGCGCCAAGCCAAGCGCCAAGCCACGCGCCACGAAAAACGCCAAGCCAAGAGCCAAGCTAAGCGCCAAGCCAAGCGCCAAGCCAAACGCCCAGCCAAGCGCCAAGCCACGCACTAAGCCAAACGCCAAACCAAGCGCCAAGCCACGCGCCAAGAAAAGCGCCAAGCCATGCGCCAAGCCACGCGCCAAGGAAAGCGCCAAGCCAAGCGCCAAGCCAAGCGCCAAGCCAAACGCTAAGCCAAGCGCCAAGCCACGCGCCAAGAAAAGCGCCAAGCCATGCGCCAAGCCAAGCGCCAAGCCAAGCGCCAAGCCACGCGCCACGAAAAACGCCAAGCCAAGAGCCAAGCCACGCGCCAAGCCACGCGCTAAGGAAAGCGCCAAGCCAAGCGCCAGGCCACGCGCCACGAAAAACGCCAAGCCAAGAGCCAAGCCACGCGCCAAGCCAAGTGTTAAGCCAAGCGTCATGGAGAGCGCCAAGCCAAGCAATAAGCCACGCGCCAAGAAAAGCGCCAAGTTATGCGCCAAGCCAAACGCCAAGCCAAGCGCCAAGCCAAGCGCCAAGCCAAGCGCCAAGCCAAACGCCAAGCCAAACGCCAAGCCAAACGCCAAGCCACGCGCCAAGGAAAGCGCCAAGCCAAGCGCAAAGCCAAGCGCCAAACCAAGCGCCAAGCCAAGCGCCAAGTCAAACGCCAAGCCAAGCGCCAAGCCACGCGCCAAGAAAGGCGCTAAGCCATGCGCCAAGCCACGCGCCAATGAAAGCGCCAAGCCAAGCGCCAAGCCAAGCCCCAAGCCAAACACCAAGCCAAGCGCCAAGCCACGCCCCAAGAAAAGCACCAAGCCATGCGCCCAGCCACGCGCAAAGGAAAGCGCCAAGCCGAGCGTTAATCTACGTGCCAAGGAGAGCGCCAAACCATGCGCTAAGCCAAGCGCCAAGCCAAGAGGCAAGCCAAGCGCCAAGCCACGCGCCAAGACAGCGCCAAGCCATGCATCAAGCCACGCGCCAAAGAAAGCGCCAAGCCAAGCGCCAAGCCAAGCGCCAAGCCAAGCGTTAATCCACGTGCCAAGGAGAGCGCCAAACCATGCGCTAAGCCAAGCGCCAAGCCAAGAGTCAAGCCAAGCGCCAAGTCACGCGCCAAGACAGCGCTAAGCCAAGCGCCAAGCCAAGCGCCAAACCAAGCGCCAAGCCAAGCGCCAAGCCAAACGCCAAGCCAAACGCCAAGCCACGCGCCAAGAAAGGCGCCAAGCCATGGGCCAAGCCACGCGCCAAGGAGAGCGCCAAACCATGCTCTAAACCAAGCGCCAAGCCAAAAGCCAAGCCACGCACCAAATCACGCGCCAAAAAAAGCGCCAAGCCATGGGCCAAGTCACGCGTCAAGCCAAACGCCAAGCCAAGCGCAAAGCCAAAAGCCAAGCCACGCGCCAAGAAAAGCGCCAAGCCATGCGCCAAGCCACGCGCCAAGGAAAGCGCCTAGCCAAGCGCCAAGCTAAGCGCCAAGGAAAGCGCCAAGCCAAGCGCCAAGCCAAGCACCAAATCACGCGCCAAAAAAAGCGCCAAGCCATGGGCCAAGCCACGCGTAAAGCCAAACGCCAAGCCAAGCGCCAAGCCACGCGCCAAGAAAAGCGCCAAGCCATGCGCCAAGCCACGCGCCAAGGAAAGCGCCAAGCCAAGCGCCAAGCCAAATGCCAAGCCAAACGCCAAGCCAAGCGCCAAGCCACGCGCGAAGAAAACCGCCAAACCATGCGCCAAGCCACGCGCCAAGGAAAGCGACAAGCCAAGCGCCAAGCCAAGCGCCAAGCCACGCGCCAAGAAAAGCGCCAAGCCATGGGCCAAGCCACGCGTCAAGCCAAGCGCCAAGCCAAACGCCAAGCCACGCGCCAAGAAAAGCGCCAAGCCATGCGCCAAGCCACGCGCCAAGGAAAGCGACTAGCCAAGCGCCAAGCTAAGCGCCAAGGAAAGCGCCAAGCCAAGCGCCAAGCCAAGCACCAAATCACGCGCCAAAAAAAGCGCCAAGCCATGGGCCAAGCCACGCGTCAAGCCAAACGCCAAGCCAAGCGCCAAGCCACGCGCCAAGAAAAGCGCCAAGCCATGCGCCAAGCCACGCGCCAAGAAAAGCACCAAGCCAAGCGCCAAACCAAATGCCAAGCCAAACGCCAAGCCAAGCGCCAAGCCACGCGCCAAGAAAACCGCCAAACCATGCGCCAAGCCACGCGCCAAGGAAAGCGCCAAGCCAAGCGCCAAGCCAAGCGCCAAGCCAAGCGCCAAGCCACGCGCCAAGAAAAGCGCCAAGCCACGCGCCAAGCCAAGCGTTAGGCCACGCGCCAAAGAGAGCGCCAAGCCAAGCGATAAGCCACCCGCCAAGAAAAGCGCCAAGCCATGCGCCAAACCACACGCCAAAGAAAGCGCCAAGCCAAGCGCCAAGCCAAGCGTTAATCCACGTGCCAAGGAGAGCGCCAAACCATGCGCTAAGCCAAGCGCCAAGCCAAACGCCAAGCCAAGCGCCAAGCCACGCGCCAAGCCAAACGCCAAGCCAAGCGCCAAGCAACGCGCCAAGAAAAACGCCAAGCCATGGGCCAAGAAAAGCGCCAAGCCATGGGCCAATCCACGCGTCAAGCCAAGCGCCAAGCCAAACGCCAAGCCACGCGCCAAGAAAAGCGCCAAGCCATGCGCCAAGCCACGCGCCAAGGAAAGCGACTAGCCAAGCGCCAAGCTAAGCGCCAAGGAAAGCGCCAAGCCAAGCGCCAAGCCAAGCACCAAATCACGCGCCAAAAAAAGCGCCAAGCCATGGGCCAAGCCACGCGTCAAGCCAAACGCCAAGCCAAGCGCCAAGCCACGCGCCAAGAAAAGCGCCAAGCCATGCGCCAAGCCACGCGCCAAGGAAAGCGCCAAGCCAAGCGCCAAGCCAAATGCCAAGCCAAACGCAAAGCCAAGCGCCATGCCAAGCGCCAACCCACGCACCAAAGAGAGCGCCAAGCCATGCGCCAAGCCAAGCGCCAAGCCAAGCGCCTAGCCAAGCACTACGCCTCGCACCAAGTCACACGCCAAGCAAAGCGCTAAGGCAAGCGATAAACCACTCTCCAAAAAAGCGGCAAGCCAAGCGACAAGCCACGCGCCAAGAAAGCGCTAAGCCAAGCGTCCAGCCAAGCGCTAAGGCAAGCGCCAAAGAGAGCGCCAAGCCATGCGCCAAGCCAAGCGCCAAGTCAAGAGCCAAGCCAAGCGCCAAGCTACGCGCCAAGAGAGCGCCAAGCCAAGCGTTAAGAAGAGCGCGAAGCCACGCGCCAAGTTAAGCGCCAAGCCACGCGCTAAGCCACGCGCCAGGATAAGCGCCAACCCAAGCGATAAGCCACGCGCCAAGCCACGCTCCAGGAAAAGCGCCAACCCAAGCGATAAGCCAAGCGCCAAGCCACGCGCCAAGCCAGGCGGCAAGAGAAGCGTTAAGCCACGCGCCAAGGAAAGCGCCAACCCAAGCGATAAGCCACGCGCCAAGCCACGCGCCAAGAAAGGCGCTAAGCCAAGCGACAAACCACGCGCCAAAAAAAGCGCCAAGCCAAGCGTTAAGCCAAGCGTTGAGCTAAACGCCAAGAAAAGCTAGAAACCAAGCGCCAAACCTAGCGACTAGCCACGTGCCAAGAAAAGCGTCAAACCAAGTGCCAAGTTACGCGCCAAGGAGAGCGCCACGCCATGCGCCAAACCAAGCGCCAAGCCAAGTGCCAAGCCAAGCGCCAAACCGCGCGCCAAGAAAAGAGCCAACAAAAGCGCCAAGCCAAGCGCCAAATCAAACAGCAAGCCAAACGCCAAGCCACGCGCAAAAAAAAGGGCCAAGCCAAGCGCCAATCCAAGCGCCAAGCCAAGCGCCAGGCCAAGCGCCAAGCCAAGCGCCAAGCCACGCGCCAAAGAGAGCGCTAAGCCGTGCGCCAAGCCAAGCGCCAAGTTACGCGCCAAACGAAGCGCCAAGCCAAGCGCCAAGTCAAGTGCCAAGCCACGCGCCAAGAAAAACACCAAGCCAAGCGACAAGCTACGCGCCAAGAAAAGCGCCAAGCCAAGCGCCAAGCCAAGCGCCAAGCCAAGTGCCAAGCCACCCGCCAAAAAAACGCCAAGGAAAGCGCCAAGCCAAACGTCAAGCCAAGCGCAAAGCGCCCAGCCGAGCGCCAAGCCACGCGCCAAGCCACGCGTCAAGAAAAGCGTCAAGCCACGCGCCAAGCCAAGCGCCAAGCCACGCGCCAAGAAAACGCCAAGCCAAGCGACAAGCCACGCGCCAAGAAAGCGCCATGCCCAGCGCCAAGCCAAACGCCAAGCCAAGCGCCCAGCCAAGCGCCAAGCCACGCGCCAAGAAGAGCGCCAAGCTATGCGCCAAGCCAAGCGACAAGCCATGCGCAAAAAAAGCGCCAAGCCAAGCGTCCAGCCAAGCGTCCAGCCAAGCGCCAAGCCACGCAATAAGAAAAGCGCAAAGCCAAGCGCCTAGCCACATGCCAAGCCACGCGCCAAGAAAAGCTCCAAACCAAGCGCCAGGGCAAGCGCCAAGCCAAGCGCCAAGCCAAGCGCCAACCCACGCGCCAAGCCACGCAATAAGAAAAGCGCAAAGCCAAGCGCCTAGCCACATGCCAAGCCACGCGCCAAGAAAAGCTCCAAACCAAGCGCCAAGGCAAGCGCCAAGCCAAGCGCAAAGCCACGCGCCAAGCCACGCAATAAGAAAAGGGCAAAGCCAAGCGCCTAGCCACATGCCAAGCCAAGTGCCAAGATAAGCGCCAAGCCACGCACCAAGGAGAGCGCCAAGCTATGCGCCAAGCCAAGCGACAAGCCATGCGCAAAAAAAGCGCCAAGCCAAGCGTCCAGCCAAGCGTCCAGCCAAGCGCCAAGCCACGCAATAAGAAAAGCGCAAAGCCAAGCGCCTAGCCACATGCCAAGCCACGCGCCAAGAAAAGCTCCAAACCAAGCGCCAGGGCAAGCGCCAAGCCAAGCGCCAAGCCAAGCGCCAACCCACGCGCCAAGCCACGCAATAAGAAAAGCGCAAAGCCAAGCGCCAAGCCAAGAGCCAAGCCACGCGCGAAACCAAGCGCCAAGCCACGCAATAAGAAAAGCGCAAAGCCAAGCGCCAAGCCACATGCCAAGCCACGCGCCAAGAAAAGCGCCAAACCAAGCGCCAAGCCAAGCGCCAAGCCAAGCGTCCAGCCAAGCGCCATGCCACGCGCCAAGCCACGCGCCAAGGAGAGCGCCAAGCTATGCGCCAGGCCAAGCGCCAAGATAAGCGCCAAGCCAAGAGCCAAGCCACGCGCCAAGAAAAGCGCGAAGCCAAGCGACAAGCCACGCGTGGTTTGGCGCTTGGCTTTGCTTTTTTCTTAGCGCGTAGTTTGGCGCGTGGCTTTGCGCTTGGCTGGGAGCTTGGCTTGGCGCTTGGCTGGACGCTTGGCTTTGCGCTGTTCTTATTGCGCGGCTTGGCGCTTGGCTGGACGCTTAGCTTGGCGCTTTCTTTGCGCTTGGCTTGTCGCTTGGCTTGGCGCATAGCTTGGCACTCTTCTTGGCGCGTGGCTTGGCGCTTGGCTGGGCGCTTGGCTTGGCGTTTGGCTTGGCGCTGGGCATGGCGCTTTCTTGGCGCATGGCTTGTCGCTTGGCTTGGCGTTTTCTTGGCGCGTGGGTTGGCGCTTGGCTTGGCGCGTGGCTTGGCGCTTTTCTTGACGCGTGGCTTGGCGCGTGGCTTGGCGCTCGGCTGGGCGCTTTGCGCTTGGCTTGACGTTTGGCTTGGCGCTTTCCGTGGCGTTTTTTTTGGCGGTTGGCTTGGCACTTGGCTTGGCGCTTGGCTTGGTGCTTGGCTTGGCGCTTGGCTTGGCGCTTGCCCTGGCGCTTGGTTTGGAGCTTTTCTTGGCGCGTGGCTTGGCATGTGGCTAGGCGCTTGGCTTTGCGCTTTTCTTATTGCGTGGCTTGGCGCTTGGCTGGACGCTTGGCTGGACGCTTGGCTTAGCGCTTTTTTTGCGCATGGCTTGTCGCTTGTCTTGGCGCATAGCTTTGCGCTCTCCTTGGTGCGTGGCTTGGCGCTTATCTTGGCACTTGGCTTGGCATGTGGCTAGGCGCTTGGCTTTGCGCTTTTCTTATTGCGTGGCTTGGCGCGTGGCTTGGCGCTTGGCTTGGCGCTTGGCTTGGCGCTTGCCTTGGCGCTTGGTTTGGAGCTTTTCTTGGCGCGTGGCTTGGCATGTGGCTAGGCGCTTGGCTTTGCGCTTTTCTTATTGCGCGGCTTGGCGCTTGGCTGGACGCTTGGCTTTGCGCTTTTCTTATTGCGCGGCTTGGCGCTTGGCTGGACGCTTGGCTTGGCGCTTTCTTTGCGCTTTTCTTGTCGCTTGGCTTGGCGCATAGCTTGGCGCTCTTCTTAGCGCGTGGCTTGGCGCTTGGCTGGGCGCTTGGCTTGGCGTCTGGCTTGGCGCTGGGCATGGCGCTTTCTTGGCGCGCGGCTTGGCGCTTGGCTGGACGCTTGGCTTTGCGCTTTTCTTATTGCGCGGCTTGGCGCTTGGCTGGACGCTTGGCTTGGCGCTTTCTTTGCGCTTTTCTTGTCGCTTGGCTTGGCGCATAGCTTGGCGCTCTTCTTAGCGCGTGGCTTGGCGCTTGGCTTGGCGCTTGGCTTGGCGCGTGGCTTGGCGCTTTTCTTGACGCGTGGCTTGGCGCGTGGCTTGGCGCTCGGCTGGGCACTTTGCGCTTGGCTTGACGTTTGGCTTGGCGCTTTCCTTGGCGTTTTTTTTGGCGGGTGGCTTGGCACTTGGCTTGGCGCTTGGCTTGGTGCTTGGTTTGGCGCTTGGCTTGGCGCTTTTCTTTGCGCGTAGCTTGTCGCTTGGCTTGGTGCTTTCCTTGGCGTTTTTTTTGGCGGGTGGCTTGGCACTTGGCTTGGCGCTTGGCTTGGTGCTTGGTTTGGCACTTGGCTTGGCGCTTGGCTTGGCGCTTGGTTTGGCACTTGGCTTGGCGCTTGGCTTGGCGCTTCGTTTGGCGCGTAACTTGGCGCTTGGCTTGGCGCATGGCTTAGCGCTCTCTTTGGCGCGTGGCTTGGCGCTTGGCTGGGAGCTTGGCTTGGCGCGTGGCTTGGCGCTTGGCTGGGCGTTTGGCTTTTCGCTTGGCCTGGCGCTTGGCTTGGCGCTTGGATTGGCGCTTGGCTTGGCCCTTTTTTTTGCGCGTGGCTTGGCGTTTGGCTTGCTGTTTGATTTGGCGCTTGGCTTGGCGCTTTTGTTGGCTCTTTTCTTGGCGCGCGGTTTGGCGCTTGGCTTGGCACTTGGCTTGGCGCTTGGTTTGGCGCATGGCGTGGCGCTCTCCTTGGCGCGTGGCTTGGCGCTTGGTTTGACGCTTTTCTTGGCACGTGGCTAGTCGCTAGGTTTGGCGCTTGGTTTCTAGCTTTTCTTGGCGTTTAGCTCAACGCTTGGCTTAACGCTTGGCTTGGCGCTTTTTTTGGCGCGTGGTTTGTCGCTTGGCTTAGCGCTTTTTTTGGCGCGTGGCTTGGCGCGTGGCTTATCGCTGGGGTTGGCGCTTTCCGTGGCGCGTGGCTTAACGCTTCTCTTGCCGCCTGGCTTGGCGCGTGGCTTGGCGCTTGGCTTATCGCTTGGGTTGGCGCTTTTCCTGGCGCGTGGCTTGGCACGTGGCTTATCGCTTGGGTTGGCGCTTTTCCTAGCGCGTGGCTTGGCGCGTGGCTTGTCGCTTAGCTTGGCGCTTTCCTTGGCGCATGTCGTGGCGCTCTTCTTGGCGCGTGGCTTGGCGCTTGGCTTGGCGCGTGGCTTGGCGCTCTTCTTAACGCTTGGCTTGGCGCTTTCTTCACGCGTGGCTTTTGCCTTGGCTTGGCGCTTTCTTGGCGCGTAGCTTGGCGCTTGGCTTGGCTCTTGGCTTGGCGCTTGGCTTGGCGCATGGCTTGGCGCTCTCTTTGGCGCTTGGCTTAGCGCTTGGCTGGACGCTTGGCTTAGCGCTTTCTAGGCGCGTGGCTTGTCGCTTGGCTTGCCGCTTTTTTGGAGCGTGGTTTATCGCTTGGCTTAGCGCTTTTCTTGGCGCGTGACTTGGTGCGAGGCGTAGTGCTTGGCTAGGCGCTTGGCTTGGCGCTTGGCTTGGCGCATGGCTTGGCGTTCTGTTTGGTGCGTGGGTTGGCGCTTGGCATGGCGCTTGGCTTTGCGTTTGGCTTGGCTCATGGTTTTTCGCTTTTCTTGGCGCGTGGCTTGGCGCTTGGCTGGGCGCATATCTTGGCGCTTGGCTTGGCGCTTGGTTTGGCGCTTAGCTTAGCGCTTGGCTTGGCACTTGGCTTAGCGTGTGGCTTGGTGCTTGCGTTATCGCCTATTTTGGCGCTTGGCTTGGCGCTTGGCTTGTCGCTTGGCTTGACGCTTGGCCTGGCGCTTGGCTCGGCGCTTGGCTTAGCGCTTGTCTTGGCACTTGGCTTGGCGTGTGGCTTGGTGCTTGGTTTGGCGTGTGGCTTGGTGCTTAGGTTAGCGCCTATTTTGGCGCTTGGCTTGGCGCTTGGCTTTGCGCTTGGTTTGGAGCTTGACTTGGCGCTTTGCTTGGCGCTTGGCTGGCCGTTTGGTTTGGCTTCTGGCTTCACGCTTGGCGTGGCGCTGGGCTTGGCGATTGGCTTGGCACGTGGCTTGGCTCTTGGTTTGGCGCTTGGCTTGGGGCTTTTTTTTTTTTTTTTTTTTCTTGATTGAAGGAGGTGGAAATCTTCAAAAGACTCTTAGGTAATAGTCCCTAAGGAGTGTCGGATTCGATTAGTAAAATGGTTCAATCGCCTACCGACTAAAACCCCCCCCTTCGCTTCGTATGTCTCAACGGAATCGCCATTCAGCATTGCTTCATTGAGACTTACTCCGTTCGTCTTTTAGTGTTGTTCCTGTTGTCTCGCCCTTTCTTCGTCTTCTTTTGTTTTCATGATGGCCTTTACTGCGGTCTCTATCGTGGTCCACTTTTCTTCGCTATCGAGCATAATGTTTATTATGTTTCCCGTTGTCATTTCCTCTCCAATTCCACGTGTCGCTCTATTTCTTATTTCTTGCCATCTGTTGCACTCCAGTATGGTATGTTGTGGAGTGTCCCGTTCACCGCAGTACACGCAGCTCTCCGTGTTCGAGAGTTTCATTCTGTAGAGGTACGTTTGGAAGCTTCCATGTCCAGTTAGAAATTGCGTTAAGTAGTAGCTCACTTCTCCGTGCTCTCTTGTCACCCAGGATTTTACGTCTACTATTAACTTCCTTGTCCACTCGGCCGTTTGTCCTTGCTGTCTCCATTCTTCTTGCCATTTACGGAAAGTTTCCTCTCTCGCTTCTTTTTTCTGTTGCCTTCGGTTTGCCCCGTTTGCGTATGATCGTTCGGCCACTAATAAGTGGATGGGGATCACTCCAGCTACTACCTGAATCGCTCTCGCAGACGCAGTTCGGTAAGCGCTTGCGATTCTTATTGCTAATTTCCTCTGTACTCTTTCCAGCATTTTCCTGTATTTATTCATTAACGCAAAATTGGCCCATACTGGAGCTGCATATAGTAGAATAGAGCTCACAGCCGAGGCTATCACTTTTCTGCGTCCTGCCCTAGTAGAGGGAAGTGGATAGTTCTGGAACCTCCCCCCACCACTTGGCCTTGAGTTCAAGGCCAAGGCCACATGCAAGGCGAGGTCACGTTCAATCCCAAGGTCACATGCAAAGCAAGGCCACGTGCAAGCCCAAGGTCATGTTCGAAGCGAGGCCACGTTCGGAGCGAGGCCACGTTCAAGGTCAAACCCGCGTTCGAGGTTGAGGCTACTTTAAAAAAATTCAAGGTCAAGATCGCGTTTACGGCCAAGGGCATAGAAAGAGCTAAGTAGTGCTTAGAACAGACTGCGCTTAACATATTTATTTAAAAAATTAGGCATGAAGTAAACGCCTAGGATACTTCATGTCTAAATTATGACTCGACTAGGATTCGAACCTAGGTCTCCCTGTATATCTGCAATCTGCAGCCGAGGGTATCTTTACCTCTAGACCATCGAGTCGGATAGAATATTTGGTTACTCATCCAGAGTACCTTCGTAGAGTGAAAGATACACATAATTTAATAAAAAAGTTATATTTAAGATGCACATACAAAGAGTAATTACAGTAGTGGCTAGACTAAATGATTATAATACCAACAGATTAAGAAATACGTTACAGACATACACATTAGAGCGAATAAAATAGTGCTTAAAACAATAGTAGATATACAGCAGGAATTATCCGCGGGCGAGAGCAGCTTCTTCAAGACATCAGGTTTATTTTTTAGCAAAATCGTTTGCCAATTCGTATCTACCGCATATGAAGGGAAATGGTATTTTATCTTGAACGTTAAAACGTTATGTTCAGTAAAGTTGTTCACTTGTATTTTAAAAACGGAAATAGTTGTCAAGGAACTGGTATCCATTTTACGCCACGTCACGTTGTGCACTCCATCATTGTAGGCGAAAGAAGCTGAACTGCACCGCGGCGGTTGAAGGACGTAGAGAATCCCATCATGAACTGCAGCGAGAGCAACCAAAAATTGTATTGGTAGCATGTTCAACAAGTCGATGGCAACTAGTGAATGGTTTGGCGCCGCACTTTGCATCACTTATGACAACAGCAACCTTTTGTTTTGTCGGCTACACCCGTTCCATTGTTGCCAGCCACATCTACTCCTCGGGATAAATGCAACGCATCGAAAAGTTGATAAGTCAAGTCTTCGATGGTTTGTATTTGCTGGTAGACCTTGGCAATTTTGCAGTTGGGTGACCAACGGAGGTGTTCAGATAGGGGTTTGTCATTGCGCTCCCAGCCAGAAATTTGAACTCCGCAGTGGAAACACTGTACGCAATTAATCGTGTCGCTGATGCAAAAGAAACCGGCACCTGCTAGCGATTCTGGAGTTTGACCTCGACTCCAATCGCCGAATGTTCGTAGCCGTTTGGAGTAGCTCCCAAATTCTGGATGTCGAGGTTCTGAGCTCATGATGGCAACTAACTACGCACACGTTTGTGAAAGTTTTATATTCTACAATTCAAGGTCACAATCTCGAAACTTTAAAATAAAACCACAGAAATATTTCTAAATATATTTATTTATTTCCAAGTATAAGTTATATATGTAACTTCCCCATCCTCCAGTAGGCCTAGGTACCGGTCCACTGGCTTGAAGATGTTGGTCTGCCACCACACAGCTGACGATCCGTCGAAGACTGCAGGCCACGTCCGTAAGGTGGTCGTCTCCGCTAGGGTCTCTCCTTGTAGGTTCAAGGGGTACTCCATTGTGACCACTGCCTGGAGAGACCGTTGAGAGGATGCTGGAGGGCAACTAGCCAAAAACCGGCGAAAATGACGGTAAAATTGTTCTGCATTCTTAAAGTTAGTTGCCATAGCTGCTTGATGATTATGGTAGGTGCTGGAGGATTATGATGACTGTTACAGAAAACAGGCAACTTAATATAGGAGCGTAGTCAAGGATGGGAACGTAGAAGGTCAAGGGTCTTACCTTGAGATTCACATATAAAGCGTAACGTTTTTCCACCACGGCTACCAGTCATCATGCCTGATATTGTTGTTGATGCGCTCTTTGAAGATGCTCCTACATTTTACAAGGAGTTTGAATACTTCATCACCTCCGAACCGAGACCTCCATCAGCTCGTCAACTCCAGGCTGCCGTAACAATAGACTATTCCATGAGTCTTGGAAGCGAGCGCCTATGGCAGTCGACCCTCCTGAGGACGCTACCCACCACATACGAGGGTGACCCATTCCTGTGGTGGCGGCGGCATGTAGAGGTCCCCATCCAGCGCTTTCTCGCTCGGCTAGCAGATGGGGATGTAGTATATATTACTTATTGTTGGTTTAATTAAATATATGTATATAAAGGTGTCTGTGTTTTTATTGCACTCCTAGCGACGTCTATGATTATTGATATTTTATAAGTAGAAGCCCACGATTTCAGTATTCATATCCAGTTCGACGCTTGAGCAATGCCTATCGATAAATTTGGCAAACATATGCATGCGAATTCCACGTCACACCCGCAGGTGTTTGTGGTTGAAGAGCTAAGCGAGCCTTTATATTATGAACGAGATTTACAACTAGTATCCATTGCCGTCAATTATGATAGATGGTACATCCTACCGCATGGTGACATCGAATATACTATTCCCTTCCGTGAAGCTGAAATAACAAACGTCTTACTTTATCCCGAAAATACCGAAATTTATATCAACAAGTTGGGGTCATATAACTTTCGCGAAATGATTGGGATGACATTAAAAAGGGGTGATATGCTAAAATTTTGGGCAGTCAAGCCAAATATGTTATATGTGGAATTTCAACTCAAGGTTCCCATAATTGTTGATTCCAAAAAGGTAGTGCAGTAAACATGACTTCAAGGTTGCGTTTACGCTCACCTCCTACCACATATAACCTTGGAAATGTGAAAATAAAAGCGCGTAGAAGAGTCTGCAAGGGTAGTAGCATCCGATAGTCGTGCAGAAATGGAAGCCTTGTTGAAAGCTATCGAGGTAGTTCAGAGTAATAAAGCACGAAAGCCGCAACCACTGTTCTGTCCAGAACTTCTGAATAGTAGGACGTACAAATTAAATAAATCAAGTTCTAAGTACGTGAGTGTAGGGTTTGATTGGAGTTCGTAATTTAACCCAAGTATTATAATACGGGGTGCCAAAAATGACTGGGTGCAGTTAAATGAATGGGAGTGGACAGCCCTGATTGCAAATCAGGGAGTGATTTCCAACTACTTCTATTCTCTCGACGGTGAGTGGCCAGCTCTGGAAATAGGGAAGAAGAGCATTGTATTTGAAGCGATCCAGACAAGGAAAATAATCAAATTGGAGGAAGTGGGCTTGTCAGAGGTGCGTTTAGCGAGCGAAACTGTAGAAGAATTGTGGCGCTTGCAGAAACTCGTGGAAGCGCGATTCGCACAATTAAAAGCGTTACACTTTGAGAGTTTCTATAAAGAAATAGTGAAGGGTGTAGCAAACCTTTGTGGAGACTGTTTAGTAAATGTATGGTCTGTAGTGGATCAGCTGGAGGAGAACTCTGAAAAGACTGCGTGTATGGTGGAAGTGCTAACGTTCGCAAGTTCTATGGTAAAGTGCGACATCGAAGTGGAAGCCCTGAGTCGTCAGTTGGCAGTGTAGTCATGTGGATGAATTATAGAGAGGCTGCTCGACCGGCTGCAAGAGACGTACCTAGTGCGGTTGAACGATTAGTGAGTTCGTTAAAGGATTTAGCTTTCGAAGCGTCGCACGAAGTCGTATATGGGTTAGGACGTTCCGGATTCAGTGACGAAGAGTTGTATAAAAAAGAAAAACAGTACAAAAACGGTGCAGCTGTCGGTCAACTATTTTTAGACGGAGCCATAAATGAAGGCCTCCTTGTAGATTTAATGGATAGTCTTGGCCTAAAATGGCATATGTGTGAAGTAAAAGCCTTTATAGAGAGGAAGGAAAATGAAGAAGAGCGTGCAGTTTGACGACTCGAAGAATAAGATGTACAATTTGCATACGTGGACGTATGCGTTTCGAGAAGCTCGGAGAGGACGGTGGGAACGAGAAGCTGTGGATAGGTTGCGGTTCCATCGGAGGATACTTACTATGGATGAAGTACTGCGAGACGTCTTGTGCGCCGAACATAGGCGAACAATTTATGTAGAGCGCTTTTCCACTAGTACGTAGATGTTTAATCCGTGTAGTTAAACGGTATATATTGTAAACAAATAAAAACAATAAAAATTAAAAAGATTGTTTTATTCCATTATGTAGTGATTATAAATATGATACACGTTAGATAAAGCGCAATAACAAATCGGTTTGGAATGATATAAACAAGCGGGTTGTGATGGGGTGAGGGCCGGTCTTTCTTCCACTTCGATGATTTGGATGGTAGTAAAGCGGCGTAGAAAAGTTGCCTTTTCTCGACCTTTCACATATATTTCGGTGACACCTTGCAGAAGACGTCGTAAGATTGCAGGAAACATGTATGCTGGAGTAAATCCCTCATTCCAGTCGATGCAATGGTGATTAGTCATTACCCAGTGGGCTTGTTGTTGTAAATGAGGTGTTAAGGAATGGAGGGCGAAAGGGGGTTTAAAAATGTGGTGAGATACTGAGGTACCGTCGTAGGAGGCCAATTCTTTTGGGGTAAAGTGCTTATCGGACGTCTTAAAACCTTGAATATCGATAATGATCTTCATCGTATTAGGTATAGAGAGCATGGTCTAGTTACGCTAAAAGTCGAGGTGCAACTGAAGTATTTTTGCGAAATTACAGTTGTTTAACTGCTTTTGACAATGCGTTGTAAGTAAAAACCCGATCGTGAAGAACGAGACAATACGCAGTTGTGTTGGCTGGCACGTTAGCGGAAGTTTCAAATTCAACACGAAAAACGACAGCGTTTGCATGAAGGTAGTCTTTTTGATGGGAACAATCGATTACAACAATGGGCGCCTTGTCTGCAAAGTCATGGCGGGAGAAGAAGGGCTCATCGATTTTGCTATAATAAGATGATTGAAACTTGGAATACATGTCGTATAATGTTGCGTAATGATTGAGTGCATAATTGTTATGTAAATTGTCGTATGGGAATCGTTCGGTGTTTAGATAAACTCGGAAATTAGTAAGACCAATTTTATCGAAATTAGCATTGTCCTTAGCGATTAGCCCCGAACGACCTGATTGAAACCCTACGATGACATATCTGGGGGTTTGTAATTTTGTGCTTGTAGCGATAGCGTGAGAATGTTGAGTCACAGCATGAACACCGGGTATGATATGAAGCTGCCAGCTGCGAAATGCGACTTAAGTGTCAATATTTTTATCGATGTATTTGGTCAGGGCTAATTCTTGAGCAAGACCTGGAGTGATATGAGGAACCTTCCAATATAGTTTGTCAATCGTAACTTTAGCCGTCTCCCCTACGGTAGCACTGAATACGGCGTCGGCATCGGTATTGCTGCGAATTAATACGAGTTCTTGTCGGATGTTAAGTATAACTTTACCATAATCTTCGGCGAATCCTAACAGCATTCTCAACGGTATGCAGGCACTAAAGTTACCTTCCTGATCGGTAATGGCAGGGTCGCCGCCGGCAAACCAACCTGCATTTTGAAGCTTTTTAACGTCAGCGGAACTGTAGGACACATATCCCTTAAGAGTAGACGTAATACCAGGTTTGGTGACAGAGTCGACAACGACGCCATTGATTTCGTATCGGATTTCGCTAAATAAGTGAGCCAAACCATTGTTAAGGAATTTAGCCGTTGTAACTTCACCGTTTTCCTTCCGCAACTTTCCCTCTAGGTACAGATAGCTCAGGCCGGGAAGAGTTGACATATCTTCGGGAATTGGAATTCGAATTTCATCGTTATAGTCAAAACGGTTTGTATACGGTTGATGTGTGTGCAATTGATTGCTAATGATAGAAGTGTCGACGAGGACTCGCTCTCCAATATTTAAAATACTCATTACACTATTGTAAAGCCTAAGGACCGCAAGAAGTCTCTGTTTGCTTTAGTTAGCTGCGTGGTGGACGAAGCCGTACTGATCTTACGAGGGTGTGGGCGACGATTCTTATAGGAAGTAAAGCAGGGGTGGTACGGAGTGGTGAATCGAAAACCCATTACAGTTTCTTTAAATGTAATGTTACCGTAACGGTCTCCTTACTAAAACTGACAGGATTATCCGATTGGTCTAGTATTTTAATAGTTAAGTTAGTGATCTGTTTCGTGCTGATCGGTAGATAGATGACTGGGTTAGGGGTTTCCACTATTTTGTACCCGGGTGGTACTATGGGGAAGAATTGGTGAATGATATGGCCGGGCTTACCATTTTTATATGAACCAACGGAGATGTTGCAATGAATAAGAATCGAGTTGATGTTCAAAATTTTCGTAACATGTTCAGCTGTGTGCCACCTATCTGCAGCATAAATTTTTTTCTCAAAGCCTAACATGTCCCGGATAGTATTGTCGCTTTGAAAGTCGATTGGAACGGTGGACTTTATTTCGGTTTTTAAGGTGCTGTTGTTTCCACGTAGCAGTACCTGTTTAACACCCGCATCAGAATCGAGTTGGTTATGTAAAAATTCAGCAATGTCGGTAATTTCATATGCTCCCTCCGGTATAATAATAGGAGGTTCTCCAACAAGATGAAATTCATTGTTGGGAGGTCTAACGTTTGGAATAGTATAGTAGGTTTCGAAACTTAACAATCCCAAGACGTATTCGCTACCATCGTCTAAGAAAATGGGAGGGTCAAAATTTGCAGTAAGAACAGATGAATCTCCCGTAAGAGTGAATATACTGGACATGATGAAGCGCGGCACTTAAACTGACGACAAAAGCGGTTTCGCAAAGTTATATAAGAATTTGAGACACAAATGTCCGCATGTGTATGATGCGAGTTTTTGATATCTATTAGAGTTGTACATAATTGTGTTGTTGCTACCATCGCTGCGAAAGTAGTTTACTAATTCGGGAGGAGGTTGTAAGCGACCTATGCTATCGAAATACAGAACAAATCGATCAGCTTTAACGTAGGCTGTCCAATGTGTGCCAGGTCCAACATCATCGTCTAAGTTAGTAACACCACATTCTCGTTGACGAATTTTGTCGGGTAGAGCATCTCGCATAAATATCCCCCTAAAATGGGGAATTTCGAAGCGTTTAACGTACTGTGCAATATCGATGTTCGTCAACGCTCGGCGTGGTAGCTTCAACGGTAGTTTTTTGACTGATACGGTCGTAGATATAGCCCTTTTCCTCGAGCAATGGATTCCATAGCTTTGTTATGTCGCTCTTTTTCCTGGAGATCCTTTTTAGAAGCCTTTGAGTCGCCAACCGCTTTAGCGACTGCTGCAGCACCGCCTCCGAGAGACCCCAATGCTCCTAATGCAGCAAGTATGGGTACAAGCGGCAATATACCTCCTCTCTTGGGAACAGGTACTACTCTAGAACGAATTCGGCGTTTCCTTCGCGATTTAAAAACGACCGCGCCTCCAATACGTTTACGCCTACTACACCTTGTACGCTTCCGTTTTCTAGATACCCCCGTACCAAATTTTTGCGCAATACCGACAATAGGTAGTGCACGCTTTCGTTTCCGGGAGACTCTTACACCAACAGTGGGTTGTGTACGCTTCCGTTTTCTAGATACTCCCGTACCAAATTTTTGTGCGGCAATAGGTAATATACGCCTTCGTTTTCGGGGGACCGTCACACCAGCAGTGGGTAGTGTACGCTTCCGTTTTCTAGATATCCCCGTACCAAATTTTTGCGCTGCAATAGGTAGTGTACGTCTTCGTTTCCGGGGTGTTTCCATAACAGCAATGGGTTCTGTACGCTTTCGTTTCCGGGAGACTCCCATGCCGAGTTTGGTTTTCCCTTTCATAATCCCTGTAACAGCAAGAGCTGCCGCTCTTTCTCCAAGAGTAGAGTCTTTTGCTTTAACGCGTTCCCAAGCTTTCTGTGCAAGAACTTTATCCGCCGCGTGACGTGTCGAAAGATTGCTAGATTGTGAGTATGCGATGTCGTGTTGCTTGCAAGCCTCGTCCAGAGGGTTTCTTCCTCGATCACCTCGAGAAAGCCGTTTGTTTAAACGAGTGCCAGGTCCGCAAAACTTGTAACCTGGTATATGTAATTCGAAGGGTAACTTGTCAATAAGGGTGTTCAACAAACCGCGACCTTTCCGTCTTACGATTCGACGACGACTACGAGTTTTACGTCTAGTATAACTCATCTTAAAGAAACGCTCGTCGAAGAGCGACTGACGATGTGAAGCTCAAAGGGGGTAGATATATACTTAGCACAGCGCGGTTAGAAGCTAGTTCGTCCCCGTCCGAAAACGATGAAGAACGTCAAACTTGTGAAACAAAAATGTTC
The DNA here is from genome assembly GCA_940337035.1 of Agriotes lineatus. Taxonomy (NCBI): domain Eukaryota; kingdom Metazoa; phylum Arthropoda; class Insecta; order Coleoptera; family Elateridae; genus Agriotes; species Agriotes lineatus. The sequence continues at coordinate 68,205 of CALNHX010001963.1, read as the reverse complement.
GCTGCCGGTAGTAAATCATACAGTAAATTCCATGTCACAGAGGTTCAGACGACACGGCACTTTACTGGGTATAGGATGTAAAAGGGGTTTGATCATTGGTCCTTCCGGCTCTGGGAAAACCAATGCGATGATCAGTCTTTTGCTGCACCGCAATGGGGTGCGGTTTCTCAACTTGTATTTGTATTCGAAAACCCTTGAGCAACCTAAATACAAATTTCTGAAGATACTTCTGAAGTCACTAAAAGAAATCGGATTCTACGAATTCAGCGAGGGGTGTGAGGTTATCAAACCACACGAGGCGAAAGAAAATTCTGTTATTGTGTTTGATGATGTGGCATGCGACACTCAAAGCATAATTAGAGATTATTTTAGTTTCGGACGTCATCGAAATATAGATTGTTTTTACCTCTGTCAGACTTACTCATCAATCCCGAAACAACTGGTACGAGATAATGCGAATATCATAATCGTATTCCGGCAAGACCACACCAATCTTAAACACATTTACGATGATCACGTAAACACAGACATGTCATTCGAAAAGTTTAAAAACTTATGTTCCCACTGTTGGATCAAAGATCACGGATTTTTAGTTATCGACAAAGAAAGCGAAATCAACGCCGGTCGTTATAGAAAAGGGTTCGACAGTTATTTCACTATATAGGCATGGACCACTGCTGTACAAATTATTAGTCTACGAACAACGACAGTAATAGCAACATGGACAAACGGTTAGTAAGCGATCTTATTAAAGCTAGAAAGGCTGTCAGGCGGAAATATGAAACTTTAAAAGCGGATATCGCCGAATCGCAGACGGCTCTTGCGGAGCAATTTAAACCAATTTCCCAACCACTCACGGAATTGCTAACATCCATTAAGCAAGAAGGAGGTCAAACAATACAGCAAGAAGTAGGACCTATGCTGAGAACCATCAAACGACGAGTGTCCACACCATCTATCCTACCCCGTCCGAGAAATGGCAAAACCCCCGTACGAGCGTCAACCCCCGACATTGCCATTCCCGGACCATCGACTTCAGCGTTGGTAACATCCACACCTAGATTTCTTGACAGAGAAGTATTGTATGAGAGTTTACCGGATGAGGAGCAACAGGTGGAGGCTCAAGAAGAAGCGGCAATTGAAACTTCGGTAGCAGAGGCTAGGGAAACCGTGCGACAAATGATGGAACCGGAAGTTCTAGGGGAATACCTGGAACAGTTCTCAGGGTTAGCTAGAAAATATATCGAGGGAATGATACGAGATACAGAGAGCAAGTACGATCTCCATTATGGAGTTCGATGGGACATAGACACTGATAAATTTGCAATTGGAAATAAACAGCTTACTTTTGAGGGTCAGGACATGGTTATTACAGATCACGGAAATAGAATAGTATACAAAGGCACCCCCGGCTTTTACGAATTAATGTTCTTAAAGAAACCGTTGATTTATACAACCAAAGACCATGAAAATTACTATGACATAGTGAACCGGTCCGCCGCAAATCGTAAGAACTACGATCCAACCCAAGGGATAAGCGGTAACGCCGGCTCAAAATATATGAAAATAGTACGCCCCCTGGCTACCTCCTCCGGCATTAGACAACCTACCAGAGCCGCATCGAGGGTGCAGCGTACCGGAAGGGGGTTATTAACAGTAACCAATAAAAAAGTGGAATTTGTTCCTTGGAAAGATCCAAATTCATTAGTGGATCGTCTGCGCATATTATTAGCCTCTCAGGTAGCGGGGCACACCGGCCATTCCAACGAAATCGTAAGCATCACCCAAGCTCTACGAGAAGCAAAAATAATTCATTAAGACGAGTACAAAAGCAGAGGACCTATTGAATTACGATCAGAAGGTGTTAGACGATAGAGTAATGCCCATAGACAAATTTGGACGCCACTACCATAGCGCGCGCTACGGTTCTCATCGCAAACATATCTTTATGAAAGTTCAAAATGTAAACCGACTCCATATAGAGGTACCACTGCTGCTAGTGGGGCGTGGTTATGATGAAAGCGGATATTCCAAAATTTTCGGTAATAATGAGTACATTTTTCCTTTAACGATCGGTGAGATCATAAGTGTTCAAGTCAACGGACCTTTGGTAGTATCACACATCAACGGCATCAAACACGACACGCTTGTCGGTAAGACATTGCGGCGAGGAGATAAACTGAAATTCGAATCCATAAACACTAAGTTATACGTGCAACTGCTGCTTAAATGTCCCATAGCAGTCGATACAGCAACATTCGGCAATGAGTCCTAAGGAGGATCTAGTTGCAGAACTTCACAAACCAGCGCGAAGAAATTTCAAGAGACGACGGGTGATTCTCAAAGGATTGCATGATTTACTACAAGCGGATTTGGTGGAGATGCAACCATATGCACGAAGCAATAAAGGTTATCGATACATTTTAGCTGTTATTAATGCGTTTTCTAAATACTTGTGGGCTCTCCCGGTAAAACGGAAAACGGGAAAAGATGTAGCAGCAGCTATGCGAAAAGTTCTTGCTAATATGAAGGTATCTCCAAAAAACGTACAAACCGATTTGGGAAAAGAATTTTATAACAGCGATTTTCAAGCATTGATGCGACGTTACAAGATAAATCATTACAGCACGTATTCAACTATGAAAAGCAGCATCATAGAAAGATGTAACCGCACCCTTAAGAACATGATGTGGAAGCAGTTTAGTTTGCAAGGGTCCTACAAATGGTTGGACATTCTGCCCCAACTTTTAAGCAAATATAACACAACCAGGCATAGGACAACAGGTATGAAGCCGGCTGAAGTTAATCTTAAAAATGCCAAACGTCTGTTACACACCGTGTACAGCCACACAAAAACTGTAGATCCGACACCTCAAAAGTTTCATAAAGGAGATTCTGTACGCATTAGTAAATATCGTTCGATATTTAGCAAGGGCTACACACCCAGCTGGAGCAACGAAATATTCAAAATAGCCACAGTGCGACTTACAAATCCTACCACCTACAAACTCACCGATCAGGAAGGGCAAGAAATCAAAGGTGGATTTTACGAGCACGAATTACAGAAAACCAAACACTCGGACGTATACCTGGTAGAAAAGGTGTTGAAGAAGAAGGGTAATCAGCTTTACGTAAAGTGGTTGGGATTCGATAATCGTCACAATTCTTGGATATCCAAAAACAATGTTGTATAACTTATTATGATTCTATAGAACTCTTTCAATAAAACACTTTTTTTTGTTTTACTACCATTTATTTTCTTTAAATAAAAACTTTTTTCTGTTTTACAGTAATTTATTATTGTAAATGCTAAACATGAGTGACTACAGTGTTAAATAACAAATATACTTGGTAATGCGGACCCAAACAATCAGATTTTTCGTAAAATTTAACTTACTACCTATATCATACAAGCTAGTGTTCTTAACCTATACTATAATTGCTATATACAATAACTAAACCTACAAAGTACAAGAAAGCCGTGTAGGACCTCTGCTGTTAAGTAATAACGAATACTGTTCCGCGAACATATTGCTACGTCATCGTTTCGGCAATGCGCAGCAAGTTGTCTAGACGACTGTAAACATCTATATCACGGTGACCCCACGCTAAGGTTTTGGTAGTATTAGGAATAAGGAAGCGTTTATCATCTCGCGAAGAAAGTGCAACCTTATTCATTAATTCGGTGTACATAGTGTGTAAATGGGAACGAAACACATACATCTGACAAAATACAACTTCCCTCTTGTTTTCGGCTACAGATTTATAAATTTCGGTGGTGAGGTGATTCCGAACAGCACTCTTTCTAACTCCCTTCGCCTTTTTGGCTTCCTTACCAACAGCGTTTACACAGTATGTTTTTGCACCGACCCCGTAATAGCTACACACAGCCACCCCAGCGTACTCATCCTTAAATTTGCCAACAACAGACTCGGTTCTCGAAATTCCGTGCAAACCATTCTTGTAATTTGATGTATCAAAGAGATCAAGGTGCTTTTGCATGTCCGCGTAAAAATTTTCAGTAAAAATTTCCAGGATGAATGAGTCAGTGTCAGAATAGAGTAGAGACACATTACGGCCGTATGTATGCTTCAAAAATTTGTAATAAAAATCGTACATTACCGTTTTCGAAAGATCTAAAACTGAGAAACCAACATAAATGGGTTTGTTATATAAAACCGACGTTCTGTTCATTTCCACTGCTATTAAATTTTCCCCAAACCGAATTCTATCTTTAAAGTTAGGTTTCGATATCAAAGCTTCTGCCCCCATTCTATTACCAATTTTCTCCCAATGACTAATTAACTTTACAACAACCCTTTTGTCCACGTTTTCCATGGTTTTACCAAAGACGCTATTGTTAGCTAGTTTGAATGAATTTCGGTTAAATTCATTGTCAGACTGGTTACGTAAATTTGTGTTTAAATCGATGTAGGATCTGAGCCATGGAGATTGTCTAAACTTAAGTATTTTATGCGTTTTAACCAAAATCAAGCCGGCCTCTAAACATTGCCTCAAATTTCTGTAGTGAATAATATAATTGTGTTTGTCATACAAATTTGGAATTAATTTTGCATTTTTAAATTTTCCCTGTGGAGGCACCAATAGCTCGGGGCAAAAGGGGAAGTCATTGTGATCGTCATGTAAATTTTCAGGGTACCGCAAGTCAACTTCCAACACGTACCCAGTATCTGAGTCGTCCAAAATTTGAAATACGTCAAAACTATCAATTTCCTCGTCAGTCAACCAAACAAAACCACCTTGCGGTAGAAACTGTCTCATACTATGGCCATAAAGGTTGGTGGCGTCTAAAAACACAAGAAAAGAAGTGGGCTTTGAAGCGTCATAGTTACCCGCAAATTTATTGTTGGCAATAGCCTTTCGCCCGACACAAGTACTAACTCCCCCACGAATACCCTTTCTAAAAAAGTGAAACATATCCATATCCGTCAACAGTTCCAACTCAACCCCCGTATATTTTAACATGGCGTCCCAACTTAAACCGGGGGCGGTGAAGTACTGCGCCGGATCTAAATTATATTGATTTAAATAAAAATTGCGAAAGTTTTCGAAAACGTCTGCCAATATAAACACGTCACATTTGAGGTAAACATCGGAATAGTCGCCCAACGTTTCACATTCGAAAGTTTTCCAGACCTTAACGGCACGCTCGTAATCGACCTCAGTAATATGCGTCTCGGTTAAATGATCATAAAACTGGGCGATTGTGGGCAACGCCGGCTCATCTAATTTTGTAAATGAATCCAGATACGAATAGGGAAACACACCTTTCTGTCTCATCAGTTCGAATTTGATGTCATGTCCGAATTGCTTATGAATTTCAACACACTGATCATCTGATAACGTGGCGGCCAGCGATGCTAAAGAAGAACTTAAAAATCGGTAACTATCTAAAAATCGAATTTGCATATAAACGTTTTTCCGTTTTCCGTCAACAACGACTTCATCTACCCAAAGACGTTTGCCAAATGAAATATATTTTTCCTTATTTTCTGGAATGACATCAAGCTCTTCGTTATTTTGAGCTAACTGTTTTACAAAAAGGTGGGAATCGTAATTTAAATTGTGAAAAAATACGGGAATAAAATTTGGAAGTTTATAATTTAGATTGCAATTAGAATGGGCAGCTCCCCGATATTCTCCGGTCAAATGGTCGTGATCGCGAACCTTTACGTTCTCCTCTCCAAAAGGACGATTGCAAATATGACATGAAGCAGCATCCTTAAAATTTTGAATTTCTTGCGGAGCCAGAGGCTTGAGGGGTACAACATGCTTCAAACTGTTGGAATATAGCTCGCGAACGTCTCTGTCTAGACGTTCAACAAACACGTCCACAGCATCCTCACCCCTATAAATTTCGAATTTGGATAGAGTATCATCAAAAGAACATTTCAAATAATACGCGAAAGAATACGGTTTGTGCTCGCACGTTTTGATCGTATAAGGTCTTTCGCGATCCGGCTCCTGATCCCCACCATCGACAGGTGATAAAACTGTCTCGAAATCTGCATAGATGCAAAATGGCACTTTCAATTGCTTATGATAATTATCAAATTTAAGAATGTTCTGAGGCCTCACCTCCCCACACTTATCCGTGATCGGCTCTGTCGTAGGCAACTTTGTGCATACATGATTACAGTCAAAAAGCTTATGGTTCTCCAGATGGGCATCGGTGCGAAAGTAATTTAGACAACCATTACAAAAATGTTTCGCATTGGCCCTAGCCGTTATTTGCCGCGAAACTAACCTAGACAAATCAGCGATCCAACAGTAGTGGCTATTACCTTCGCCGTCTGTTAGAAGCAGTAAATTTATATGTCTCTTTTTTATACGTGGCGAATAGTACAGAGGTCCCACAACTTCATATATGGTAATATCGTTTTGAAAAGTTTTTTCCAACGCGTATACATTTATAGAAAGTTGAGGGTTATTTTTTTCAAATTTAGAAATATCGCGCAATCTAACAGGGAATTTAATGTCCTCAAAATTTAAAAAATCCCAGCAATCCGGATACGAACTCGTTCGATTAGACGGTCCATCTGGTTCGCAGAGGGCCGAGGTTACCGCCCACCCGAAACAACGCTCGTCCTTGACGTTTTGGACGTTCACGATCGCTTTCTTGGTCTGAATCTGCTCCGGGAGCGGGATATACGAAGACGCCCGAAACGGATTGAATTTATTTATATTTAATTCTAGGTACAGCAGCTGCTTCAAGATCCACCCTGTAAACATTTTGCGGTTAGTAACATTAACAAGAATTACAATTGTAATACACACCTGAATCGCGTTCCTCAAATTCGGACACCTTCTGGTCCAATATCCCCGTTAAATTATCATATAATTCGTTCAAGTCTGTACCGCGAGTTACCACCTCGTTGGTCGTATTAAAACTTTTGACGTCTTGTACATCTTGAGTCTCCAAAATAAAATACCCGAAAAGTTCGAAATTTAATTTTATACTGTTTAATTTGGTCAGTTGTCCTTCTATTAGACCTATAATTTTGTCTTTCAATTCCGTCATATATTCTACAACACTTATATGATAATTTTCCGTGGACACCCTGTAGCTGGCAACACGGGACTTGAAGGCGCTTGGAAGGGCTACCACTCCTTTCTCCAGGTGGATGACATCACACCGCCTCGTGTGACGATTGCTCCTCAGGTGTCCAACGAAACAAGTCCGACGAACATTTTCATCACACACGTCGCAGTATTGCGTCTTGGGGAGCTGTTCTGTTAAACCAAACGTTGGAAAACATGAAACACTACAATAGAGACGCACTCACCACCGCTGGAGTCATTAGGTCTTGGACGTTTACTCGCCGATGGTCCCTCACCAGCTGCTACCGAAGCCTCCATAGCGTCACCTGTAGGAAACACACAATCGATATAATCAACAGCAATCACCACGTTTCCACTTACCACTCGTCGATGGGTGGCCCAGCTCGTGGCGACAGCTATCTCTTCGATGGCGAAACAAATTGTCAGCTCTGGTGAAGGACTCTCCACAAGCAGTGCACCTGAACATAATGGCAAATTAGTCTCGCGCAATCGGTTAATATACTAATTGCGCGATTAGCTACCCAGCTCGAGGCTTACTATTCACAAACGCAATGAACACCTTTATTTATAAACACTGATTAACAAATTAAACCTCGAACGGATTACCCAGGTGTCACCACGGGGAGGATTCGCTTTGGACACCCTGGAGAGGATAGGGGGGCAAGGTTATTTGTGTTAGAGGTGTATGATATGTTAAACGATTATCTACTCGTTACTTAGCTTTTTTATCGAGCTCCTGACGTCTTGCACGAATCGCACTCTCCACAGCTAACAGATCTTCAATTAGCTCTAGCCTTGCTAACGCAGCATTCTTAAAGATGTCCATGTTAGTTGCGCTGTGGCCGTGGCGGATCTTAGGTAAAGCAGCTATGCTTTTTAGGTACTCATCATGCATCGTCGCTTCTAGGCTGGCGGCTCGAATTTCTAGGGAGCTAATAACAATATAAGCTACTAAACTGGGAAAAGCACGTTCTAAACACCTTCAATGTTAAATAACATATATGGATAAAAAATAATATCTAATATACCTTAGATAGTGCTCTCCACTGCGAAGATCGGCAGCTTTCGCATCTATTGCATTCCGATTAGACACGTATTCACGTTCGGCACGCTGGGATGGCGAAATGTCATCCATGTCTTCCTCCTGCGGGGTAGACGTAATCGACACCACAGTATCGATTACGTCACTCCCAGGGGCTACAACAGCCACACCACCCGAAACCGGAGATGCCTGTACAATTACAGAAGGCACTGCGGCCACATTTTCCGAAGGTTGGATTGTTAGCCGCTTCGAAATTCGACTGGTCGGTCGACTTGAGCCGGAGTCTATCTCCAAACCATCTACAAGGGTTGTAAACTCTTGCGCCGCACCGTCGCCGGAAGCCGCCTTTTCCAATGGAATGTCGTCAAAATCGAACGCTTCCATAAACATTTCCGTTTGTGATAGATGCGGAGACTCAGATTGCATCGGAATATTTTGGAATTTTGGAGTAGACAGTTCACCAACTGTCCTACTATCAAATGTGGATACATTTTCCACTTGAACCTGAAATTCTCCCGTTTTCTTGTCAGTCTCCACATTCATATTCTCTATATATTTCCTAAAATTGAATTTTGCCGGTTTTTTTTGTATTTTCTGACCTTTCTTTAAAGCTGATTTTAAAATTTTGCTCGAACCTTGGCTACTTGGAGAAATAATTTCGTAATTAGGAGCAATTAATACGTCACTTAAAACATTTATGGCGGCTGGCGGCAACCCCTGTGCGGAACTGGGGCGTGAAACGCTTGGTTCCGTGCAGGCGCAAAGTTTAACTTTACCCTTTTCCGATGTTTTCTTCAAGCTAAGCCTCGAGTATTTAGACATCTTTTTGGGTAGTAGAACACCTCTACAAGATTGGCACACAGTTGACATTGCAAAAGCAGGTAACAGAATGGTTTGCTGCAGCTTGGAGGTCTGCATTTATACGAAATGCGAAGGCCAACTTCAACTTTCAATATTAATTTAATTACGATGCTAATTTCCTTAAAGATATAGCAAAATTTTATTAAGAAAAGTTATTCAGAATGTAAAATTAAACCACTGTATGAATTTTCGGAAATATCTGATTACTTTGAAAAACTTCTCATTGTTTGCAATTATTGCGCTAAACCGAATTCTATTTTCAAAAGTGCTGCCTCGTTAGTTCATAATACGGCAAAATTTTATTAAGAAAAGTTGTTCAGAATGAGAAACTATATCCCTCTGTGAATTTTCGCAAATATCTGATTACTTTGAAAAACTCTAATTGTCGGTAATTGTACTAAAACGAAATTTATTTTCAAAAGTGCTGCCTCGTTAGTTCATAATACGGCAAAATTTTATTAAGAAAAGTTGTTCAGAATGAGAAACTATATCCCTCTGTGAATTTTCGCAAATATCTGATTACTTTGAAAAACTTCTCATTGTTTACAATTGCGCTAAACGAAATTTATTTTCAAAAGTGCTACCTCGTTAGTTCATAATACGGCAAAATTTTATTAAGAAAAGTTGTTCAGAATGAGAAACTATATCCCTCTGCGAATTTTCGCAAATATCTGATTACTTTGAAAAACTCTAATTGTCGGTAATTGTACTAAAACGAAATTTATTTTCAAAAGTGCTGCCTCGTTAGTTCATAATACGGCAAAATTTTATTAAGAAAAGTTGTTCAGAATGAGAAACTATATCCCTCTGTGAATTTTCGCAAATATCTGATTACTTTGAAAAACTTCAATTGTCGCAAATTGTACATAAATTTTCCATTGATACACTTGTTTACGAACTTTTAAGCGGATCGATCCTGCCGCATTTGCAAGGGTCGTCTAAAAGTCGAAACAAACAAATAAAAGGAGCATTTGCCCGGATCAAAAAGATGTTTTTAACATAGTGTAAATTTTCCATTGAAGTCAGTTGTTTACAGAAATGTAGATGCATCCTGCTGCATTTGCCCAGGTCGTCTCAAAGTCGAGGCAAAAAAATAAAAGGACCATTTGCCTGGGTCAAAGATGTTTTTAACATAAGTGTAAATTTTTCCATTGACGTCACTCTTGTTTACGAAGCAGAAATGCATTTGCAAATAATACTTCCAATTATGATTTGCACGACTTTTTTCATAACAAATTGTAGTTTGCATTATTACTAGGAAGCGAATTAACTATTGTTTTAAAAAATATTATTAGTCACATGTATTTTTTAATTCATATCACTTTTAAAGTGCATGAATTATTTATTGATTATTACCGTTTTAAACAATGCCACCACGTCAATTAAACTTTACTACAAGTTATGCATTATTGGCTTTTCGCGTACTTATTAAAAATGATATGAATTAAAAATTAAATGTGACCTACCCTGCAGAAAGCAAATTTCACCATATGCAATTATTATGCTACTTAAAATAAATAATTTAAATACATATTACAAAATATGCCGTGTCGGGTATTAAAAAACGTGTTTTTTTATGAGAAAGCTAATGCTGTTATAAAAAAATCAGTTAATTTAAAACTATGATTAGATAGCGCCGTAATTAGCAAACATTAAAAATTTGCTGCATAAGTTGTCAACCCTTCCCTCCAAGTCGAGATGTAAGTAGGAGAGATTTGTATATAAAGCAACCGCTGTTGCATTACAAAATCACAGTTTCCTCAGCCGCAACAATCTGCTCCATTGGTAAGATATGTTTGTATATATGTTTTATTTTATATGTCCATGTCTTAAAATTCTTGTATCATCATTATTAACATATTTGATTAGAATTTTTTTGCATTGTACTGTTACTTCGCTATTCTAAATTCTCAAACATTTTTCAGATAAAATCAGACCAGAGAAATGGGTAAGATGCTTGTTTTTTTTTTTGTATTCTAAACAGTATACATATAAGAAATTTACAGATCAGTTTCTAAACTCAATAATTCTTGGTGCTGCCATGTCAGCTTTCGGTAATATTGTGTTAATTTTAATAGTTGATGTAATAACTTTTTATAATTTTAGAAATAGAATTGGTGCAGCATATAGCCGAGAAATATGGGACCGTAAGAATATTTTATGCTCATAAATCTGGTTCACAATAAATTTATTTTTAGGACGACATTGCTTTAATGAAGAATTCTACTTACATCCCAGAAGCCACCCTGCTAGAGGTGGGGTGGTTTCTGGGATGTAGGTTCAAGGTCTACAGGGACCTCGAATTACCAGACATGCTCTGGGTCATTTACGTGAGTATAACTTGATTTGCTTCTTTGAATAAACTAAGTGTTCTTTTTACAGCAAATGTGAGGCCACCCACACCGTTCTAGGTTAGGTTAGTTTCTAAGTTAGTCAGTAAGTTATTTGTATAATAAACGTTTTAAAATTTTTAATTTTTTATTACATCGTTATAACTACATGATAAACACTTATTGTTCCAACGTTTGCTGTTGTTGGGCGTATTGTTTAAACACAATATCATATCTAATGACGTCCAAAGCATACTTTAGCATTTCATGCATGCAGTATACATTTTCGGATTTTATTGGCGGTAACGCACCCTCAATGCTTCGTTTAAAGTCGCCGGGTAAATTCCAAACGCCTTGGATTATACTACTGTAGAAATTTTCAAAATTTTGACTTTTTAATAGTTCAGCTTTAGACTCCAGCAGCGGTAACAACCCCCACAATTCTGCTACTGATTGCATACCGAGATACACTTGGGATCGCTTAAGTTCCTGCAGCACAATCACTTTCTTATTTCCGATTTTTTGGAAATATATTCGTTTGCCTGGACTTATATCCACCGGTTTTAAATCTCCATCTTCATAGTTAAAATGCCTGTTTATCACATCTTCATTTTTAAGGAAGACTTGCCACTCTCCTTCGTCTAACAGTATAAAATTGTTGTTAATCCCACTAATTAGCACTCCCGGCACAAACGATCCAAAACAGGTCAAACCCAAACTCACAGATTTATTTCTTGACTTATTCAGCGGATAACTTGTTGCGTTTAACAATACTGGATATAACACTTTCACTTTTTTCTTTGATACTCGCCCCTTGACAGTTTCACCAACCTTTTGTACTTGATCCATTGTTTTTTGCTAGTACAGCACACGATATACTACTGAACACAAAACTACACCTCATGTTATACCCAGTCTTCAAGGTTACTGTTGGTGGCCTCGCTTCGAACATGACCTTGGGCTTGCACGTGGCCTCGCCTTGCATGTGGCCTTGGCCTTGAACTCAAGGCCAAGTGGTGGGGGGAGGTTCCAGAACCATCCACTTCCCTCTACTATACTAGTTTAGTATAGATTATTCTGCAGACTAATGCAATAAAGCATAGAATACATATAACATAAAACTTTAAACAAATTTCTGTTAACTACGATGTTGCCATCCGATTGATGAATGGTAAATTTTTTAACACCTTGCCGGAATTTTATGGTGACCCCAAGCTAGAGTCATATGCGTTCCAGGAATGATGTACCTTTTATCATCTTCTGGAGAAAGGGCAACTTTCTTTTTAATTTCAGAGTATAACTGATGGTTATACGATCCAAACTGTCTCATCGTTTTATATATAGTTTTGTTATGTAACACCCTCATAATCATCCATATCAAGCTCATTTTTAATAATCGCGGTTTGAACTTCTTTCGCCTGTTTTGTGAGTTCACCCTCTACATCAACTATGTAGGCTTTAGCACCCGTTCCATAAAACTTCCAAATAATCTTACCTCCATACTCATTTTTTATTCTGCCTATTACAGATTTTGTTATAGACATATCAAAACGATTATTTGGTAAATAGTTAGATGTATCAATCTTTTTCATATCTTCATAAAAATTATCTGTATATAGTTCTTGAATTAAAGAATCAGTATCTGTGTACGCCAAAAGAGGCCTACCATTATATTTTGCTTTAATAAAATTATAATAAAAGTTATACACAATAAATTTAGACAAGTCCAGAACACAGAAACCTATGTAGATGGGTTTGTTGGAGGCCACTTTAAGTCGCTCCATTTGTATAGCTACAAAGTCTTCATTTATAATGGTTAAGTTTTTAAAATTTGGTTTGGAAATTAGCGATTCTGCCCCCAACCTTTTCCCTATATTCTCCCAATGTGTAACAACCCGTATATCTACTCTTTTATCAACATTCTCCATCGTTTTTCCAAATACATCGTTATTCATTAATTTGTAAAACGTTTTGCCGAACACGTTGTAATCCTGGTTTCTCCTTGCGGCATTTAAATCAACATACTTTTTTAACCAAGGAGATTGTGAGAATGATAAGATGCGGTGGATTTTTAGTAATTTAAAAAAAGCATTTAAACATTTTGGTAGTGTATAATGTATGTCTCTTTCGGATTTAAATTCGCGATTAGCTTAGTGTATTTAGAGTTTGGTGGAGATATATTTTCAGGACAAAATTGAAGTTCGTTATGAAAATCGTGTAATGATTCAGGATAATCTAAATCAACTTTCAAAACATATCCACGATTAGAAGGGTTTCGATTTTCATTAATGTTAAAATTTTAAATTTTAGAATCGGATAACCATTGATATCCGCCTGTTGGTAGATGCATAGGTAAGGAAGCTCCATAAAGATTTGTCGCATCGGAATATGTCAGACAAGACTTTGTTTGTTAGGGTTAAAGGATGGCATAAATGGGTTATTAACCTTAACTACTCTCTTGCTACACTCACAAAGTCCACCACGAATGCGTTTTTAGAAAAAATGCACCACATTTATATCAGTTAGTAATTCTAGTTCTATCATATCCATATAATAATGCAGAAGACTACAAGCCGTGCTTACACAACTAAAAGTACCACAGTTGCATTCGACCATTTCTATTTTCCGGTTTTTGTAAACAAACTTCCCTTAACTTGTAATAGCGATATTATCACAGAAAACAGTCATTTATTATGCTTATTTCTTGTGTTTTTTAAAACTACGCAGGCAGCTTCAAACGGAAGTCAATTTTCTTTAATAGCCACATCTCGTCATTGAATGCTGCCAAACACTCAAACAAAGAGCCGTGCGTTTTAACATAGTGTAAAAGCGACTCCAATGCTTACGCTACATAACCTAACCTATAAATGTGTTCTTCGATGTTCAGCCACAGATAAATTCCGTGCAACTGTGAGCTAAGTGTTGTTTTATTATAATTAATAGAAAAGATGATGTGATTCGCCTCCGATTGCAAACATTATAATGAAAAACATGCGTGCACGTTTTTTACGTTCCCAAAAGAACCTAATCAGCAGCGACGGTGGATAAAATTAATTAGGTAAGAATAAGGTTATGTTATGGTTTATTGTCTAATAAGGTATTAGGGCGTTTTAAGAAAACTAATATCTATTTTATATTTTTAGGAAAGCAAATGCCGTCCAAAAGAATGACACAAGCAGCAGTGTCGTAACCGAAGCTGGGAACATGCTATTGAAGCAGCCGTGAACACAAGAATGGTATTAGATTGCACCGAAATCTGGCAAGTGTGTGGCTCACTAACCAATTTCCACTAATAAAGGAATAGAAAAGATGATGTGCTTCGCCCCCGATTGCAAACATTCTAATGAAAAACATGCGTGCACGTTTTTTACGTTCCCAAAGGAACCTAGTCAGCGGCGACGGTGGATAAAATTAATTAGGTAAGAATAAGGTTATGTTATGGTTTATTGTTTAATAAGGTATTAGGGCGTTTTAAGAAAACTAATATCTATTTTATATTTTTAGGAGAGCAAATGCCGTCCAAAAGAATGACACAAGCAGCAGTGTCTTAACCGAAGCTGAAAACATGCTATTGAAGCAGCCGTTTGGACATTGCTACACAGAAACTAGAGAAGCTGGAAATGTCTTTCAGCTTTACGCATATCGAAAATCAAGACGATTTAATGGTCTTATATACTGGACTACCCAACCAAGAAATGCTCAGGAGAAACATTCACTTTTTGTTCAAAATAACAAATTTTTTCAGATATATTTTGATATTCAGCGGAGAAAATTATATAACTAATCTGTGGAACAATATTATCTTCCTGTGCAGTAAGTCTGGGTGCCAGAAGCCAACTGAATCCTACCACCCCTCCAAACAAAGCCAATTTTTCTCTAAGAATTTCGATCTCTTCCTTGGTAACACTTCTCTTTGAAGCTCGATATTCCTTAGACGGCAAAAACAATTCATCGATTGTTCTCAAGTTTTCATCAAGTGCTTTAGATTGTTTAGGCACTGACCAGCTACATGGCTGGTCTGTAACTGATATATTATAATGGGTAAATAGTGCCAGTGCAGCAACATGGTGACATGAAACTTGTCCACGAGGACATGTGCAAGAAGTTGAGGTTATGTTTTTGTCTTCATCGAGGAAGATCTACAAAGTAAAAATATATACTTAGTATTCGTTACTGCTTAGAATCCTACTGAAGCAGCAATCAGAATTTTAAATAATTATACTTTTTAAGCTAAAATTTATCTTACCTCAACATATGCTCTTTGGTATCGCTTATCTTTCATGCTTGCGTGTACTGTACCATTTACCATTTAATACTGAACAGAAAAAGAAGACACTATTCAATTCAGCAGTATTGGCCGTATCCAATATGAAAGAAATTTGGCCGGAGGCTATACAAGAATGTCCATAAAACGCTCTCCAGAGGCGAGGGTTTCCTTTCCAGAAACTTTCCATTTGAAAATATATTTTTTTGGAACTTTTCCTTATTGCCATTCTCTAGCGTGGTTTTAAAACTTTCTTTAGTGCAACAAAAGTTATTAAATTCGTCCTAGATTTTAAATGCGGCATTTGCCGCGGGTTTTAGCTAGTTGTAGTATATTTTATTAAATTGATATTGTTATGTTAGCTTACTTGTTCCTGATTATAATAGTACGGATGGGGCCATAAGTATATATAACAGCAATGAGATAACATAAAAAACAAAATAAAATGCTTGAGTCAGAGAGAGATGGCCATACGAAAAAAATATTTTAGTAGGCATGTTTAGTTGACATAATGTCATAATTAAATTAAGCGTCAAGCCTCCTCGAATAATTGCTTCTATGCTTATCTCTTTCTTACTCAAGCAATACGAGTTATTTTCTTGTTCATGTCATCTCATTGCTGTTATATACGGATGGGGCCATAATTATATATAACAGCAATGAGATAACATAAATAACAAAATAGAATGCTTGAGTAAGAAAGAGATGGCCATACGAAAAAATTATTTTAGTAGGCATGTTTAGTTGTCAAATGTCAAAGCGTCAAGCCTTCTCGAATATTTGCTACTATGTTTATCTCTTTCTTACTCAAGCAATACATGTTATATTATTGTTCATGTTATCTTATTGCTGTTATATACAATTATGGCCCAGTCGGTATAATTGTGGCCCCATCGGTATATGTTATGGTCCCATCTATTGCTTGTGCTTTTAGTGTCTTTTATTTGAGTTTCACCTACCGTAAAATTTTTTGTTTGGATGCTCTGTCGATTTTATCTTCTCCTTCCATCTTATTTGCTGCGAGGCTAATATTTCCATTTTGTATTTGTTAATTTCTCTGGAGATTTCTTCTATTTTTCCTTCATTTAACATTGTTCTTATATTCCAGGTTCCGACTTTTATTATTGTTGTATCTAAACTGCTAACACATTCTTAATGCTATTTAAAAGATTTACCTATTAACGTAACTTTTTCGTCTTCTAACTCTATTGAAATACATTAAAATTCAATTAAATTACTGATGTCATCTTAAAATGGACAATCCGTGATCAAGGCTTTGATCGGTTGCCAGTTCGTTCTACTTCTACGGTGGTGTTGCGTGTCAGTGTCACAATCAAGAGCGAATGCTTTTGTTGTTAAATGCATATGTATTTGCGAACCTCGCGGGAATTTATAAATGCAGATTAACATTCTCAGAATACTTGAAACAATAAGCATGCAAGCTAATTTGCCCTATCATTATTCAATGAAATACTTGATACATTATTACAAATCTGGAATGCTAATTAATAATAGATATTTATGTATGAGGTGTAGAAAATGGAACATTGGTGCTTGAGAATAATTTTTACAAGGCAAGTTTGAATGTACTTTGAAAACCTGTACATCTGAAGTTCTTCAGCTGCCGATGGAAACGCTCCTTGCATTTTTAAAATTGAAAATATACTTCATCAATCTACGTCGTGAAAATCAATAATCCAACTTTTCAAATATTTTCGCATATGCCGGGCTGTGAATTGATAAAGCAATTTAAGGAAAACTTATTACTTCGTCACCTGCGCAACCGTTGTCCTTTTAACATGACACAGTTGCGTCAAATAAGGGTGCGACTGGCACATTGCTGAACTTTCACTATGTCACTGAGTAAACTAAGCCAATTTATTGCAGTAATTTTAATGGCAGACAGTTTTGCTAGTAAACAACCTTTAATCATCAATAGACCAACACGAATGTGCGTTTCCAGAAGACATAGTTGTGTACCAGGAGGTCGTTTTAATTATAGCACCTGATTTATGAGAAAAGAGTGAAATTTTTATGTAACAAATTGGTGAAGATTATGTTTCTAATGAGAAAACCAGTTTAATTAATGGTTCCCGAAATCTCCAATGCCAGGCTCTACGTCCAATGCGGCTTTATTTAAAACTGAAATTTAAAAATTCTGCTTCCAAGTATCTAATGAAAAATGCGTCTCATTATTTTTTCATAAAACTTCTAGGTCAAATATAAGTGTCAGGGGAAGCTAGAATATAGTAACACAATCGAGTAAAGTAAGTACGTAAGTCATATGTGTTTATCGTAAGAGGTTTACATACCTTATATGTTAAATGCGTAATTGGCATTTTCAATACTATGGACTGTTATTTTGAAACACCAGTATTGATATTACTTGATTTGAGTTTTTCGCCCTAAAGCACTAAACCTTTAAAAATTTTCGGCAATGTTCATATAATAATTACTAACCGTTTCGTTTCAGTATGTGATACTACATTTATTAGTCTATTTCTTTAAAATAAATTTTTGTATATATACACTCACCGGCACGAAAAACGGAGCACTTGCATTTTTTGATTAGATTTAAAATTGTATCCCTTTGTGATGTTTTATTATTACATTTATTATTATACATTTATTATACGTTTAACATTATAACATGTTCTCCAACGGTCCTCGATTACGTCATGTGACGTATATGACCAATTAGGTGACTGGCCGAGATCTAGTGACTGTTACAACCCTCCGGGGCCTATACAGTATGTCCCCGGATTGAGTTTACAATAGGTATGATTGACCAAAAATTTTCAAATTGGAATTTTATATTTTGGGATTCCGCCCTGCTTGGTGTGAAACTTATTTTTAGTTTACTTTCGATTTTTTAAAGTCAAGTAGGCCATGACAGGGAAGCCAAAACGGTTTTATTTTCTGGTAAACTACCCGTTTTGATTATGATACGGAAAAATTTAATTAAAAAAAGTGGTTGATAATGATAAATTATAGCCCTATACCAAATTTCAGAAAGATCTGTCGACTTATAAAAAACCGTTGTTTTAGAAAATTGTATTTTCCGCCAATCGTACTAGAACTGTCACATTATTGACAAAATTTTGTTGAGCAAAGTCAAACATTCCATTACATCAGCCGTTGCTAGGTAACTTACAATAAAACTGTACAGGAATAATTCAAACATTCCATTACATCAGCCGTTGCTAGGTAATTTACAATACAACTGTACAGGAATAATAGTCCCGGCCTAGGCAGGGAATATTCGAGTACTATTTCTTAATTTTTTTAATTACTCCTATCGATTGGCGGAAAAATAGTATGTGTATCTTAGACAAAAAGCAACATTCCCAGACTCCTGTGTTGTTGGGCTCGGCGTTCGCCTCGCCCAACAATATTCACAGTCGTCTGGGAATGTTACGCTTTTCGTCCTAGATACACAATGTACTATTTATTTCTCTTTTTGTTTATGATACGGCAAAATTGTTTAAAGAAAAGTTGTGTAGAACGAGAAATTATGATCCTATACAAAATTTCAGAAAGATCTTGCCACTTAGATTAAACCGTTATATTTTAGATGAAACAAATTGCATTTATTAAAAATGACGGTTTAATCTAAGTCGACAGAGCTTTTTGAAATTTGTTATAGGGCCATAATTTATCATTATATACAACTTTTCTTAATACAATTTTTCCGTATTAACAAAAAGGGTAGTTTACCCGACAATACAATAGAATTTTCTAAAAAATAACAGTATTTTATAAGTCGATAGATCTTTCTGAAATTTCGTATGGCGCCATTATTTATCATTATCAACAACTTTTCTTAATTAAATTTTGACGTATCATAAACAAAAAGGGTAGTTTACCTAAAATTAAAATAGTTTTCGCTTATCTGTCAAGGCCTACTTGTTTTTCAAAAACTGAAAATATTCTTAAAATTCGTTTCACACCTAGCAGGGCGAAATCCCAAAATATGAAATTCCAATTCGAAAATTTTTGGTCAATCATACCTATTGTAAACTCATTCCCGGGACATACTGTATAAGGTTTTGGCGGCTTTTAGAGGAGACAGTTGTTTTAACTTACTGACTGACTTACTTACTTGTTAAACGTTTCTTCGTTTCAAAATTCACGAGCGATTTTGCAGGTTAATTTCTGTGTTGTATTTAGCTTCGAAAATAAGAAAGGCATTTCTTCTAAAAGTGTTGTTTGATTCTACGCGAGTGAAATTCAATAGGCTACATTCACTTTACTGAAAACAAACGTTAGAACCTTTCCTAAGAGCACCCTTTCACACCTGTTGCTTCTGCATCAAGTGTCGGCCATTTCCGGACGCGAAGAAATTTATGATTTCGGCGTCGTCGCATTGCACTTCGCGGAAGCCCAGGGCCCTACTTGGTTAATTGGTAAAAGTTTTGTGTATTATTCTGTCGGTGCATAATATAGCCCGCGAATTTTTGTTTTGATTAGATTGTTGTCCAGAAAAATAATTTTTTTTGTGTAAATCTTAATAAACCTGATAAGGGACTTGAGTCACATGCAAGATTATCTATTAAGCAATAGAATAAAAGCTTTTTGTGGTATCCCAAGGCTGCACTTCGTGAGCTAAATAATTGCAGGTAAGTCAAGTGTAATCCTGTGTTAATAGCAACATTTCGGCCCAGTGAACCTTTCGATTATAGTTGTAAAACTCATTTAATCATTCCCTTATGTGCAAAGGCTTAATAAATAATTAATTATCTAGGTTTGTGAGGGGATATCATATTGCAGTGACTGGCTGTCTTTATATTTTATAAAATAAAACTAATAATTTACTTAGGGCAAATCACCACAATGCTCAGGGTATTTTGATTGTGTTAAACTTCGCCTGTCATTATTTTAGGCTCATTAAAATTAAATGGATTTATTACTTTCCAAATAAAATTGTTAATTGCCTGTTGTATATTTTATTGAGCCGCAATAATAACTTAGGCTAGCTCCAGCAAAACACAATACTCCTCTCAGGTGGGTTCAGATACTAGCCTTTGAAATTATGTTTAGAAAATTTGATTCAAGGTAGCTCACATGCGCGACTCTAGTTCATTTGATCTACACGCTTTAATTATTCATAACCTCACAACTTGACATTTAAACACAGAACGGCGTAAGTGCAAAATAGCGTTTATTTGAATATTAAACAGTGAAATTCTGCGAGGAAACTTCAGGTAAATTGGAACAAAACTCCCGCCTATTAACAACTAATTCGATTTTGTTTCAAGGATGACGTCAAAAGACGTTTGCAATTCATTTATCTTGGACTTAGTGTAATGTCTCCGAATTCTTGCAAGAACCTCAAATTTTAGTGACACCATGCCAATGATTCAGAGCGGGATAATACTAGACACTTGGATATGCAATGAATCTCTGCCACACGGTGTATTCTAGCAGTTAACTAACTTTTCCGGCTTCCGAACACTCAAGAAACATGCGAAATCCTACCTCAGATCTGGCCAATTTTTGCTTCGGAGCCGGTGCAAGGTGACGCCCTTGGATTTATTCACCTGCAGTCGCTTCCCTGGTAGGAAATCGTGCTCTAGGATGCTCGTACGCACTTCTTTGTGCTGTTGGACTGGAAATTCCTAACTTCTGCAATTTAACTGGTCCTGTATCGACGTTCGGAATTCTTAGGTGTCAAGCCGCAGCTCACAGCCGAAGATGGATTGGGAAAATTTTAATTTTTCTGTTGTAGAAACTGCTGCAAACAATAACACAGCTGCCTGGACACTCTTTTATTTAATAAACACCTTTCATTATTTCAAAACATAAATTTTATGGAGCTCAAATTTTGCCCCCAAGCTTTACATTTTACAGCAACTGTTTTTTTATTGACAAAAGAGAATCGCGTTGCTAGGTTACAGCGATCTCATATTGTTTATCGGAAATTAATTTTAATTACAAATACACAAATGGACTACTTACAATTTGATAACATTTTTCTTAAATCTAAAAATTGCTTAAATCTAAAAATTGTCTTTCTTTCTTATACCTAAAAATTGTTCTTATTCGTCAAACACAACGTTTTTATAATTACTACTCTGATATAACACCTATTTTTAAAATGCACTGGACTTGAGTTCAATTTTAGACATGTCACTGTTTGTTCTTCAATTCAGTTGCCCTCGTTTTCTATTGATCTTTGCAATTTCTATTTTATCGTCCTTCGATTTCATTTACCTTTCAGCTTGCTTGCTTTTCACTGGCCCGTACTTTTATTAATAACTCTACGCTCATTCAGTATGCACATAACCAACCTTTTGTGTTATTTAATTTTGGTTCGTCTGGCTTTAAATATGCTCAAACCTATCATATTACTTATATTATTTTACTCAAAATTGAAATTCAATCCCTCTGAAATCTGTTTTGCTTCTGTTTGTCTTCATTCCTCTAGTTATGCTTCTCTCATCTCGTTACCATTGCATTTAATAACTTCAATTGCGGTTTTAAATTGCAATTAAATAAAATATTATAACTCTGTGCTTTAATTGACTTTGTTCAATATTTCTCACTGCATACAGAGCTAAATTGTGAGCTTAAAACCATCTCAATATATTAAAGTTACCTACAATGAAACCTGGTCCTTTAGAGTTGCTTCGCATCATGACTCTAAATTCCTAAAAGCTGGGCACCAGATGCACTAGCAACTAAACGGTGGCAAATAACCGTATAATTAAATATTACTACAATAGCACCTTACCTTCTTTCTTCTTCATTTAACAACAGACATATTACAATTATTGCAATATTGTTATAATTCATCCTCATTTAACTATTGTAAACCATAATTCTGTTGTAAACTGCAACATTTCAATAATTATAAGAAAAAAAAACATCTAACACTGTAAATGGAGGACTAACATTGTTACAATGCTAACATATCGTTACAGTAACTATGCAAGTCTTTATGGTCGTTTTTTTTTAGCCATAACTTTACAGAGGCTTTAGCTTATGAAATATACCGATGGGCCCATATTTATATGTAATTACAGTGAATTTATTTTAATGCGCAATGTGGTATTCCCGTTTCCATGAAGACTGGATTCTTACTATTGGTTTCTAAGGGTACGCCACGCCATGCGCAAATGCGTTTTATTTTAAAATGCAATATTTGAAGCGTAATTTTATAGGAAAGAAGCGTGAAAAATAAGAACAGGGCATGTAATAACCCACATACTTTCTGTAACCTGATGTCTTTATACTATTTGATCAACAGAATTTCTTCCGCCGTAGAATATATTTCTTACATAGGTACTCAGTAACGTTTCCGTATTGCATTTTAAAATAAACGCATTTACACATTGCGCGTTATAATAAACTCACTGTATGTAATTATGGCCTCATCCGTATAGAGAAATTTTTCCTTATAGAATTCGATTCAACTTATAGTCTCTAATGATATGTTTTCAACGGACTTTTTCCACTACCTCGAGAGTTTATCACACAAAGCTTCTGGAGTTTCTGATTTACTCCCGTCCTCAGGTGAATGAACTTTTGGTTAGTCCTGAGAGGGACTGATTGTTTGTATTTTTTTTAAGACGTACACTAGTGCCTACCTTATATATTTTAGTTATAAACTGTATATGTTAGCGCTGTATGCGCAGCAGACTATTTTTGTAATTCTCTGCGCAGTAGTGGCATCCAAATGAGATTTATTTCTGCGCTAGCCTGGTTAAGTGGTTCTACTGCCAGCACTATGTATGTAGCTTCTCTCATCTTCCTACGGAACCTGTGTTCCTCTTTAACTACAATTGTTGCGTTATCCCATTGTATGTGGTGGTCTTCATTCCGGACGTGTTCTGCGATCCTGGATTTGATGGTTTCGCGCTTAATTAAAAGGAAGAAGACCTTAAACGGGTCCCAGTGGGGTACCTAGGTCTTATTCCCAGTTATAAATCTATAGAAGATGTATTCACCTTGGGATAAAGCAGTCAAATTCTCCTCGCAAATTTGTGGTCTGTAAAGTGTTTGTTCAGGACTGAGCAGCTTGGGAATTCATCGCGCCGACATTTCGCTCATTCCCAAATCCTGGTGTAGAATTTTAAAACCACTCGTTTCCGATATTCTTATTCCTCTAGCAATAACTGAAACCTTTACTCGGGGGTCAGTCGACACCAAATCTTCAACTTTGTTTATAATTTCCTCAGTTCGTGGTTCCAAAAGACTTCCACACTTTGGGTCATCATGAATGGATGCCTTGCCCTATTTGAACTGCTTGCACCAATATTTGATTTGCACACAGGACGGGCTATTTTCTCAACGTACAGACCAAGAAATGCAACCAATACTACTTACGCGTTCAGAAAATGAATGGCAAATAGCAACAAATAGCAAAAAACGAAATGCAAACTCAGAAATAACAACAAAACACCAAAAACAAACAAAAATAGATGATTACTGGCTGAGCAAACAAACTCCTGTCAGTAATAGATACTCCAGCTTAAGTAATGAAAATGACGACAGTATGGAACAGTCAGACAATACTAACCAAAAAAGAAATGAACCAAAACCATCACCTATTTTTGTGGCGGGTGCACAAAATATAAAACGCTAATCACGTTGTGAGACAGCATAGCTAAAGAAAAATACGTCACTAAAGCTTTAAACAACGAACAAATTAAAATCCAACGCAAAGAAGCTAAACGTATAGCGTTATAATTAAAGCACTGAACGAGAAAAATACTCAATTTCATACCTATAAACCTAAGCAGGAGAGAAGTTTTCCAGTTGTCTTAAAAATATACACCCTTCAATCAGTGTAGAAGAACTAAAAGAAAACTTGCAAACACTAGGCCACACGGTAGTAAATATATGGAACCTAAAACAAAAAAGAACAAACACTGCACTGCCCATATTCTTCGTCGACCTAAAACAAAAATAAAACAACAAAGACATCTACAACATTAAATTATTCATGAACGCAGTGGTACAAATTGAGCCTCCCCATGTTAAAAGAGAAATCCCGCAATGCCTACGACGCCAGCACTACGGACACACCAAAAACTTTTGTAAGAAAACCCCACGCTGCGTCAAATGCTTAGTAAGTCATTTAACTAAAGACTACCCCAGAAAAGAAATAAGAGACAACAAAGTTAAATGTATCAATTGCAACGGTAACCATCCTGCTAACTATAGAGGATGTATCACGTACAAGCAACTACAACAAAATATTTACCCTAAACTTAGAGAAAAAAGCCTCCCGCAAAGATTTGTACAACCAGGAACTTCATTTACTCAAGCAACAAGTCAAAACCAACAAAACTTAAATACAAAAACACCGGAAACGAGCGACATATTCGAGCTTAAAAGCATGATGAAAGATTTAATACAACAAATGAGTGCAATGATGAACCTCATTACCATGTTAGTAAACAAAATGACATAATGGCACAATTACTAAAAATAGCATTATGGAATGCCAATGGCTTGTGCCAACATGCACAAGAGGTCCTGTACTTTCTGGAAAACCACGAAATTGACATAATGCTTATTTCGGAAACTCATTTCATTGGAAAAAGTTACATTAAAATACCAAAATACACAATTTACCATACTAATCACCCAGACGGCAGTGTTCACGGCGGAACAGCCATTATAGTCAGAAATAATATTAAACATTACGAACTCAATGGATATAGCCACGATCAGCTTCAAGCCACCACCATAACTGTGGAAGAAAGGATAAATAGCATCACATTGTCAGCAGTTTACTGTCCACCAAAATTTTAAAATAACACACAAGACTATAAACAATACTTTGAAACACTTGGCAACAAATTTTTCGCCGGATGAGACTATAACGCCAAGCACGTACAGTGGGGTTCTAGACTCACGACACATAAAGGCAGACAACTATTACAAGCAATGCGAGAGAAAAATCTACATTATTTGTCAACAGGAGAGCCAACATATTGGCCCACGGACAAGAAAAAAATACCTGGCCTAATAGAATTTTGTGTTACAAAAGGAATAAACACT
This sequence comes from Agriotes lineatus, assembly GCA_940337035.1. Lineage (NCBI taxonomy): Eukaryota > Metazoa > Arthropoda > Insecta > Coleoptera > Elateridae > Agriotes > Agriotes lineatus. Next base: position 42,614 of record CALNHX010001963.1, on the reverse strand, counting down.
AGACAATGTAAAACCATATCATGTTTTGATCTCTCTTCAGACCACTCGCCGATTATCGTGAGTATACACTCTCAAATTCTACCCACAGTAAAGCAACCGACGCTGTTCAATAAAATAACAAACTGGGAAATGTTTAAAGAAAAAGTGGATGCACTTATTGAACTAAACATACCACTAAAATCGAAGAAAGACATAGACGACGCAGTTGTAGCTTTGACTGCGGCTATACAAACGGCAGCCTGGACATCTACACCAGAAATTGAGATCGCCCAAACAAAACAAGAATATCCAATTACCATAAATTAAAAGATAACAGAAAAACGGAAACTCAGAAAACGGTGGCAATTAACAAGAACAAAAACCGACAAGGAAAACTTTAATAAACCTGTAAAAGATTTGAAGAAATTATTCCTTCATTTAAAGAACCAAACTATTCAATGGAAGCTAAATAACTTAACAGCTTCAGAAGCAACCGACTACTCGTTATGAAAAATAACTAAACGAATCAAACGAACTCAACAAACTACCCCACCAATCAAAACAAGAAACGACACATGGGCCAAAAGTAGCAACGAAAAAGCTGCAGCTTTTGCTAACCACCTAGCGGACGTATTTAAACCATTTCCGTCGGAGTCAACGGACGAGGAAGAAAAAGAAATAAAACAATACCTAGAAGCCCCCCATCAGATGGACTTCCCAATAAAAGCAGCTAAGTTTACAGAAGCCCAACATGCAATAAAAATCGAAACAAATCCTAAAAAGGCACCAGGAGTTGACTTGATTACCGGAAAAACATTACAGGAACTAACTAATAAAGGAATAAAAACTATTATGCAGATATTTAACGCAGCGATAAGATTAAGCTACTACCCAGTCTTCTGGAAAATTTCAGAAATAGTAATGATTCCCAAACCCGGGAAAAGGCCACAGGAACTAACTTCATACAGACCAATAAGCCTTTTGCCAGTACTGTCAAAGGTCTTCGAAAAATTCTGCTAAAGCGCATCAAACCAATCTTAGAAGAAAGAAAAATAATTCCGGGTCACCAGTTCGGTTTTAGAAATAACCACGGAACAATAGAACAGATACATCGCGTAGTGAAGAAAATCAATAATGATCTAGAAGCGAAAAGATACTGCTCCGCTGCCTACCTTGACATACAACAACCTTTGATAAGGTTTGGCATGATGGCCTCTTGTATAAACTCAAGAAGACACTGCTTTATCATCTTTTCGAACTATTACGGTCATATTATAGGAAATTAGGAGATAATCAGCTACAATAAATTATAAAATTACTACTGTGTTAATGCTATTCTTTTCCTAGTTCTTAATAAACTAAGTAAAAGGCATATACGACGGTAATAGTCATTTAAAGGCAATAAAGATTTTAATTTAAAAATCATGAGAATTAAAGTTACGTTTCGCAGTACTTATTCTGCTTCATCAGACTTAATATTTAACAGTGCATCAGAATAAAACATGTGCATTAGTATTCTGATAAAATTATTTCTAATAAAGTTGGAGTATCATTAAAAGTGAAAAATCCATATTTTTTTTAAATACTATCGAAGTATTATTTTTATTATTATTATTATTTAAAAAAATATGGATTTTTCACTTTTAATGATACTACAACTTTATTAGAAATAATTTTATCAGAATACTAATGCACATGTTTTATTAGGATACACTGTTAAATATTAAGTCTGATGAAGCAGAATAAGTACTGCGAAACGTAACTTTAATTCTCATTATTTTTAAAATAAAATGTTTATTGCCTTTAAATGACTATTACCGTCGTATATGCCCTTTACTTAGTTTATTAAGAACTAGGAAAAGAATAGCATTAACACAGTAGTAATTTTATAATTTATTGTAGCTGATTATCTCCTAATTTCCTATAATATAACCATACAGCTGTTAACAATTTTCAAAATTATTACGGTCATATTTAACTAGTCGATACTTCCTTGTAAAATATCAAGATGCGTACACAGAATTAAAACCCATATTTGCTGGAGTTCCCCAGGGAAGTGTACTGGGGCCGGTGCTGTATCTGATATACACAGCCGATCTTCCAACCACTAGATTAACCACAGTAACGACATTTGCGGACGATACTGCTGTGTTAGCTTCTCACATTAAACCAGATAACGCATCAAGGAATCTACAAAATAATCTATATAAAATACAAACCTGGTTAAAAAAATGGAGAATACGGGCCAATGAGGACAAATCCATGCACATAACGTTCACCATGAGGAGAGACAATTGCCCGCCAGTCTATCTAAACGGAAAACAACTAACACAATCGGATACCGCTAAATATCTCAGGCTACACCTAGATCGTAGATTGACATGGCAGAAACATATATTTAATAAGCGAAAACAATTGGGAATGAAACTAAGACAACTATACTGGATGATCGGCAGGCAATCGCAGTTAACGCTAACAAATAAACTGTTAATGTATATTATAAAGTGATAATAAAACCCATCTGGACCTACGGTAATCAGCTTTGGGAAACTGCAAGTAACAGCAATATTGAAATCATACAAATATTTCAAAACAAAGTGTTACGAGTGATAGTGAACGCACCGTGGTACGTCCCTAATACCGTTACTCAAAAGGACTTATCCATACCAACAGTAGAAAGAAGAAATATCCAAATTTAGCTTAAAATATAGTGACCGATTGGAAGCACATCCAAACGAAATAGTGAACAGTTTAATGGACCAAACAGAACAATTAAGACGTTTAAAAAAATTTAAACCATCAGACTTGCCAGAAAGATTCAATTAACGTAGTATTATCAATAATAATTGTCTATAAGCAAACACTAGTAATAACTTAAGTTAAGAATAATAGGAGGGCATTCGCAGGAATGCTCCCTGCACGTCAGTTAATGTAAATTGTCATAAAACGAACTTATTGTCTTATGTAGACAGATTGTTCAAAAAATGGGGTTACAAAAAAAAATTCTCCATACCCTATCCTCTTGACATGACGTAACACTTCCGGATTTGAAAGCCGCTCCCTGACAAAGACAATATGAGCTTCTTGCGTATTATGATGCAATATTAAGGACTCCGTCCTGTATCGATTAAGTGTATCAGCAATTTCCCTTGATTTGTCGACCCTTTTCCTCCGTGCAGCGAAGCAGTGTTTAGTAACAACCCGTACGGTGTCGTTAAAAATTAACCTACTTTGCTCACCACTCCTTGAAGGTAGCATTCATTAGTCGTTGACACCCGCAATTTCCGGGAAATTTTTAGATTGTGTCTACAGGAACCTGTTTGCTCAGCTGCCACAGTGAAGTCTGTTAATTAGCCGAATAAGTCGGCAAGGAGCCCTCGTTAAGTGCCGTTGATATAGTGCCCCAATTTAAAACCATCTGCGTTAAACATACACTAATAAATTTTGCTTAAAATTCCCCTCGTAAATTTAAATTCATATCTGAAAGTTACTTATTAAAAGTTGGGAGAGCTTTGCCTACTCGAGAAAGTTCGCACCTCCGGCGTGAAGTGCCTGTTTGTTTCTTCCCTTGCGAGATGTTACACATCAGAGCAAACAGCTCGTCCTTGAACTTCCAGGCCATGGCTTCGTTTGCTGCAACTTTATCAATCATTTTTACACAGATTTACGACTCGGCTGCGTTTAGATGACCATATATTGGACATACATTAATAAAGTTTGAATCTAACGGCATCATAAATATTAGTTTAATGCATCTATCGCGTTTTATGACAGATATTAGCATTATCACTGCTTAACCAGTTGTTTATATCAACAGTCCGCGAACTTAATCATCTCACACTTTTATGGCCCGTACAATGTTTCCAGCACTTTGCTTGTGGTAAAATTGTATATTAGTGTAAATACTTAATAATAATCAGAATCCTTTATCTAATAGACTTGTCTGTCCGTTAGTCCGTCCGTCCGGGACGCTGTTTCAGCAGCCAAACCGTAAGAGATAGAGAAAAAAGTTATGAAAGTTATATGTTTGGAATGTTCATGTCAGCTCAGGAACCGAATTTCAGTCACGTGACACTTCCGGTTTTCGAGAAATCACAAAAAAGATCGTTTTTCAAATAGAACGCGTATTAAATAAAAATGTTTCAGTGGCCAAACGGAGCTGCAACCCTCTGCACCTTAAAACGTCAATCGGGTTAGGCAACCACTTTGACACCTTCCAGGTCTGGGTACAGTTTTTATTTAATACGCGTTCTATTTGAAAACGGTCTTTTTTGTTTTTTTAAATGAGACACTTGGCTCACTGGACTGCTAGTCCTTTATCTAATAGACTTGTCCGTCCGTCCGTCCGTCCGGGACGCTGTTTCAGCAGCCAAACCGTAAGAGATAGAGAAAAAAGTTATATGTTTGGAATGGTCATGTCAGCTCAGGAACCGAATTTCAGTCACGTGACACTTCCGGTTTTCGAGAAATCACGTGATTTCTCGAAAACCGTAAGTGTCAGTACGTTGTTTCAGCAGCCAAACGGAGCTGCGACCCTCTGCGCCTTAAAACGTCGATCGGTCAGGCAATCACTTTGACACCTTCCAGGTCTGGGTACAGTTTTTATTTAATACGCGTTCTATTTGAAAAACGGTCTTTTTTGTTTTTTTAAATGAGACATTTGTCTCACTGGACTGCTAGTCCTTTATCTAATAGACTTGTCTGTCCGTCCGTCCGGGACGCTGTTTCAGCAGCCAAACCGTAAGAGATAGAGAAAAAAGTTATGAAAGTTATATGTTTGGAATGGTCATGTCAGGTCAGGAACCGAATTTCAGTCTCTAACACTAATTATTATCGTAATTATCCTAATCCGAACTTTTTAGGTTAGATTCTAGGCAAATTTTATCAAGGCGAATGCGACTGGTAGTTTGCTACCAACAATGACGTCATATACGTACGTGTGGTGAATACGCGTTCTATTTGCAAAACGGTCTTTTTTGTTTTATTAAATGAGACATTTGTCTTACTGGACTGCTAGTATTATTATATTATTACTAGCAATCCAGTGAGACAAATGTCTCATTTAAAAAAACAAAAAAGACCGTTTTTCAAATAGAACGCGTATTAAATAAAAACTCTTTCAGCTTTAAAACCTCGATCGGTTAGGCAACCACCCAGACCTGGAAGCTGTCAAAGTGGTTGCCTAACCGATCGAGGTTTTAAGGCGCAGAGGGTCGCAGCTCCGTTTGGCTGGTGAACCAGTTTTTATTTAATACGCGTTCTATTTGAAAAACGGCCTTTTTTGTGATTTCTCGAAAACCGGAAGTGTCACGTGACTGAAATTCGGTTCCTGACCTGACATGACCATTCCAAACATATAACTTTAATAACTTTTTTCTCTATCTCTTACGGTTTGGCTCCTGAAACAGCGTCCCGGACGGACGGACGGACAGACAAGTCTATTATATACAGTGTGTCCAAGATAAGGAGGGCCAGTATGGGGATCTCGGTAATGGTAAGAGATACAAATTTGGTTAAATGGAAAGAAAGTTGCGCAATTAAAGGACTAAAAAAATGATGTTTAGAAATTCTTGATATGATTTTTCGTTTTTGAATTATCTCAAAAAAACCGAATTTTTGGATTTTCTTTATTATTTTTTTCTGGCGTTAATATTAAAGTTAGAGCGAAACTGATTAAACTTCTTTATAGCAACTTTTAGTGGACTTAATGATTACGTTATCAATTTTTTTATCCGACGTTTCGTCTTCGAGAAACCATCATCAACTTCATTTTTTTAAATACGGTCCTGGTTTTTTTATGCCAAATTTGCAAAGCCCTTGTTACTCTGAATTCAACAATGTGCCACATATTATGGTTTAATTACGTTTCGAGCTTTTTTCTGATCATTATCAGAAATTTTTTTAGATACGGACCTGCATTTCTCATAATTTTGTAAAAATAAGTTCATACAGTAAGTTAGGCCTTTTTACACGCCGTTAAAATATTAAAATGCACATCATAATGTCATAATTCTGATACATTAATTTAATAACCAACCAATAACTATTAACAATAAACAAAAAAGAAATGAACAAAAGATAGACAGAAAGAATAACAAAACGAACATCGAAACCATTTAATAGGTATTAAATTTACAGAAGGTATTCAAAAAGGTTGCCATCATTCTCTATGCATAAATAACATCTAACTGTAGAATCTAAAACATTATTCAGCAATACTGGCGTTATACTTTGAAAGGCTTCAAGAACCAATCTTCTAAGTTCTTCTTCTATTTCAAAACGTTAAATACCTATTACATTGTTTCAAGGCTCGTTTTCTCATTCTTTCTGTCTATTTTTTGTTCATTTATTTGTTGTTTATTGTTAATAGTTATTGGTTGGTTATTAAATTAATGTATCAGAATTATGACATTATGATGTGCAATTTAATATTTTAACGGCATGTAAAAAGGGTTAACTTACTGTATGAACTAATTTTTACAAAATTATGAGAAATGCAGGTCCGTATCTAAAAAAATTTCTGATAATGATCAGAAAAGAGCTCGAAACGTAATTAAACCATAATATGTGGTACATTGTTGAATTTAGAGTAACAAGGGATTTGCAAATTTGGCATCAAAAAACCAGGACCGTATTTAAAAAAATAAAGTTGATGATGGTTTCTCGAAGACGAAACGTCGGATAAAAAAATTGATAACGTAATCATTAAGTCCACTAAAAGTTGCTATAGAGAAGTTTAATCAGTTTCGCTCTAACTTTAATATTAACGCCAGAAAAAAATAAAAGAGAAAATCCAAAAATTCGGTTTTTTTGAGATAATTCAAAAACGAAAAATCATATCAAGGATTTCTAGACGTCATTTTTTTCGTCCTTTAATTGCGCAACTTTCTTCCCATTTAACCAAATTTGTATCTCTTACCATTACCGAGATCCCCATACTGGCCCTCCTTATCTTGGACACACTGTATATGGATATTCCTAAAAAATACTGTGATAGATTTGATAAATGAAAATAGCAAGACTTACTTTTTCTTTAACATCCAACTTTGAACAGAAATTAGCTGTAAACGACTGTTAACATCAGAAATTCAATTTCTTAAAGTTAAGGTAAATCGCAAGCAGCTATTAACATTGAAAATATTTAACGAATTGGAGATGTGACGCTAGTATGGGGCTCTTTTAGAAATTTGTGTGACGCTTGGAATATCCGTAGTTTTCGCTAATTTTTGCCAGTTGTACGTATCGCAGGTGAATGTTGTTGGTGTCATTTTGAAGATCTCGTCAAGGTCGAACTTTCTGGAGAGGTTCTGCACATTCGAGGGAGGCGAAAATACAGGGGTTAATACGATTTTTTGGACACAAAAACGTTCGGTGCTGTTGAATCGCATACTTTTTGAAAGATCTAAATGTGAGTTGGGGCTAGTTGGAAAGAGGATGAATCAACGCTCATCGTACTGGCTGGTTTTTGGGGTCTGTGATGCACGGAGGAGAAGTTACAGGGGTAAGAGGATGAGGTGCATTTGTAGAAAATTGGATATTCGCATAAACAGGGGAAATACAAAAATGTCGAATTTTGTCTTTGGCGGTATGTGCATGAATCAGTGGGTTTTTAAAAATTTTGCGGCTCAGGCAGATTTAGGGGTTGTAACATGGGGAAACCGTTTTAATATTCAGAAAAATTGTAAAATTTATATTTGTGTGAAATGCGCTGTTGGTGACTTTCTACTGGTGGATTTCATTTTTTAAGAGAATTTGAGATGTGGGAATTTTGCGGTATAGTTGAATTTGGAGTTTGGAAAATGGAAATAACGTTATAACGTTATAATTATCAGAAGAACCTTAAAAACCATGTTTGTGTAAACTTCGCTGTTTGGAGATTTTCTGCAGGTCGATTTAGCTTTTTAAGAGAATTCTAAATGTAGGACTTTTGCGGCCCTGGTGAATTTAGGGGTTGCAAAATGGGGAAAACGTTATAATTATCAGAAAAACCTTAAAATCGCTATAGTTGTGAAATTTGCTGTTTGGAGACTTTTTATGGGTCGATTGTATTTTTTAAGAGAATTTGTGGATGTGGGAGTTTTGCGGCCCAGTTAAATTTGGGGGATAAAAATTGGGGAAGACGTTGTAAGTAAAAACCTTAAAATCAATTTTTGTATGAAATTCGCCGTTTGGAGGCTTTCTACTGGTCGCCTGCATTTTTTTAAGAAAGTTTGAGCAATTTCTTTTTCTGCCCGTTTGTGAAATGCAAGGAAATAGCAAATAGCGTGTCGGAATGTATTTTTCTCTAACATGAATAGTATCTGGTGGGTGAAATTCTACAACAGAAATGAGGGTTTCCTTCTCCCGCTGTGTGAAATTCACCCGCTTTTTTATTATTTCACTCATCTTCCTTAACTAAAGGCGAGCTGTCAACACGACGATTTTTGCCCTGTTGCCAGATTTACCTTTGGTATTAAATGAGGATACTGTACGAAATAAATAAGATTGACGCCGGATTTTGTCTACCAATTCCGCTTTGGCTGGCTGATCTGCTAATTTATTTTTCTGAGTTTCGTCTGATAAATGAAGATGAAAATGTACCAGAAATATTAAAAATGTACTTTTGTTCAAACGGTTTCATAATGTACCAGATTCGTAGAATTGTACCAGGTCTGGCAACGCTGCTGTGCAACCGCCAATATCAAGAACACGCCTATTGTAGCAACTGCACATAGGCCCAGCGTCGAAATGTTGTGACCTCCGGAATGTTCCGGATTATTATAAGTGATTCTAGTGTTATCTCTTATTTGTAATCACACAATCTGAGAAAGCAATTTAAATTACAGACAGTGACTGAAGTCACACAAACTCACATGTAGTCATAAATCACATAGTGTAAAGTGCACTTAATAAAACTGTTAAAATTGTTTGCTGCACATGCACCCTCTCGATATGATACACCACTGCCAAAAGGAAACTACCATCCGCCATTTTTAAAACCCATCGCGGTCGCACGGATTTCTTACAAATGCGGCTTCCTGTTTATTTTCTGTTCTAAGGTTAAACCACTTAGCTCAAATGTCAAAATGTGACGTTTAAAAGGTTAAGTGCACCGTGAAATGTCAGTTTATTGTTTTTGTTGAAATTTGACGCAATTTCAAATAAATCAATACATAAAGTAAGTTTATTTCTGGAAGTTTTAATTAATACAAGTAAAGTTAACAAGCAAAACCAGTAGGGTAATGTTATATACATTTCAGTATTAATTAATAGATGTAAGTACCAGTTTAAAGTATTGGAAAAAAAGGCAGGGTAAAAATTCGGTGCACGATCCGGTCTAGTGCGCATGCGCAAAAATGTAACAGTGAACATAAAAATGTAACGTTGAACAGACTCTCTCTCGTATTTTTTCTCTAAAAAAATCATCAAGGACCTAACAACTAACATAAACCAATAACCTGAACCACCGCCGAAAGCGCAACAACATTGCTTTGCACATTACGAGACGATAGCGGTACCCATAACATTTTGACGTACACGCTGATCAAACTATAAACCTTACTTCGCTCGCAGCGCATGGCCAATAGACCGGACAGTGCACCGAATTTCACCCAAATGCAGTTCCGTGGACCACTCTAAAGCACCTTGAAATTTTTCGCGCATTTCTCTTTGTAACAGCAGCAGCAGCAATTCCATTCTTGAAGCTGGTAATATAGGTGGGTACTAAGTACACACAAACCATAAACTGCAGCTAACCTAAAATAGCTCCTGGGCATGAGACAGAAGTGGTCTATGATACTGCATTTTAACCAAAGTGTTTACTAGAGGCCTCTATACTTGTATACTCGTTGGGGCTGCGTTACACCGTTTCGGGTATTTTAATGACAGCTGGCAACGTAGCTATCACTGGAAGTATCAATTGTGTTAGTTGAGGTGCATTTTAGTTTGCTATTTACTTGTTGAACATATACATTTTTCTCCTCTTCCGACAACAGATTCGAGTTCAGCAGGCCGTAAACCATAGGAATGGTGCAAAACCGCTTCCAAAAGTTGCAATTTAATCGTTTCAAGGTAAAGTAAATAATTACCATTCCGGCTCATCATATGAACACAGGTCGATCAAGAACCCAACTTAGAGGAAACCATTTCACAAATAGTAGCTGAAAATCCTTGACTACTATACGAAGTATTACTAGAATTTTTTTAATCCCCTATAATTCACAATCTGTCCAAGGACAATAAGCGAATGGTGTTACAATTTATGGTAATCCAGCGTGTGGTTAGTATCTTACATTAAAGATCTAACTCAAGACAATAAACCTAGGGTTATGATAATATCTAATTATACAACTTATTTTTTTATCGATTATCTATATCTAATGGATCACAACGTTTGAGACGATATAGTTTTTGACTATTATCTAAAAGATTAACAGCTAGTGGGTTTGGGTGAATTTGTAGACGTAACAGATATTTTGCACTTGAGCACTTAGCTTCTTGTAACACAGGCAGAACGTTTAAGTCGTTGTGTAGCGTTTCGGTATTCACGAACCAAGGCGCTTGTGTAATAGTTATAAGTGTTTTCGACTGAAAGCGCTGTAATATTTCGATGTTTGACAAACTCTCGGAACCCCATAGTTGAATTCCGTATGTCCACAACGGTTTGAGCATCACTTTGTACACTAATAGTTTATTGGTTAAAGTCAATTGTGAATTTCTGCCCAATAGCCAGTAGAGTTTGGAGAACTTGAGTCCGAGCTGTTTTCGTTTGGTGAAGATGTGATGTCTCCAGTTTAAACGACGGTCAAGATGCATGCCTAAGTATTTTGCTGTATCAGCGTGGGGTAGTGGTTGACCATAAGGGTAACATTCGGGCACGTATATCTTCGTAGGGTGAAAGTTATTTGTTGTGATTTAGCTTCATTAGCTTTAATACGCCATTTTTTTAACCAAATTTGTAGGCTATTCAAGGCAGCTTGTAATTTCGCTGATGCAGATACCGGTTCCTTACTCGAGGCTAAGATTGCCGTATCATCTGCAATGGTCGTCATTATGGTGTTTACCGTTTCTGGTATATCGGCAGTATATATTAAGTACAGCGTTGGGCCAAGAACGCTGCCTTGAGGTACCCCTGATTGTATGCAACGTAAATCTGTGGTTTGCTCTTGATGCTGGCTTTCCAGGTTTTAGTATGAGAATGATTTGACTCACCTTCCATTGATACGGAAAGTGTCTAGTTCTAAGAATTGCATTGTAGATATATGTTAATGCTACGATTGCCTTCTCTGGGAGTTGCTTGACTACAGCTCCTGTTATGAGGTCATATCCGGGTGACTTCTTCGGCTTTAAGCTAATTCTAATCTCAGCATTGACTTCCCGTATATTAGTAGGTTGTAATGGGAGTGCCATTTGGTACGGGGCATTTAGGAAAGTTTGGATTTCTTCGTCGTGCTGATCGTCGTCGGATGTGTAAGGCTTGAAAACATTTTCTAAATGATCAGCAAATATTTTAGCTTTTTCTTTATCGGTGCGAGCCCAGGACCTGTCTTTTTTCCGAATGGGAGGAATATAATATTTATTTTTCCTAATTTTCGATGTCGCCTTCCATAAGGAATACTCTGTTGCTTGCGTTGGTGTAAGCCGTTGTAAATATTCTTGAATTGCTTGGTTTTTTTCATTTGATAGTAGCGTTCTAAGGTTACGTACAGCGGTGTTTAGTCTTTGTTTCTGTTGTGGTGCTCTTGTTAGCATCCAGGTCTTTCTCAATTTTTTTTCTCGAGTACTGCTTTCATCACGTCTCTAGAACAGTTTACTTGCTTGACATTATAGTTGGTAACCGGAGTTGAGTCCCAGGCCGCATTTTGAATTACTTGCGTCAGATTCTCCACAGCATTGTTTATTTGATCCGAGGTCTCTAAGGGGCAGTTTGTGTTTATTCTTTTCTCAACCAATTGTTTGAATAATTTCCAGTTTGTATTCTTATTAGCAAGGACTGCCGTTCTTTGTTTCTTTATAATTTTTGAGCTTATGGTAGCTATTATTAATGAGTGATCCGAAGAGAGGTCAAAATTTTCTTCTACTAGAAACTTACTCTGCGGTATTCCTTTTATGACGCAAAAATCGATGGCATCAGGAAGTTTATTCCTATCACTGGGCCAATAAGTAGGTTTTCCAGTAGCAAGGGTACTCAAGTTGTTGATGTCAATACACTTAACAAGTTCTCGGCCTTTGTGGGTTGTTAGTCTTGAACCCCATCTGGGATGCTTGGCTTTATAATCTCCTCCCACAAGGAATCTGTTTCCGAGGGTTTTGTAAAATTCTGAATACGCGCTTTCTTTTATTGAGTGTCTGGGAGGACAATATATCGCAGATATAGTGATTGGTCTATATGAGTCTTCAATAACAACATTAGTTGCTTGGATATAGTCTGCTTGCAATTTGAGAGCTTCATAATGTGCTATGGTATCTTTTATGATAACGGCATTACCACTGTGAGCAGTGCCGTCGAGATGCTTTGTATCGTAGATTTTATAACTACGTATCTTTAGATAACTACGATTTGTGTAGTGGGATTCTGAGATCAACATTACACCAATATTGTACGATTTTAAGAATGTTGAGACTTCTAGCCCGTGATTAACAAGGCCATTAGCATTCCAGACAGCTATCTTTAGTATTGGATCCATTACTTAAGTTTATCAAGTAGTTTTGTAACAATGTTCAACATTGTGTCCATTCGTTGATTTAATGCCTCAATTATTTGTTCCAGTTTGTACATCCTATTATTAACAGTATCAGGATTTTGAGCTGTGACATTTGAATAGCTGGGTTTTGTTTCTTTTTGTTGTGAAGCAGGGGCAGTTGGTAGGACTTCTGGGTTACTTGTTGTAGTAGTTGGTTCAGTATCCTGAGATTCGTTCGAAGAGCCTCTTAGTCTAAGAGGGGGAAATTTTTTCTTTTGTACTTCTTTGTAAACGCCACAGCCTTTATAGCTAGCGGGATGATTTCCATCGCATAGTGCACACCTTAAGTCTTTCCGTTCTTTTATACTACAGTTTTTATTACTATGAAAACCAGCACATTTGACGCATCGCACTTCTCTCGCGCAAAAGTTTTTGGTGTGCCCTAACCTAAGGCAGTTCGAGCACTGGGGTATATGTCTGGTTTGTCGTACTGGTTCAACAGTGGTTTTACAGTATTGCAGATATTTGATCTCATATATATTTTTATTGTTCTCTTGGGGTTCCAAATTTAGGAAGAACATCGGAAGCGGTTTTTTATCACGTTGACTTTTTGCATTATATATGTTTCTTACAATATGGCCTTTCTCGCTTATTTCTGTTGTTAATGCATTTAAATCTACGGTATGATGAAGCCCTTTTAGAACTACTCTAAAGCTTCTTTGATTCTTTATTTGGTAGGTATAGTGTTTTACATCTAGGTCAGTTAATATTTTTTTAACCAACTTATAGGTATTTTCATCTTCAGTTGTAAGTTTAACTTCATTGTTGTTTAAAACTTTTAATAAGTAGTTACCTTTTATTTGATCAGCATTATTGAGGGTTTCTGTCAGCCCTCTCATGTCGGTTAATTCGGCGAGAAATATTGGGGGTGGCTTTATAGTTTTATTGTTTGCATTATTTGATTTTATTTTGGTGGAATCATTTCTTTCCCAAACTAATATACTATTTCCTAAGAATTGAAAACGATTTATTGGATTTATTTGTTTAGAATTATTCCCCACGTTACTTTTAAGAGGTACTTCAGAAGAATATTTTATTTTTATTTTTTTGTTAGTTTTATTTTTAACTTCTGCCCATTCTATTTCTTTAATTAGCTTCTCTTCGTCAGTTTCATACTGCTGTTGAGCACCTTTTTCACTTTTGTTGGGATTTTTATCTTTGTCTAGGAGTATAAGTTTTTGTTGAATTTCATTTAATTGGGATTCCAGTCGTTTAGTTGTGACTTCAAGGGCTTCTCTGGCGGATTTTTCTGTAATCCAGGCAGTATATAATGCCTGTTCATTTTGGCTTCTTACCTGATTTTCTTGGAAAAGTGCTTGATTTTGTTGTGCCCAAAGCGCTGCGCCAGGTATTAGCGGGCGTTGATAAGACGAGTCCATTCGATGACCCCGGTAGGATTATTTTAGTCAACTACATGGTTGTTTGGGTAAAACTATCGTATTTATCGAAATTATTTGCACAGATGATAACACTCACGCTAGTTCACTTGCTTTTGCTTTATCGGAGCTCGGCACGTTGACCTTACTCGTCAATGGTCAAACGAAAACTGATTACTAGAAATGTAGGTCTTTATAAAACTGGTGTACATAGGATTTTAAAAGATGATGGACTATTTCCTGATCAGACAACACGACTTCAGGATTTATTCCAAGAACACCATTCACATCAATTTACATTTTGTGTGTGGTTGGTAGAAGCTCATAGAAGAAACCCTTTGTTTATAAGCAATGTGTATGGACGGACGAAGCTATATTTACAAGAAACGACATCTTTAAGTATCACAACGAACACGTTTGGGCCATAACAGTTATCATGCAATTCAGGAAAGAAATTACCTGGTACAATTTTCAGTAAATATATCGGCAGGAATACTTGGAAACAGACTGATTGGTCCTTTTACACTTCCTGAAATGCCAAATGTGGGAAATTATTTAAAAATTTTAAGTGATAACCTACTCGACCTACTAGGACACCTATGGCAGTCCGGCGCGATATGTGGGTGCAGCTCGATGGTGCACCATCACATTAAGCAGGTGTGGTTCGGCAACGGTTTAACCACCATTACCCTTAGAAATGAATCGGCCGTGGAAGTTCAAGGGCTTGCCCAGCGAGAAGTCGGATGTATTACTTTTGGACTTTCTTCTGTGGGAGCACTGTTACTCCTGTCCAAGCTCAAGAAGCTCTTATCGATGGAATTCATGAAGCAGCCGCTACCATTGGTCCATAATGTTGCAGCGTGATCAAGTTATTGCGAGGACACGTCAGTACAATAATGTAACGTTTTTGGCTTTTCTGCTATGGATTCTGTTGTTTTATAGTTTTATAATATTTCATAAGATAATTGCAATTGTTTGGAAATTTGCCAGAGGAATTACCAGAATTAAGCAAATTGACAATAGCTTTGCCAAGTGCCATTTTTGCTAAAAAAATACAGACGCCAAAACGGTCAGTATGTTGTTAAACAACAAACAGCTTGTTTCACTTTTACCAAAACATGCTACGGTGAACGAAATGATATTTTGATCACATAGGCCAAGTGAAATGAATCGATAATTTATTTTTAATTTAGTGTTTTCCGATTATTTTGTGTAATTTGTTATTGGTAAAGCTGTTTAAAATATTTCTAAAGACTCCTGCAATTATGATGTAAGAATATTGCCCAACAATATTTTCCCTTTGTGGGTACAATATAAAGATTCCTGAAAAAACTTAACGGGCCAAATTATGCGTTTTTGGGCTTATATATTACTAGACGAGTGGAGAAACTAAGATTTTCACTCAAGTTGATTTTATACACCAAGCAAATACGAGTGTAGAAAGACACACAGTTGCGTGATTTAGTTTCTCACGAGTGCTGTACTTTAAATAAATATTAAAATTTTATAATTTCTGTGATTTATATAAAAAGTTTGGTTAGAAATAAAATTTGTTCGTGCACTACTTGCTGATTACACATTGGAGAAACAAATTCGTGAAACTTGTAGTTGAAACGAATGTCATGAAACTCTGTTTCTTGTACAATTCACACCAGTGAAACTCGCGATGAGGATGTGGGTAAACCGTCGGAATAATGGATTAAGAAAAAAAAGACGATTTTGAATGCATCTTGTTAATTTAATCAATTTCAAGATAGCGCTTTTGTTGTTGGTAGCGGACTGCAGCAACATTTATAGAAGTTCAAAGAATTTTTAAGGCAAGTCAGCCAACCTCTGCATGTTCATACTACTAACCACTATTAATAAGAATCAAAACTCGAATAATTCCCGAACAAATATCATGAAACAGAACATGACCTGTAACATGAAAATTGTATACTTACGCAACAATTTTTGCTCTCGTGTTTCAGAAACACCTGTCTGCATCATCTCATTTGGATACATGTGCTATACGTTAATGAAACAAGTTTCCTGTTTCATGCAACAAATTTCACGAAATTGGTTTCCCCAGTGTGTATCGGCCCTAGTGTATTGTCAGTATATGCCAAATTTGAGGAGGTAGGTTAGATTTTGTTCGTTATTTGAGACAGATTGACGCAAATCATAACCTCCAAATCTTGAAAATAACATATTTTGGGAGTGGGGAAATAGTACATTACGCAACACGTTTACAAAAGTGATGTTTTACTAAACAAGTACCGCTGGTTTAAGAACGAGCGTTAGCGAGTACTTAAACGGCCATACGAGTTCAGTAAGAACACATTTAGTGCGAATAATACATACTATTTTTTCCACAACCTAGAAAAGTACAAAATATAAAAGTTTGAGATGATTGATTATTTTGGACGTTTCTGATTTAAAAATCATTGGGACAACTAGATCCACAGCCGACCAAATGGAAGATACTTTTAGTTCCATGGTAGTAAAAGTACTCTTAATCTGCATCTGCATCGCCTACTTCAATGACAGATTTTGGTATTAAAAGTAATGGTTTTCAATACGGTTGCGCAACAATACTACTTTCTATAAGAGTAACCAAATAAAAATGCAATAACTTCTTTGGTAGCTAGGCAACAAGAAGCTATTGTTGTCTAATTACCAACGTACATATTACATTTTCTATGTTGGATACTTTTTTGGCAGACAGTATTTAAACCTTTATCAACTCGTGAAATTGCCATGTTGCTTACAATTTTTGATAACCTGTATAAGATTATACCATCGCATATAATTAACTTTTGACAAGTAATTTGATAATCTCAAGAAATAATGTTGCACTGAATACAGATCCCTGCGGCCGGCGCCCCATTCTGTTGGACTGCCATCTGTAAATAGCATCCGTTCACCCTTACTCAAAAGTTGCTAGTGCTTGAGAAATATTTAATAAATGCGAGAATGTTTCCTTGAAATTGTTGTCACTCAGTTCCTAAAACCACACTTTTCTTGAGATAGAACTCTTTGAGTTTTTAAGGACTATCGTTATATAATTTCTCTCTAGCAGTTTACATATGGTGCAGGGTAAGGACACTAGCCCATATGATTATGATAGTTTTAGAGTAATTGGACTTCAGAGTCAGTCTAATGTTGGGAACATTTGCCGTGTAGCCAGATAATATTATAGAAGTTTAAGAATATAAAGAAGCTTTATATTGGTTATGTGTAGATTTCAAAATTGTAATTCTTCTTCTATAATAAGTGAATTGTGAAATTTCTCTCTAAGTTTAGGTTCCATGAAAGCAATGTTGCAACTAGTGTTTCTACAATATTTTTCGTAGGTTTTAGCTAATGTTTTTATGAATTTATACCATTGTAAAGTGTTCACGTCAGCTATACTTTTTACTGTATTCCATACTTCGGTCTCCTTGATTTTTATCGTGCATTTTGCTTCGGCCTTTAATTTTATTTAAATTAGTAGATTTTCAACTGTCTTGTGTTATTTTTTAAATTCCTGAATGCTTGTTTACTTAGTTTTATAATTTCTCTGCAATTACTGTTCCACCACGGTACTGATGTATATTTGATGATATGAAAGGTTTTTCGATGGCAGGTTCGGCTCAATAGTTTATTATCAATAAAATCATTTAAATTTCTGTCGATATCTTCATCACTGTCTAATCTTAGCAGATTGCCTTCTATTAGGTTAGCAGCCAAACATTGTTCGAGTAGCGTTGTTTATTCGCATCTGGGGAGCCGCCTACAGTTTTCCTGTACGTCCTCGAATGTTCGTGATCTTTATTGGGAAGCGATCACTGCCGTATAAGTCGGAAAGAACTTTCCTGTTCCAGTACACTGATAATACGGAGTCACCTAGGCTTAAGTCTATGGCAGAAATTCGGAGAAGAAATTGAATCTTGTTTTTCCGCTGTTGTTTAGTAAAAGTGTAACGCTACGTAATCTTAACCATTTTTAGTTTTAAGTTCAAAATCAAATTCTGATTACTTTAAATATGTAATTCTCGCGATTAGCTCTCGTCCAAGGTTGTTAACAGCTGAAGTAAGAGAGAGGCGAGTGAAGCCCTGTACAGGTGTTTATTTTATTTAACTATATTCACAAAATAAAATATGGTTTAAAATTATTTGCAACAACAAAAATAAATAAAATAAAGTTCTTCCTGGTGTCCTCTGCGTTACGGGCCGGGCCGCATTCGCTGGCAGCGGATACGGACGATCGGGGCTATTTAATCACAGGACGGGGGGTCCTGTGATTAAAATAGCTATAAAAAGGCCTACATTAAATAATTTCACTTCAGCTCGTTGGTACCGGGATTCTTCAGATGTTGGGCTTGATTAGGCAAAAGCCAACATGATTCTGGGATAGTTAACAGCCATCCCAAGTCTAGCAAACAAGAACGCTAGCTAAACGAATTTAGAGATTTCAGATCCCGATGATGGCCTTGCTGGACTAGCGCTCATTAAACGAACGCAGACAAAACTAGAATTTTCCGGGTGCTCGCTCGGCCTGCCTGCAAATGAAATTCAAATGGAATTCGGCCGCTCGAGGTTCCATCTGGACCTCGGTTTGGTGGCCATTGTGGCGAGTTGTCGGGAGAAATTATTTATTAGCAGAGTGGTTTCACGGACTACTGGACAAGTATCTAGGTCAACTCTAAGCAACAAGATCTGCCATTGCGTTGGAGGATTACCAAGACAGGGACGTTAATACTAAGCGGCAAGACCTTCCATTGCGCTCGAGGACAGAGTAGGTTATGAACAGGATTGATTCGGCAGTTTTACTAACTGGAACAAGGGAGGTTTGTGTACAGGAAAAGGTGGCTCAGGCAGTTCAACTTCTTAGTTAGGAGCTGGGAATCGAACTGGAAAGACAATATAGTTTGGGCCAGGATTCTGGTTTCAACAGATACATCTAGACTGGCGATGAATGGTGAGGAGTACCCGAGGACCAAAAGGTCTCGGGTTGGCCACAGGTTCTAGTCTAGAATCTGAAAACAACGAGTTAGGTCTCATCTCGGACTGAGCAGGATTCGCTCTTTTATATAATTCGCGATCTCCCTCCACCTCGTTTTCTAGAGGTGCTAAATGTTATACTTTAGTGCGAATGGAAAGCAGGGATGCGCGGGATCGAGCAGCGCGGCGAAGCTTGAGCAGCTCGTCGGTTTTACACCTGAATCTTATCGGACTATGAGCAGCATCTCTCTTCAAGTTTTTCTTACCCTCCGCGTGGCTCCAAATGTTCACGCGTCACGTGACTGTGATAGCGCCTACATATTGATAACGGCAATTGAAACGTTCTAAAACAATTTGGAGGCTCGCGGAACATCATAGAAGTATGTTGGTCTGTGGAGTAACGTCCGGAATAATCTTGTCAAGGGAGTGAGACTGCTTTCCCAGATCATATTATTTTCGTTAAAGTCTCCAAAACTAATGCCTGGTACCGGACTGTAGTTAAAAATGCATTACTTGTTTCATAAACTGTAACGAAAGATTAAAAGGTCGGCCCTTACCAGTTGGCGAAAGTTATATTTGGTATTTTGCCGGCTGCTAAATATCGGCCTAGGTTGACTAACTCGTCGGTAAAAGTCGGGGTCTCAGCAAAGCTGCAAAAAACACTATTGGAGATGGCTCCAGGTCCTCGATGCAGACAATTCTTGGGTCGGACCTTCCCAAGGTAAGAGATATACCCAGCAAATAAAAATAATAGTAGAAAGAATAGTAACAATATTTATTCAACAACAGGTTCTATAATGCAATGCGACAGGTATATATATATATATTATATATATATATATATATAAGGCGAAGAATTTGACTGGGAAAGGGGTTATAGTCAACACCAATCTCAGTACTTGGGCAACGATTACAAGAGCTATTAATGGTTTGTTGAAATAAAACCACTTGATGCTAAGGTCGACAAGTTTCGAAATATATTTATTCCATTCTCAAGACCTACGGAGAGGTTACAGATAAGAAGCGATGTTTGTACAATGTAATTAGTTAAGATCTTACCTAACAACTTGCGGCACAAAACCGAAAAGGCACATGTAGTTCACAAAACATGTGACTAGATTTCAAATTTTAAATTTACAAAAGCAGTACAGCGAATGCAGCATATCACACAACAAAAAGTAATGCTAGATTTTCCTGTCACCAGGTTACATGTTAAAAATCCACAAATACATTTAAAATTAATTAATTACTACAATTTTTATTAGTTTTAAGCCATAATGGCCGTCAATTTGATAAAATTGTTCAAAACCGATAAGGAATGCAAAGAAGTTATAAACTTTGCAGCTGACAGTCGTGGTTCGCGCATGCGCCTTACGATCGGCGTCGGTAGTATACCAGGGACGTTCAAAATGGAAAGGTACTGTTCGCTGGCACAAGTAAGGAAATTTATGAAATTTAATTAAAGGGTAAATTATTTATTTATGGGAAAGAAAGATATATTATAAGGAGAGTGAAACAGGTTAGGTTGAAAATTATTGACCCTCGATTCTAACCGGGTTGGGAAAATCTAAAGAAAAATCGTTATTGGACATTGCTAACAGGAGGTGATATGAAACACTAAGGTTGTCAATGTCTGTTTTTGAATTAAGGGTGTTGTTACTGCCAAAAATGTGGCACATTTCAATAAATAAACGATGGTTACTATTAGATTCTGTTGTAATGATTTTGGTATTATCAAAATCCATCTCATGACCCGTACTGTTGACGTGACTAGCTAAAGCACAGGCCTTAGGTTTTACACGGGAATCGCTTTTGTGTTGGGTAATCCTAGCTTCAACCTCTGTGAAGTTTGCCCAATATAGGTGGACTGGCAACCATTACAATTTATCTGATAGATGACATTTGGGGTTAACATAATTGGAGTTTTATCTTTCAATTTGGAGAAACAATCTTTTATAATATGGTGGTGTTTATCTGCTATTATTATGTGATTAAATTTGTGGAAAACCCTTTTTATTATGTGGGATAGCCCTTTGATGTAAATTAGACTTTTGTACATAGGGGGTTTGTCGTCCCCGTTTACAGACCTAACAAGAGGAGTGGCCCTGTCATCGTATTGGAGAATAAAATGGAATTTAATAGTGAGATTGGATAATTATTTAATTTAAGAATGTTAATTAATTTATTAAGATTGGTCTTATGGAAATCTGGGTGTGAGATCGTAAGGATTCTGTGTTTAAGACCTCTTACGACATTAAGTTTGTGTCGAATGTTATGTATAGATTGAAAATTCAAATACCGACCAGAACTGGTGGGTTTGACGTACCAATCCAGTTTGATTTCGTTAGATGCAGTTCTGATGACCAAAGTATCCAAGAAAGGAACCGACCTATCCTTCTCTCGCTCCACTGTGAATTGAATATGTTTATTGAAGCTATTAAAGACACTCAACACATTGTCGACCTCGCCACCCGGTACTGCGCACACTATTGTCATCAACGTACTGGTAAAGAAAGGGAAATTGGAAAGCCAATTTAGGGGTACATTCTTTTATTATGGTATTAACAATGATTTCAGCAAGAATTGGTGAAAGGGTTGAACCCATTGGAGAACCAAAAATTTGTTTGTAAAAAATATTATTAAATGAGAAATATGTCGAATCAAAAATGAATTTGAGTAAATTGATAAATTGTGGTTTTGGTATGCTGGTAAATGGATCTATCAGATTCCAATTGTTTTCAACCACCTGTATCACTAAATCCAAAGGAATATTAGTGAAGAGTGAGACCACATCTAGTGAAATGATTTCAAAATTAGGAGGTAAAAGAAAATTATTAATCTTTTCGCTGAAGCGAAACTATCTTTAATTCGGTAGCTATTGTACTCTAGGAAAGCTTTCCCTAGTATTTCTGCTAGATATTTAGAAATGTTTTTATCAGGAGATTGTGTTGATGACACAATGGGACGGCAGGGTATGTCAGGTTTATGAATTTTGGGAAGGCCGTACAATTTAGGGGAGACTGAATTATGACAAATTAAACGTCTGTAAGACGGAGTATCTATGTAATTATTATTATGTAATTCTTTAATTAATTTATTGTGTTTTGTTTCAATTGACAAAGTGGGGTCTTTATTAAGGGGTTTGTAAACCTGGGTGTCTTGTAAAAGGACCTGCATTTTACTAATGTAGTCAGTCCGTTGCATGGCTACAGTAACATTTCCCTTGTCTGAAGGTAAATCAATACATCTGGGTTTTCTTTTAAGAATTTATTGCAATCCCTTTCTAATGATGATAAGGGGTTATTGGTGTTATTTTTATTTTTTAGGAAGTCTGTAAGGTGAAAAGCTACTAAAGAGCGATAATTATTTCTTTCCTTGTTGTCTAGAGTACTGATAATATCTTCGATTTGGGAAAGATATTTATAAAGGGTTGATTTGTTATTTAAGCGAACAGGCAAACCAAATTTCGGTCCAAGTGAAAGGAACCTTTTAATATTTTCAGGGAAAATAACATTAGTGAGGTTTTTGAACCACTTATCAGGTGTAATATTATTACTACTGGCTACAATAGGCGTCAACAGGTTATTTAATTTATTAACGTTATTAATTTTTATTTTATTAAGTTGAATTGATATGATTTAATTTGTTTTATATTAAAGGACTTGAAAATTTCTCTAGGTAATAATTGCTTACTCTTCTCCATGGAGATATGTAAGTTTTTATGTAACATTCTAATAGTGTCATTAATATCGTTAATTTCAATTTTTAATATATTGTGCAGTAACCTTTTTTCATTGTTCTCCACTTGTTTGAGAGTCCTGTTGTTCTGATTGTTGCTGAAGAGGTTTTCTGACGCTTTGATGTAGCCTCGTAAATGCACTGGTGTCACTTGGTGTTGAAGGCATTTTCTTAAGAAAATCCTCCTGTTGCGTGCGGCTGCCAGCTTCCTGCTGGTGTTCTGCCACATTTTCATGTGGGTGACTGCTCCATGTCCATACTCTCTGTTGATCATTTGGTAGAAATGCATCCTATTCCTATAACAAAGTCCTTTTCACAGCTCGGTGGTTACTACACAAGGCGAAGAATTTGACTGGGAAAGGGGTTATAGTCAACACCAATCTCAGTACTTGGGCAACGATTACAAGAGCTATTAATGGTTTGTTGAAATAAAACCACTTGATGCTAAGGTCGACAAGTTTCGAAATATATTTATTCCATTCTCAAGACCTACGGAGAGGTTACAGATAAGAAGCGATGTTTGTACAATGTAATTAGTTAAGATCTTACCTAACAACTTGCGGCACAAAACCGAAAAGGCACATGTAGTTCACAAAACATGTGACTAGATTTCAAATTTTAAATTTACAAAAGCAGTACAGCGAATGCAGCATATCACACAACAAAAAGTAATGCTAGATTTTCCTGTCACCAGGTTACATGTTAAAAATCCACAAATACATTTAAAATTAATTAATTACTACAATTTTTATTAGTTTTAAGCCATAATGGCCGTCAATTTGATAAAATTGTTCAAAACCGATAAGGAATGCAAAGAAATTATAAACTTTGCAGCTGACAGTCGTGGTTCGCGCATGCGCCTTACGATCGCGTCGGTAGTATACCAGGGACGTTCAAATTGGAAAGGTACTGTTCGCTGGCACAAGTAAGGAAATTTATGAATTTAATTAAAGGGTAAATTATTTATTTATGG
This sequence comes from Agriotes lineatus, assembly GCA_940337035.1. Taxonomy (NCBI): domain Eukaryota; kingdom Metazoa; phylum Arthropoda; class Insecta; order Coleoptera; family Elateridae; genus Agriotes; species Agriotes lineatus. The sequence goes on along the minus strand of CALNHX010001963.1, from coordinate 18,862 downwards.
GAAAGAAAGATATATTATAAGGAGAGTGAAACAGGTTAGGTTGAAAATTATTGACCCTTGATTCTAACCGGGTTGGGGAAAATCTAAAGAAAAATCGTTATTGGACATTGCTAACAGGAGGTGATATGAAACACTAAGGTTGTCAATGTCTGTTTTTGAATTAAGGGTGTTGTTACTGCCAAAAATGTGGCACATTTCAATAAATAAACGATGGTTACTATTAGATTCTGTTGTAATGATTTTGGTATTATCAAAATCCATCTCATGACCCGTACTGTTGACGTGACTAGCTAAAGCACAGGCCTTAGGTTTTACACGGAATCGCTTTTGTGTTGGGTAATCCTAGCTTTCAACCTCTGTGAAGTTTGCCCAATATAGGTGGACTGGCAACCATTACAATTTATCTGATAGATGACATTTGGGGTTAACATAATTGGAGTTTTATCTTTCAATTGGAGAAACAATCTTTTATAATATGGTGGTGTTTATCTGCTATTATTATGTGATTAAATTTGTGGAAAACCCTTTTTATTATGTGGGATAGCCCTTTGATGTAAATTAGACTTTTGTACATAGGGGGTTTGTCGTCCCCGTTTACAGACCTAACAAGAGGAGTGGCCCTGTTCATCGTATTGGAGAATAAAATGGAATTTGATAGTGAGATTGGATAAATTATTTAATTTAAGAATGTTAATTAATTTATTAAGATTGGTCTTATGGAAATCTGGGTGTGAGATCGTAAGGATTCTGTGTTTAAGACCTCTTACGACATTAAGTTTGTGTCGAATGTTATGTATAGATTGAAAATTCAAATACCGACCAGAACTGGTGGGTTTGACGTACCAATCCAGTTTGATTTCGTTAGATGCAGTTCTGATGACCAAAGTATCCAAGAAAGGAACCGACCTATCCTTCTCTCGCTCCACTGTGAATTGAATATGTTTATTGAAGCTATTAAAGACACTCAACACATTGTCGACCTCGCCACCCGGTACTGCGCACACTATGTCATCAACGTACTGGTAAAGAAAGGGAAATTGAAAAGCAATTTAGGGGTACATTCTTTTATTATGGTATTAACAATGATTTCAGCAAGAATTGGTGAAAGGGTTGAACCCATTGGAGAACCAAAAATTTGTTTGTAAAAATATTATTAAATGAGAAATATGTCGAATCAAAAATGAATTTGAGTAAATTGATTAATTGTGGTTTTGGTATGCTGGTAAATGGATCTATCAGATTCCAATTGTTTTCAACCACCTGTATCACTAAATCCAAAGGAATATTAGTGAAGAGTGAGACCACATCTAGTGAAATGATTTCAAAATTAGGAGGTAAAAGAAAATTATTAATCTTTCGCTGAAAGCGAAACTATCTTTAATTCGGTAGCTATTGTACTCTAGGAAAGCTTTCCCTAGTATTTCTGCTAGATATTTAGAAATGTTTTTATCAGGAGATTGTGTTGATGACACAATGGGACGGCAGGGTATGTCAGGTTTATGAATTTTGGAGGCCGTACAATTTAGGGGAGACTGAATTATGACAAATTAACGTCTGTAAGACGGAGTATCTATGTAATTATTATTATGTAATTCTTTAATTAATTTATTGTGTTTTGTTTCAATTGACAAAGTGGGGTCTTATTAAGGGGTTTGTAAACCTGGGTGTCTTGTAAAAGGACCTGCATTTTACTAATGTAGTCAGTCCGTTGCATGGCTACAGTAACATTTCCCTTGTCTGAAGGTAAAATCAATACATCTGGGTTTTCTTTTAAGAATTTATTGCAATTCCTTTCTAATGATGATAAGGGGTTATTGGTGTTATTTTTATTTTTTAGGAAGTCTGTAAGGTGAAAAGCTACTAAAGAGCGATAATTATTTCTTTCCTTGTTGTCTAGAGTACTGATAATATCTTCGATTTGGGAAAGATATTTATAAAGGGTTGATTTGTTATTTAAGCGAACAGGCACAGAGGTTGAAAGCTAGGATTACCCAACACAAAAGCGATTCCCGTGTAAAACCTAAGGCCTGTGCTTTAGCTAGTCACGTCAACAGTACGGGTCATGAGATGGATTTGATAATACCAAAATCATTACAACAGAATCTAATAGTAACCATCGTTTATTTATTGAAATGTGCCACATTTTTGGCAGTAACAACACCCTTAATTCAAAAACAGACATTGACAACCTTAGTGTTTCATATCACCTCCTGTTAGCAATGTCCAATAACGATTTTTCTTTAGATTTTCCCCAACCCGGTTAGAATCGAGGGTCAATAATTTTCAACCTAACCTGTTTCACTCTCCTTATAATATATCTTTCTTTCCCATAAATAAATAATTTACCCTTTAATTAAATTTCATAAATTTCCTTACTTGTGCCAGCGAACAGTACCTTTCCATTTTGAACGTCCCTGGTATACTACCGACGCCGATCGTAAGGCGCATGCGCGAACCACGACTGTCAGCTGCAAAGTTTATAACTTCTTTGCATTCCTTATCGGTTTTGAACAATTTTATCAAATTGACGGCCATTATGGCTTAAAACTAATAAAATTGTGTAGTAATTAATTAATTTTAATGTATTTGTGGATTTTTAACATGTAACCTGGTGACAGGAAAATCTAGCATTACTTTTTGTTGTGTGATATGCTGCATTCGCTGTACTGCTTTTGTAAATTTAAAATTTGAAATCTAGTCACATGTTTTGTGAACTACATGTGCCTTTTCGGTTTTGTGCCGCAAGTTGTTAGGTAAGATCTTAACTAATTACATTGTACAAACATCGCTTCTTATCTGTAACCTCTCCGTAGGTCTTGAGAATGGAATAAATATATTTCGAAACTTGTCGACCTTAGCATCAAGTGGTTTTATTTCAACAAACCATTAATAGCTCTTGTAATCGTTGCCCAAGTACTGAGATTGGTGTTGACTATAACCCCTTTCCCAGTCAAATTCTTCGCCTTGTGTAGTAACCACCGAGCTGTGAAAAGGACTTTGTTATAGGAATAGGATGCATTTCTACCAAATGATCAACAGAGAGTATGGACATGAAGCAGTCACCCACATGAAATGTGGCAGAACACCAGCAGGAAGCTGCAGCCGCACGCAACAGGAGGATTTTCTTAAGAAAATGCCTTCAACACCAAGTGACACCAGTGCATTTACGAGGCTACATCAAAGCGTCAGAAAACCTCTTCAGCAACAATCAGAACAACAGGACTCTCAAACAAGTGGAGAACAATGAAAAAAGGTTACTGCACAATATATTAAAAATTGAAATTAACGATATTAATGACACTATTAGAATGTTACATAAAAACTTACATATCTCCATGGAGAAGAGTAAGCAATTATTACCTAGAGAAATTTTCAAGTCCTTTAATATAAAACAAATTAAATCATATCAATTTCAACTTAATAAAATAAAATTAATAACGTCAATAAATTAAATAACCTGTTGACGCCTATTGTAGCCAGTAGTAATAATATTACAATACACCTGATTAAGTGGTTCAAAAACCTCACTAATGTTATTTTCCCTGAAAATATTAAAAGGTTCCTTTCACTTGGACCGAAATTTGGTTTGCCTGTTCGCTTAAATAACAAATCAACCCTTTATAAATATCTTTCCCAAATCGAAGATATTATCAGTACTCTAGACAACAAGGAAAGAAATAATTATCGCTCTTTAGTAGCTTTTCACCTTACAGACTTCCTAAAAAATAAAAATAACACCAATAACCCCTTATCATCATTAGAAAGGGATTGCAATAAATTCTTAAAAGAAAACCCAGATGTATTGATTTTACCTTCAGACAAGGGAAATGTTACTGTAGCCATGCAACGGACTGACTACATTAGTAAAATGCAGGTCCTTTTACAAGACACCCAGGTTTACAAACCCCTTAATAAAGACCCCACTTTGTCAATTGAAACAAAACACAATAAATTAATTAAAGAATTACATAATAATAATTACATAGATACTCCGTCTTACAGACGTTTAATTTGTCATAATTCAGTCTCCCCTAAATTGTACGGCCTTCCCAAATTTCAACCTGACATACCCTGCCGTCCCATTGTGTCATCAACACAATCTCCTGATAAAAACATTTCTAAATATCTAGCAGAAATACTAGGGAAAGCTTTCCTAGAGTACAATAGCTACCGAATTAAAGATAGTTTCGCTTTCAGCGAAAAGATTAATAATTTTCTTTTACCTCCTAATTTTGAAATCATTTCACTAGATGTGGTCTCACTCTTCACTAATATTCCTTTGGATTTAGTGATACAGGTGGTTGAAAACAATTGGAATCTGATAGATCCATTTACCAGCATACCAAAACCACAATTTATCAATTTACTCAAATTCATTTTTGATTCGACATATTTCTCATTTAATAATATTTTTTACAAACAAATTTTTGGTTCTCCAATGGGTTCAACCCTTTCACCAATTCTTGCTGAAATCATTGTTAATACCATAATAAAAGAATGTACCCCTAAATTGGCTTTCCAATTTCCCTTTCTTTACCAGTACGTTGATGACATAGTGTGCGCAGTACCGGGTGGCGAGGTCGACAATGTGTTGAGTGTCTTTAATAGCTTCAATAAACATATTCAATTCACAGTGGAGCGAGAGAAGGATAGGTCGGTTCCTTTCTTGGATACTTTGGTCATCAGAACTGCATCTAACGAAATCAAACTGGATTGGTACGTCAAACCCACCAGTTCTGGTCGGTATTTGAATTTTCAATCTATACATAACATTCGACACAAACTTAATGTCGTAAGAGGTCTTAAACACAGAATCCTTACGATCTCACACCCAGATTTCCATAAGACCAATCTTAATAAATTAATTAACATTCTTAAATTAAATAATTATCCAATCTCACTATTAAATTCCATTTTATTCTCCAATACGATGAACAGGGCCACTCCTCTTGTTAGGTCTGTAAACGGGGACGACAAACCCCCTATGTACAAAAGTCTAATTTACATCAAAGGGCTATCCCACATAATAAAAAGGGTTTTCCACAAATTTAATCACATAATAATAGCAGATAAACACCACCATATTATAAAAGATTGTTTCTCCAAATTGAAAGATAAAACTCCAATTATGTTAACCCCAAATGTCATCTATCAGATAAATTGTAATGGTTGCCAGTCCACCTATATTGGGCAAACTTCACAGAGGTTGAAAGCTAGGATTACCCAACACAAAAGCGATTCCCGTGTAAAACCTAAGGCCTGTGCTTTAGCTAGTCACGTCAACAGTACGGGTCATGAGATGGATTTTGATAATACCAAAATCATTACAACAGAATCTAATAGTAACCATCGTTTATTTATTGAAATGTGCCACATTTTTGGCAGTAACAACACCCTTAATTCAAAAACAGACATTGACAACCTTAGTGTTTCATATCACCTCCTGTTAGCAATGTCCAATAACGATTTTTCTTTAGATTTTCCCCAACCCGGTTAGAATCGAGGGTCAATAATTTTCAACCTAACCTGTTTCACTCTCCTTATAATATATCTTTCTTTCCCATAAATAAATAATTTACCCTTTAATTAAATTTCATAAATTTCCTTACTTGTGCCAGCGAACAGTACCTTTCCATTTTGAACGTCCCTGGTATACTACCGACGCCGATCGTAAGGCGCATGCGCGAACCACGACTGTCAGCTGCAAAGTTTATAACTTCTTTGCATTCCTTATCGGTTTTGAACAATTTTATCAAATTGACGGCCATTATGGCTTAAAACTAATAAAAATTGTAGTAATTAATTAATTTTAAATGTATTTGTGGATTTTTAACATGTAACCTGGTGACAGGAAAATCTAGCATTACTTTTTGTTGTGTGATATGCTGCATTCGCTGTACTGCTTTTGTAAATTTAAAATTTGAAATCTAGTCACATGTTTTGTGAACTACATGTGCCTTTTCGGTTTTGTGCCGCAAGTTGTTAGGTAAGATCTTAACTAATTACATTGTACAAACATCGCTTCTTATCTGTAACCTCTCCGTAGGTCTTGAGAATGGAATAAATATATTTCGAAACTTGTCGACCTTAGCATCAAGTGGTTTTATTTCAACAAACCATTAATAGCTCTTGTAATCGTTGCCCAAGTACTGAGATTGGTGTTGACTATAACCCCTTTCCCAGTCAAATTCTTCGCCTTGTGTAGTAACCACCGAGCTGTGAAAAGGACTTTGTTATAGGAATAGGATGCATTTCTACCAAATGATCAACAGAGAGTATGGACATGAAGCAGTCACCCACATGAAAATGTGGCAGAACACCAGCAGGAAGCTGGCAGCCGCACGCAACAGGAGGATTTTCTTAAGAAAATGCCTTCAACACCAAGTGACACCAGTGCATTTACGAGGCTACATCAAAGCGTCAGAAAACCTCTTCAGCAACAATCAGAACAACAGGACTCTCAAACAAGTGGAGAACAATGAAAAAAGGTTACTGCACAATATATTAAAAATTGAAATTAACGATATTAATGACACTATTAGAATGTTACATAAAAACTTACATATCTCCATGGAGAAGAGTAAGCAATTATTACCTAGAGAAATTTTCAAGTCCTTTAATATAAAACAAATTAAATCATATCAATTTCAACTTAATAAAATAAAAATTAATAACGTTAATAAATTAAATAACCTGTTGACGCCTATTGTAGCCAGTAGTAATAATATTACACCTGATAAGTGGTTCAAAAACCTCACTAATGTTATTTTCCCTGAAAATATTAAAAGGTTCCTTTCACTTGGACCGAAATTTGGTTTGCCTGTTCGCTTAAATAACAAATCAACCCTTTATAAATATCTTTCCCAAATCGAAGATATTATCAGTACTCTAGACAACAAGGAAAGAAATAATTATCGCTCTTTAGTAGCTTTTCACCTTACAGACTTCCTAAAAAATAAAAATAACACCAATAACCCCTTATCATCATTAGAAAGGGATTGCAATAAATTCTTAAAAGAAAACCCAGATGTATTGATTTTACCTTCAGACAAGGGAAATGTTACTGTAGCCATGCAACGGACTGACTACATTAGTAAAATGCAGGTCCTTTTACAAGACACCCAGGTTTACAAACCCCTTAATAAAGACCCCACTTTGTCAATTGAAACAAAACACAATAAATTAATTAAAGAATTACATAATAATAATTACATAGATACTCCGTCTTACAGACGTTTAATTTGTCATAATTCAGTCTCCCCTAAATTGTACGGCCTTCCCAAAATTCATAAACCTGACATACCCTGCCGTCCCATTGTGTCATCAACACAATCTCCTGATAAAAACATTTCTAAATATCTAGCAGAAATACTAGGGAAAGCTTTCCTAGAGTACAATAGCTACCGAATTAAAGATAGTTTCGCTTTCAGCGAAAAGATTAATAATTTTCTTTTACCTCCTAATTTTGAAATCATTTCACTAGATGTGGTCTCACTCTTCACTAATATTCCTTTGGATTTAGTGATACAGGTGGTTGAAAACAATTGGAATCTGATAGATCCATTTACCAGCATACCAAAACCACAATTTATCAATTTACTCAAATTCATTTTTGATTCGACATATTTCTCATTTAATAATATTTTTTACAAACAAATTTTTGGTTCTCCAATGGGTTCAACCCTTTCACCAATTCTTGCTGAAATCATTGTTAATACCATAATAAAAGAATGTACCCCTAAATTGGCTTTCCAATTTCCCTTTCTTTACCAGTACGTTGATGACATAGTGTGCGCAGTACCGGGTGGCGAGGTCGACAATGTGTTGAGTGTCTTTAATAGCTTCAATAAACATATTCAATTCACAGTGGAGCGAGAGAAGGATAGGTCGGTTCCTTTCTTGGATACTTTGGTCATCAGAACTGCATCTAACGAAATCAAACTGGATTGGTACGTCAAACCCACCAGTTCTGGTCGGTATTTGAATTTTCAATCTATACATAACATTCGACACAAACTTAATGTCGTAAGAGGTCTTAAACACAGAATCCTTACGATCTCACACCCAGATTTCCATAAGACCAATCTTAATAAATTAATTAACATTCTTAAATTAAATAATTATCCAATCTCACTATTAAATTCCATTTTATTCTCCAATACGATGAACAGGGCCACTCCTCTTGTTAGGTCTGTAAACGGGGACGACAAACCCCCTATGTACAAAAGTCTAATTTACATCAAAGGGCTATCCCACATAATAAAAAGGGTTTTCCACAAATTTAATCACATAATAATAGCAGATAAACACCACCATATTATAAAAGATTGTTTCTCCAAATTGAAAGATAAAACTCCAATTATGTTAACCCCAAATGTCATCTATCAGATAAATTGTAATGGTTGCCAGTCCACCTATATTGGGCAAACTTCACAGAGGTTGAAAGCTAGGATTACCCAACACAAAAGCGATTCCCGTGTAAAACCTAAGGCCTGTGCTTTAGCTAGTCACGTCAACAGTACGGGTCATGAGATGGATTTTGATAATACCAAAATCATTACAACAGAATCTAATAGTAACCATCGTTTATTTATTGAAATGTGCCACATTTTTGGCAGTAACAACACCCTTAATTCAAAAACAGACATTGACAACCTTAGTGTTTCATATCACCTCCTGTTAGCAATGTCCAATAACGATTTTTCTTTAGATTTTCCCCAACCCGGTTAGAATCGAGGGTCAATAATTTTCAACCTAACCTGTTTCACTCTCCTTATAATATATCTTTCTTTCCCATAAATAAATAATTTACCCTTTAATTAAATTTCATAAATTTCCTTACTTGTGCCAGCGAACAGTACCTTTCCATTTTGAACGTCCCTGGTATACTACCGACGCCGATCGTAAGGCGCATGCGCGAACCACGACTGTCAGCTGCAAAGTTTATAACTTCTTTGCATTCCTTATCGGTTTTGAACAATTTTATCAAATTGACGGCCATTATGGCTTAAAACTAATAAAAATTGTAGTAATTAATTAATTTTAAATGTATTTGTGGATTTTTAACATGTAACCTGGTGACAGGAAAATCTAGCATTACTTTTTGTTGTGTGATATGCTGCATTCGCTGTACTGCTTTTGTAAATTTAAAATTTGAAATCTAGTCACATGTTTTGTGAACTACATGTGCCTTTTCGGTTTTGTGCCGCAAGTTGTTAGGTAAGATCTTAACTAATTACATTGTACAAACATCGCTTCTTATCTGTAACCTCTCCGTAGGTCTTGAGAATGGAATAAATATATTTCGAAACTTGTCGACCTTAGCATCAAGTGGTTTTATTTCAACAAACCATTAATAGCTCTTGTAATCGTTGCCCAAGTACTGAGATTGGTGTTGACTATAACCCCTTTCCCAGTCAAATTCTTCGCCTTGTGTAGTAACCACCGAGCTGTGAAAAGGACTTTGTTATATATATATATATATAAGGCGAAGAATTTGACTGGGAAAGGGGTTATAGTCAACACCAATCTCAGTACTTGGGCAACGATTACAAGAGCTATTAATGGTTTGTTGAAATAAAACCACTTGATGCTAAGGTCGACTGTTTCGAAATATATTTATTCCATTCTCAAGACCTAACAACTTGCGGCACAAAACCGAAAAGGCACATGTAGTTCACAAAACATGTGACTAGATTTCAAATTTTAAATTTACAAAAGCAGTACAGCGAATGCAGCATATCACACAACAAAAGTAATGCTAGATTTTCCTGTCACCAGGTTACATGTTAGGTCTTGAGAATGGAATAAATATATTTCGAAACAGTCGACCTTAGCATCAAGTGGTTTTATTTCAACAAACCATTAATAGCTCTTGTAATCGTTGCCCAAGTACTGAGATTGGTGTTGACTATAACCCCTTTCCCAGTCAAATTCTTCGCCTTGTGTAGTAACCACCGAGCTGTGAAAAGGACTTTGTTATATATATATATATATATATATATATACATAAATAAATAGTACCAATTCATGCATATAGCAGAGATTTAGGTCAAAACAACAAAAAAAGCTGCTGCATAGGCATCTACAAAGGGGCGAGCTGCGTAAACAAAATAAATTTTACAGCAATATATGCATAAATAAAAATTAAATTAGTTTGAAAGCAATAGCTAACAAGTTAAAGCCTAACTTTGAGGTTGCACATTAAGGGAGAAAAACAAAAAAAGATGCTCCGTGACGCGAAGGTTCAAAAAGAGAAAAACAATCAAAATAATTCCGGCCAGCAAATATCAGCATAATCGCATGTACAAATTAGCCCGCTCTCTGTCAGGCAGCATGACTCGGGACAGAGCGATACAAGCAGCAAGCTAACATAGACACCGATCATTAGCTCTATCTGACTCTATGACCGTACTCTAGATTTAAAAGGGGCGAAGTTTCTTCAAATTGTATGGCCATACAAATGTCAAAGAGATATCTACAGGAAACTCATTATGCTTTTGGTAACGTGTCAAGTAAAAGGATTGAATGCGTTCTTAACAAAATAATTAATAATCTCGGATCTCAATTACTCAGATTTTGGTAGTTAAACAACCGCGGGTGGTACGGCAATCACATCCAATCGATTCGGCCCTAAACTGAAAGTCTGACCGGTACGCAGAGACGCGAAATGACCTAACAGGTAACCTAGAAGCGGTCTCGCGCGTAAGTGTCAGAAACACAGGGGTCCCCGCTGACAAACACAACTAATACGTATAGGTAATTCCAAACGTCCTACTATAGCTTAACCGTATAACCGAGACCCAGAATACTGTATTATTATAGGATTCAAACTCACAAGCAACAGGGGGGCTGTTACACAGCTGGGCGTGAGTAAATTAGTTTATAGGCTCATAGCTTCCTAGCGATTGCCGCATTTAAAACAAGGGCATGCATTATAATCACAGCTAGTACCCTACGTAAACGTAGTTTTCAACACAACGGAAGAGCCATGCTATAATCTATCATACAGTTAAGCAGCTAACGTAGCTATTAACAGAGCAAAAAGACTATGCAATAATCTAAAGAGCATAGTTATGCAGCTAGCATTAAAATCACGTTATTAATCACAAGAAAGGGCAAATTCGCTCGAATCACCGTATTATCATTTACATTCTACACACCTAATTTCAAAAACATATAATTCTTGTAGACTTGAGTTGTACGTGCCGGAGGCTCGGAGCTGCGGGTGACTCTTTCCGCACCTGGGGAGACACTCCGAGGAGGAGATATTGTCAGTTTCCGACTGCGGGAGTGGCTATCGCAGGTGCCTTGCCTCGAAGCGCTTCCAAGGGATGCAAAAAAAATGTTTCCCAGGAAAATTGCGAAGCCCAGGGAACAATTGGCTAAAAATGTACATATTTCTAGGTAAGCGCCCGTGAAGAAGACAGGAGCTAAAGAAAACTAGCCTGGTGTTAACAGTCAACCAAAAAGTGGTCGTGCAGCGACGAAAGTTGGTCCGCCGAAGCGTTAGACGTAAGAATTCTAACAGCGAACGATTATTCAAACGTCTAGAGGGCTTTTGTGCTTTTAGAACATTTGCCATACAATGAAGCTAGACAAACCAATTGGCTTCGGAAGCACTAAGCCGAGTGGCTCACAACTTAATTGCACGAATACTTCAGTGAAGAAGACTGAGAAAATCAGCCATATACCAGTCAACTCAAGTTTTCAAAAACTTTCCAAAATTTGGCAAGAGGACTGTTACGATTTGCGTTCTTTAATTTAATGAACTATGTAGGAATATACTGTACTTAGTTAGCTGTAAGCCATCTGTATAATATTTTAAGGTAAAATTCGTAGGAAAATGTCATATTTAAATTACAACAAGCGGATGTTTAGAAACGTGCCTTTCGCTTGGGAAGCTGGAGATATTCCAATCTCACGAATAAGATTAGAGTAAGTTTATGCAGCGTTTACTTCATAAACCGAAATATTGAGTGATGTATATGACCAGTACGTGATTAGAAGAAGCAACGGTTGCAACTCGATCATAAAAACTATTTGCAGCTGGGACCAAATGCTTTTAGTAGAATTTAAAATCTTTATAGCGGTAATTTACTAAGGGTCCGAACAGGCCACATTTCACTGTGGGAAATCCTCAAGCTTGTAAAAATTCATAGAACTATTATGAACGGTCACGTCCGCGTAATGCCAAATGTCCAAAATTTAGACCAGCTCTGATAGGTTATTGGGAACTTTGTAAACGCCCACCGAGCTTTCTTGGTCAGAATGGACTTAGAATTAAGTTAGTTAATAAGAAGATGTAAATACGTAAACTTAAGGGTTCTGTAAACGGCAGAAAAATAAATGCAAGTATTTGTATCTACTTAAGTGTTCTTATTAATCTCAGTAGCTTTGGTCTTCGTGTCCGAGTGTGTTTCAACTAAAAGGATTGCCAGTTACCCCGACTTTAGGCGTCTCGCAATAGTGGTGATCAAGCGGTGTAATTTATAACTTATTTAAATCGCACGACAGAAGATTTCTTTTGTTTCGAAGTCGGTCCAAGTGCAAGCGTTGAAATATACAAGGGGAAGCACGTGAACAGGACGGGAAAAAGCATCTAATAAACTGAGGCGGTACAACGGAAGCGGTCATTCCGGGAACGGCGTAGAGGACTGGGGACGGCGTCACGTAAAAGTGGCAACGTTGGAAAACCAGCGAGCGTCGAGGAGGTGACGGCAAGGAATCCGTGGAGGCGGCCAGACAACAGGAGGGCAGTCATTCGAAGGGGCGGCGAGGCAGCATTCTGGGAACAACGTCAGGTAAAACTGACAACGAAGAAAAACCAGTGTAGTGCAGGGAAAGCCAGTAAAAGTGTCGAAGTGAGTGACGGCGGAAACTCCAGAAAAAAAGTCAGGAAAGCGGCTTCAGAACAGGGAGGCGGCGCGTCCAGATCTGTGGGAATAAGACGACAGCACAGCGGGGAAAGCAGAAAATTCCAGTTGTGGGTAAGTAATACTTGTTGTTTGTTTCGGAATTATATGGTCTTATTATGCGATTTAGTAAGGTTGTGTATATATTTTTTTGAAATAATAGGATCAGGTATTGCTCGTAGTTGTCAGTAATAGTAAATTTTCGACGGGTTGTGAACTAGTTACGTTTTTACAGCAGCGATAGGTAATTTACGGGTTACGCAAAATTCCTGGTTTACAGAATTTAAATTTTTATCAAGTGTTTCATTTAAAAACAAACAATGGTTTCCGAATACAGTATTTTTTCGGTGAACGAATTAAAATATGTTGCTAATCTGTTGGAATTACCGGAGAAAAAGAAAAAAGCAGATATCATAGAAGAATTGATTAAGGCTCAACATTCGGTAGAGGACATTAAGGTAGAATTAGGTGCCTGGGAGGAAAACCCTCGGAAGGACAAGTGGGAAGAATTAGCTAGCAGGGAACGAGAATTAGCTGAAAGGGAACGAAAAGAAAAATTAGAATTAGCTGAAAGGGAACGAAGAGAAAGGTTAGAATTAGCTGAAAGGAGAGAACGGTTAGAATTAGCGGAAAGGGAGCGAGAAGAAAGATTGGAGGTAGCTAGATTAGATGCTCAAGTGAAAATTGCTCAGGCCCAAGCTCAAACGGCAAATGAAAATAATGTACATGATGTCAATGCCATTAGGAATATGTCCTTGAATATGACAAAACAATTGCAACCTTTCAAGGATGACGGTGACATGGGATTGTATTTAACAAATTTCGAGCGGGTTTGTGTGCAATTGAACTTCTCCAAGGAATCGTGGCCAATTCGATTGACGAGTGTGTTGTCACCAACAGCGAATGAGGTCGTGGCTCGATTAACAGAAGAGGACAGCAAAGATTACGACAAAGTCAGGGCTAGTCTGCTCAAGAAATATCAGCTAACAGCAGAAGTTTTTAGAACGAAATTTCGGTACGGGAAACGGAAAACTGACCAGAGTTATGCGGAATTTGCATACCAACTAAAAACCAATTTCCAGGAATGGATCAAGAGCGAAGAAGCGGAAGGAAACTTCGACAAGCTAACTCAACTGATGTGCTTGGAGAAATTTTATAGTTCGTTGCCAGGGGAGATGAAATTTTGGGTGGAGGACCGAAACAAGTCCAAGACGATGGAGGAAGCTGCAGAGCATGCAGACACATACGTCACCAAAAGAGGACCAGGTACGGAACGGCAATATAATGGAAACTTCAAGACATCGAAAAATAAGTTCGAAACTAAGCCAACGACGTCGAACTTGAAAGACTTAGGGAAAAGTCAGGTGCAAACGGAAAGTGTTGTCAAGGAAAACTTGGACAAACGCAGTTTCGACAGACGAAGGCCGGGGAAGTGCTTTGGATGTGGTGCAGTAGGTCACTATAAAGGTTCACCGGAATGTCCCAAAACACAAGTCGTTTTAGCAACGATAGGCCAGAGCAAGAACGAGGAAGGTCTGCTAGAACCTTATACCATAATAGCGAAAGTAAATGGAGTGGAAGCAAAATTACTACGAGATAGCGGAGCCAGCTATGATATCGTGCACACAAATTTAATCAAAGGAGCCGATTATACAGGGAAATATGTATATGTGCAAGGACTCCTGAATGAAGAATGTGTGGCGTTACCAGTTGCGAAGGTAAAATTAAATTTGCCAGAAATTCAGGTGGAAACTGAAGCAGCTGTAGCGAATCGTTTGCCTCGAGATTATACGTATCTGCTATCGAATAGAACGTGGGAGATGCTGCCGAAGGAAAAGGATGTGGTAATTCAACAAGTGCTCGCATTAACGAGAGCGCAGGCGAAGGCTATAATGGAAAAGGAAAAGGTTCACGATGAAAATAAAGAAACGAATGCCGAAGTAAAGAGTTCAGAAGACGGAAAAGATTCCGACGAACAGGGAGAAGAAGCGGAAAAGGAGATTGGGTATAAATCACCGAACCTGGAAAAGGACGAACAATTTTCAATACCTAAATCGGATGTCGATTACTCGGACATAACACAACTTACACCGACAACCTTAAGAATGCTGCAATTAGAAGATCCAAAATTAAAGGAGTATTTTGAGATGGCAGAATCAAAGAAGGAAAACAATGGAGCAAAATTCTACATTGCTTATGGAATACTGCACAGGAGAATTACGGACAAATTGGGTCGGAGCTTTGAGCAAGTGATGGTGCCAGAAAAATTACAAAGCAAGTTGCTAGATATCGCACATGATAACATGTGGATGGGACACTTGGGTTGTAACAAAACCATTGACAGGATCAAGCAGAATTATTGGTGGAATCAGATGGGACGAGACGTGAAAAACAAGATCAAGTGCTGTGACGTTTGCATGCGCGTAGGAAAGCCCACTGATAGGAAAAAAGCTCCAATGTGTAGAGTGCCAGTAATCACCGAACCGTATAAGCGAGTAAACGTGGATATTGTAGGACCTTTAGCGAAAATCGAGAAGGAAAACAGATATCTACTAACGCTAATTTGTAGTGCCACAAAATTTCCTGACGCGATCCCATTAAAAGTAGCAGATTCTGAAGCGGTGGTAAAAGGGTTATTAAATATATTTTCGCGAGTAGGATTTCCATCCGAAATCCAGATGGATTTGGGCACTGTATTTACCAGCAATCTAACGACCGAATTTCTTGACCGATGTGGTATAAAAATCATACACAGTTCAGCATATCATCAGCAATCAAACGCAGTAGAACGATTCCACGGGGTATACAAGCGAATCCTAAGAGCGTTGTGTTACGAAAACGGAAATGAGTGGGATGAATATATCGATCAAGCGCTTTTCGCTTTGAGATGTGCACCGCACGCGGCACACGGATTTAGTCCCGCAGAATTGGTTTATGCACGTCAGATTAGATCTCCATTAAACATGATCAAGGAGTTGTGGGTTGGAAAGGAAACCATAGAACCGGTAGTAGTGTACATATTAAAGTTACTCGATAGGCTAAGGCAAATGCAGGAAATCGCGAAAACGGCGACTTTGGAAGCACAAACCAAATCAAAAGGTTATTATGATTTGAAGGCGAAGGCTTCATATTTCGAGGTTGGCGAGAAGGTTATATTGTATCAGCAAGCCAGGACCAACAAATTGCAGATGCAATGGACTGGACCCAAAGAAATTGTGGAGAAAATTTCCGATACGAATTATATAATTAAAGAAATATCGGGAAAACGTAAACAAACTCTTGTCCACGTCAATTTGTTGAAACCCTATTTTGAAAAGGCTGAAGTTATTGCGATAGTAATCAAACAACCTGGGGAAGAAGGAGCAGAACTCGATCTTCCAGAACTGGAAATAGAAGACACCGAAATCTTAAGTGCTTCGGAAGTGTTGAAACAAGCCAAAGGGGTAGGAAAACTCACGGAAATCCAAATGAAAAGCTTGGAGGAATTAATCCAAGAATTTCCATGGTTATTTTCAAATCGACCCGGAAGAACCAACTTAGTGGAACACGATATTGCTCTCAAGGAGGAAAAAATTATCCGAACTCGAGCGTATTCACACTCACCGAGGGTACGCGAGATTATCGACAAAGAAATCGATAAAATGTTAAAATTGGGAGTAATTAGGCCCAGTAACAGCGAGTATTCATCACCTATGATGATTGTGGAGGCTGAAGGGAAGGATCCAAGGCCTGTGATCGACTACAGAGCGTTAAATGCTATTTCGGTGCCACAGCAACATCCTGTTCCTAATATAGAAGCATGTGTGGAAAAATGCAGCAAGGCCAGATACCTGAGTTTAATCGATGTAGTAAGAGCCTACTGGCAAATAGGGATGACTGAAAGAGCAAGTAAATATGCTGCTTTCATAACGCATCGTGGAGTTTTCGAACCAGTGACGTTAGCGTTCGGGCTGCAATCTGCTCCATTTTCGTTTCAGCGGCTAATGGACACCATATTGGAGGGAATGGACGATTTCGCAGAACCATTTTTGGACGATGTGGCGGTACATTCGATGACTTGGGAGGAGCATTTAGGACATCTACGTGCGGTATTCAAGGCAATGCATCAAGCAGGCCTAACGATAAAGGCTAAGAAGTGTGAGTGGGGAAAAGCCGAGGTGATATATCAGGGACATAAAATAGGTCAGGGATTTAGACAACCGTCGGAGGTAAAGGTAGCGGCCATACAGGAGTTTCAACGTCCCCAAACCAAACGGGATATTCGATCATTTCTCGGGATCACTGGGTATTATAATCATTACGTCCCGAACAATGCAGACATAGCTAGTCTACTTATAGACGCATTACGGAAAAATGCGAAAACCAGAGTAGAATGGGATGATCAGAAAGAAGTTGCCTTCCAAAGAATGAAGGACGAATTAATGAGCGGTAAGGTGTTGAGAGCTCCAGATTATTCCCGTGAATTTATAGTACAAACCGATTGTTCGAAGCGAGGAATGGGGGTGGCTTTATCGCAACGAGATGCTAATCAAGAAGAGCATCCGGTGCTGTATCTGAGCAATAAACTCACGGATAGGGAGCAAGCTTATAGCGCAAGTAAACTCGAATGTGCAGCTTTAGTCTGGGCAGTCGGAAAATTAAAGCCTTATTTGTTTCTGAGCCATTTTACCGTAGAAACGGATCACTGTCCTTTGACCTGGTTACGGCAGATGAGCAATAAGAATGGCAGATTACTGCGGTGGTCATTAATTTTACAAATGTTAAATTTCACTGTTCTCTATAAACCGGGAAAGAAATGCGGAAACGTGGATTCCTTATCTAGGTATTTTGTTTAGTTAAGTCACCGAGAACCAAAGTAGTACTGACAATTACACCAGATACCTGATGTTAATTCACGTAGGTTAGTTAAATTAGGGTAAGCATAATGAGACCATATAGTTCTGAGATTTATGACTGGTATTGCTTAAGTGCGAAAGAAGAACGTCTTGTGGTGTAAAAATCGATGGATTTAAACCCCAAAGACTATCTTAATCCGGGGGCAACTGTTACGATTTGCGTTCTTTAATTAAATGAACTATGTAGGAATATACTGTACTTTAGTTAGCTGTAAGCCATCTGTATAATATTTTAAGGTAAAATTCGTAGGAAAATGTCATATTTAAATTACAACAAGCGGATGTTTAGAAACGTGCCTTTCGCTTGGGAAGCTGGATATATTCCAATCTCACGAATAAGATTAGAGTAAGTTTATGCAGCGTTTACTTCATAAACCGAAATATTGAGTGATGTATATGACCGGTACGTGATTAGAAGAAGCAACGGTTGCAACTCGATCATAAAAACTATTTGCAGCTGGGACCAAATGCTTTAGTAGAATTTTAAATCTTTATAGCGGTAATTTACTAAGGGTCCGAACAGGCCACATTTCACCATGGGAAATCCTCAAGCTTGTAAAAATTCATAGAACTATTATGAACGGTCACGTCCGCGTAATGCCAAATGTCCAAAATTTAGACCAGCTCTGATAGGTTATTGAGAACTTTGTAAACGCCCACCGAGCTTTCTTGGTCAGAATGGACTTAGAATTAAGTTAGTTAATAAGAAGATGTAAATACGTAAACTTAAGGTTTCTGTAAACGGCAGAAAAATAAATGCAAGTATTTGTATCTACTTAAGTGTTCTTATTAATCTCAGTAGCTTTGGTCTTCGTGTCCGAGTGTGTTTCAATTAAAAGGATTGCCAGTTACCCCGACTTTAGGCGTCTCGCAATATTACCGATAATTTTGCACACGCCAAGGGTCGAGTGCTGGTTGCAATGAAAACTGGCAGTTTTCTAAGGGCAACCAGCACGATGACCCTTGGCACGGGCAAAATTATATGTAAGCGTGTTGCCCGCGTTTATATTTTGAAAATTATTACACAAAACTTGTATACAAATTACATGATTT
>CALNHX010001962.1:0-198353 GCA_940337035.1 Agriotes lineatus | reverse complement strand
CAACTGAGAAATAGATAAAAGTGATAATTTACACATAGCAGCTGATGCTTTATCCTTGACGGATATGGAAACCAACAGATACAATATAAATGTTTTAAACAATAAAACAAGGGAAATAATAAATACGTTGTATTTAAGAAACCGCATCTCACTGATCGGAGGCGTCCTCGGTGGGCGAGGCATCGAACGCCTGCTTTACTTCGGATTACTGCGCCGATCATTGAAATCGCATTCGCAGATGCTGAAGTTTGAATCCCATCGCCGGTAATTTTTTTTTATTTGAAAATTGATGTCATTTGCATGGTTTTCTTTTATTGTTTTAATATATTTACGAATTTGAAGATATTTTTACGCCATTTTCCTTTGATTTTTAAAATTATTTAAATAATCTCTAACACTTCTTTGCTGCGCTCCCGACAAAGGTAACGCCACTGTAATACTGGACACACAGACAGTGAAAAACTCATGACACTCATCAGTGAAGGACAATACACTAAGCTTAAGAAAGATCCAACTCGTACAATAGAAACAAAAATCTACAAAACACTTTACAAACACAGAGACAAATTCACAGACTTTGTAAGGCGTACACTAACATCACACTATAGTAAACCTCCTTATTTTTATGGATTGCTAAAAGTACACAAAACAACTGTACCACTTAGGCCAATAGTTGATTCTATATGTTCACCATGTCGCAGTTTAGCTAAATATTTGCTTAAAATACAGACTCATACATTAAAAACACGCCGTATTTTCTTGAAAACTTAAAGAAACAAACATAAACACCCACGACCTGGTGGTTAGTTTTGATGTAGTTAGCCTGTCCACGAATGTTCCAGTAGACAAAACACTTAACATCATAAAACAAAGAGTACAAAATGATAACACGATACAGACACGAACAACATCAAGCATTGACACCATTATGGAACTTTTAACACTTTGCATTAAGACATTATATTTTCAAATATAGAATGAATTCTACCAACAAGATTTCGGCATGGCAATGGGTTCTCTTTATCTCTCTTTATGGAAAACTTTGAACAACAACATGTCTACACCAACACCAACAAAGCAGTAGTTTGGTGGAGATATGTCGATGATGTTTTTGCAGTTTACAACTTATTCTTCTATACAGTTGAACACCTTGGGCCTTTGTATTTGATTTTGTCTTATAATTGTTTAGACAACAATGGGTCTTAGGTTTCTAACGTTTTAAGTGTATTTATGTTTGATAGCCAAATAGAATCTATCGAAGATATACAAATTCAGCTAGCTTTGGAAAAGAAATTATATACAATAAAATTCCATAGGCAATAATAATACATCACCTACAGATTGGATTGTCAGTTGTTTGAACCCTCCATCCACAGAGAAATGTCCCTTTGTTCCTCACAAGCGGGCAGACTTTTAAAAACAGAACGTAACAGAATTTGGAATTGTTAAATAATGTCGGTCATCAAATTATTTCTCTAAGATTCTGACATGTGACTAAACGTACATGAAAAGGTAGTCGTGTGTGGCTTCAAGAAGATTGTGAGATCTTGAAAGGGTGGATATAATAGGTATAGAAGAAGTTCTGCAAACATTTATGTAATAAATGTTTAAGTAAAGATAAAGTTCCTAAGGAATAAAGCAATAAGGTAATTGTTCAAAAACAGACAGAATACAAATATGGAACACTATCATCCTGCAATATTTCCACCCCCACTTATCTATAAAGATTTTTTAGGCACCTATTTTGAGACTTCCACCAGGCCGATTTCGATCATTCTTATTTTTAAGTAAAATCTTCCACCGCGAATATTTGTAAAAAACTAAATTGCAACTAAGTAAATAATTTGCTTACAAACCTGTTAAACAAGGTTTCCATTCGTTAGAACTATTAGACTTTTGAATGGCAATGACAGTGGATTCTTAACTCTCCGCAAATATATTAGTTGAGGAGCACTTGTGTACTGTTATTCATTATTACTGAAGACTTAGATATAATGAACCTAGAATTATTTAACAAATATTCAATAATTGTTGCTAGGATATAAGTGTTAGCAACAGTTGACCTATTAGATATTGTTACGATTTGCCTTATTTAATGAAATGAACTATGTAGGAATATACTGTACTTTAGTTAGCTGTAAGCCATCTGTATAATAAATATTTTAAGGTAAAATTCGTAGGCAAAATGTCATATTTAAATTACAATGCAGGGTTTACTTCATAAACCGAAATATTGAGTGATATATATGACCGGTTGGTGATTAGAAGAAGCAACGGTTGCAACTCGATCATAAAAATTATTCGCAGCTGGGACCAAATGCTTTTAGTAGAATTGTAAACCTTTATAGTTATAATTTGCGAGAGTCCGAGCGGGCCACATTTCACCGTGGGAAAGCCTCAAACTTGTAAAATTCAGAGAACTATTAGGAACTGTCACGTCCGTATGTACATGCCAAAAGTCCAAAATGTAGACCAGCTCTGATAGGTTTATTGGGAACTTTGTAAACGCACACCGAGCTTTCTTGGTCAAACTGGACTTAGAATTTAGTCAGTTAATAAGAAGATGTAAATACGTAACGTTAAGAAACAACGGTATTAAACTTAAATGTTCTGTAAACGGCAGAAAAAGAAATGCAAGTATTTGTACTTAAGTGTTCTTATTAATCTCGCAACAGTAGCTTTGGTCTTCGTGTCCGAGTGTGTTTTAACTAAAAGGATTGCCAGTTACCCCGACTTTAGGCGTCTCGCAATAATATACGTAAACTCGTATTGTGTAGATTTTAATTTACGATCTATTTTCTCTGTACTTGTATTGTTAATATGTGTGCAATTATTTTCCAGTTGCTACTCTGACGTCACCATTTTTTTGGAGTTTTACTCCAGTAGAGATTCTTGACCCCACCCTTCGTGGAAGATGAGTTATAGAAGTTCGAATTTGGCTTCGTAAGTTCTACCGGTATTTTAGTAGCTTTGTTATCTTTCAGTTGCTCTAATGCCGTTTGGATTTCGCTAATTGTTATGAGATTTTCAAATATTCTCAGCAATGAGACTCGTATATCTCTGAAAAAATAATTTCTTTTACCGGTCTGTGGATATGGTAGAGAAGTGCTCTATTTACATAGAGGTCTTTGCTTTGAGCAGTTTCCTGATCTTGATGTGTAGGGTTGTCATTTCAGTTTTCCTTTCGAGCAATTATTTTGACCCTTCTATTTTTCTTTTCATACCACACCAACGATAGTAGTTTCTTATTACCTCAGTACCTCCTTTTTAGCAAACATCCGGCAGTAAATTTCTCCGTTTCTTGTTTATGGTGATACGAGTTACCTTATTACAGGTTTTATGACTGAGCGAGATCCAAGCAAAGTGGTTTCACTTATTACTAAGCTGTTAATTGCACAGAATTCTATAAATATTTCTCCGTTCTCATTACGATCGCATATAGACCTTTAGTATTCTTTTATTAGACACATTAATACAAGTCTTTCACTTTTCCTTCGATGTCTTGTTATATCCTTGAGCATTTCGTGGAAATATGAATTGGCTTTTGTAATACTGCTATAAATGACCCGAAATGGATGTGCCATCTCTTAGTGGATATACGAATCTTGGTATTATAAGCTGCTGTTGAGTAAAAATGAAAACCAGGAAGACTTTCCATTAAGATCACGAAAAGGTTCTAAAAAATTAAGACAAACTCAGTTTATTTAACAAAATTGAGAAGAGGCAACGACCTTCTGACCCACAAGACACTTGGCATATGAATTTTGAACAAGAAGCGCATTAAATGCAAGTTGTGTCTATATCTTTTGTTTTCTAAAACGCGTAAATACAAATAGTGCACAGTTTTGTTTGGCGACTTCAAAGCCAGAGTAGCCACGTAATCCATTTTTTGATCAGTCACCATAGAAAGGCGTAGTTTGGCAATGTGAATTCTAAGAAAGAAATTATTTTCACCATTTCGTGTTGCGTGATTTGACAAAACAATCCGGGAGATTGACAATGGCTAATTCTCCCTCATGTCAAATTTAATTTCATGCATAATTTACTTCTTCAGAGAAGGCTGCAAACATGCAGATAAATGAATAGTAATAAAAATTTGCATAGCGCATCAGGTACGTTCTGAACACTTATATATAGACTGAATTATAATATAACTGTGGCTTTTCAAATTCAACTGTTTAACCGTTTACAGAGCTGTCATTATACGAAAACGATTTTGTGGTAGCAAAGATTGCAGCAGATACATCTACGATATAATAAAAATTTGATGATATCACTGTATGTATACCATATAAAGAGCAATGAATGACAATCACCAATAAAAATTCAACTTAGCACCGTAATTTGATATTTAAAAAATAATACGATTGAGTTTTATGTATATAAGGTACTGCTATGGATAAACGTATTATTATTTTTATATTTTTGTAATTACTCAAATATGATCTGTATAAATATTAGGTAGAAATTTAATTGAATAGCCAAGTATTCTGCTCATAAGTTTAATCATTAAATCTTTATTTCAATTGCCTAGCTTGGTATAACATGAATAACTCAAATCAGGGTTGAGTTGTAACACTTGGGTAAAATGGCAATTTTATTAAATTGCCATTAGATGCAATGCCAACTTAGTTAAATGATATTCTCGCATTGTTCCAAGTGAAACTGTAGTTCTACTTTGGAATAACTTTAATTGCTCTTATTACTGAATAAAACTGCAAAATTACAATATATTTAATCAGGTAAGCGGTATTTCCTTGTAATTATTAATTTCCAGGTGATAAAAGAATGCTCATTTGATGTACCTGTGTATTTATTCACCACATCATCTCTACCGTTGAGATATGCAGCCTAGAAACGAAGTACCGCAACGAACTTCAAACTCAAGATTACCTGCTGACCCTAGTTGGCTGCAGTGCACTACTTTAAGCTGCACGGCTTCTTGCTCTGTATTCATAAAATTACTTCTACTGATCCAGAAATGAGCGAACATAGTACTTAGTCCATTTCTTCTGCTAGCGACACCATACATTTGCAGACGAACTCCACCAATAGACCCCGCTTGCAGTCAATCATGAACCTCCTTTATTACTTATAATTCATGTATTGATTTACACCGCTTGATATAACCTTCACAACCTTTAATTCAATAATTAAACATGATTTAACTGTATTTTACTAAGTTTACATAACAAAACCAACCCCAACATAAAAATGTTTGCTTGTTGGAGAGCTTATTTTTATATTGTTTAACTTTCTAGTACTTAGTTACTGATAAAATTTGTCTTACATTCACTTAATACGAGATTCTATTGTAATTTTTCTAAATGTCGACAAATTTGATACCTTTTCGCTGTTAACACAATCCAACTATTCTCTCAAGTTCAAGCTTTCAATCTTGACCCTAGATATCTTCTGTCTTATTTTTTATTTACAATTACACATTATTTATGTGATTCATTTACAAATCGTCCTCAAATTTCTCACATGCATGTAGTTATCAACATAAGACTACTCATTTAATATTAATTTTAACATGTGTTAACATTATTCAGCATCACCTTTAAGGTCATTTTACAGTTAACTTCAGCTTAATTACATTGCGGTAGCATAACCATGCTTATTAAATGCGACACCATATTGTACTGATCTAAAATCAATTATTAACATCCATTTCCAGTTACTAGTCGTTCAAATACTGTCCACCTAAACCCATTTAACTTTTATATTAACATTTGATGTATTATTTTATAAAACACCTTTTTATTTTCTCCAGTATCAACATTTTAACAGTTAACCCAAAACCAATCCTGTTATTTTTATTTAAATAATCCTCTAAACTTAAAATGATTGAACAGAATAGCCACCGCGTACAATACCACAGCAGTATCTAACTAAAAAGATTGTAAAAACTGTACAAAAAAGTTACATTACCGTAATGTCATAATTTGAGAACAACACTGTAATAGCTATTAACATATCTAGGCATGTTATGAGTATCATAACTGCTGCAGATGTATTAAAATTCGAGCTCTTGGGGCGAGGATTTTAAGTCATCTAAGGCTGTTATGATTC
This sequence comes from Agriotes lineatus, assembly GCA_940337035.1. Taxonomy (NCBI): domain Eukaryota; kingdom Metazoa; phylum Arthropoda; class Insecta; order Coleoptera; family Elateridae; genus Agriotes; species Agriotes lineatus. The sequence continues at coordinate 192,278 of CALNHX010001962.1, read as the reverse complement.
ATAACATCCGTGATTTGTTCAATAGTTTGTTGGTTTCAGTGTGGTACCATGGTACCATGCACGGTAAAGGAATATTACCGTACATATACAGTTGTTTCAGTATGGTGATATTACCGTACAGATACAGTTATGACTTAGTTACCAACCTATTTTTGTATATGTAAACGAAGGCTTAATATCCTGAAACCGATAAAAACTTTAATTATAAAATCAGCGTGCTCTTTAAAAGTAAACTTTATGTAAATTTACATCAAACGTCCGTTTGTATTTGTCGTATTAAATTTAAATTAGTAGATGTTGATGTGACTAGTACTGGAGAGCAGAAACTATCCTTTTATCATAGTTCTTAAAAATAGATAAGCAATAAAGCTCAAAATTGCTTTTTTATTAGAATTTTATGTCGACATAAAACTAACCCTCAGAAAGTCTGTTTACGACAGTCCAGTTTGTATATAACTTTCGCTTTCAAAATGGTTCTTTATGTAGATAATAAAGTAACAAATTAATTATTGTAAATATAAAACAAGATTGCATTTAATTTATTTTCTCAATTTGATATTTTGTTTAACGAACTGTTGTATACCAAACAGTACCATTCTCTAGTTGTAGATTAAGTTACAAATAACAGCACTTCAAATATAGTATAGACCACTTATCAAACCTCTAACTTCAAATAATAAGAAAGAAACTACCATTACTGCTTTAATTGAATTTGGTATGCTTGCTGAATCTAATGCAATAATATTCTAAATCTGGGAGAATAAGGGGAATTTTTATATTTCTGCCTATACATTCACACATTATTTTCATACATTGATTTAAAAATAAAATAAGATACGTAAAGCATTACGTGGTAAAACAGTAATAACTATTCCTGAAATAAAAGCAACTCTACATTTTATTACAGATGCAAAATTCTTCCACTTGCGTAGAATTAGTCGCAATCTGTTGCTTTTCTAATTGCTATATTTTATTCTAGACATTATTGGTAGGAATTCGACTATACTTCCACAAACTTTTGTAGTACATAAACTCTAATCCTGAAAAGATCACCTTCCGAGATTTCTTCAGATATTCACGTTTTCTCAATTATGCCTGTATGTCCGCAGTACAGCTCAAAAACAATTTTTTGAAGCAAGACGATATTTTTCATGCAGATTATATATCTACGTGGCTGGAAACCGAGAGAATTTTGGTCAAATGTATACAGGGTGAGCACCTAAAAAATAAAATGTTGTCTATTTTTGCTTTACCTCAAGACTTGTTCCGCACATAGCTCAGGTTTTTACCCTTGACAAAAGAGGATATATATTGGACCCTACATATAGAGAATAAACACTTGAGTTCTGCCGTAAGCGCGTCGTTTATACTGCTGTCGTAAACGAGATCCACAGTTAAAGTACCGGCAAAGCATCGCAATCCATGTCAGATCTCGAGTTCGAATCGCACTGGCCACAATGTTTTTTTTCTAATTTGTAAATTGATATAATTCACATTACTCTTACGAGGGAAGTTTCGTGTAAACCCCTTTATAGATTCCTTTTACTTGTATATGCCCATAGTTAATAGAGGGCTCAATAGATATTTATACATCAAGTGAATTAAATGAATGTTCGCTACCCAATTTTTAAAGCGACTGGGTGGGCCACCCGCCAGTTGCCAGATGTGGGAATTGAACCCCTCACCGTAGCACCGCAGTCGAATTCCCTAACCGCTCGGCCACGCTGGCGATCTACGTGGTTTATACAATAGTTTATTTTGACGAAATAATACTAATGATTGTTATGTATTTAATTTTGACAGAATAAAGAAAGACCAATCAAATAATAGTCTGGCAATCATGGTTGAGACTCAAGTCAACGATTATGAAACTGAAATAAAAGTTGTTTTCGGTTGATGGTGTTTTTTTCATACATTTACCAGCGTTTTTGATAGATCGAATAAGTTGATTATACGACACCTGACTGGTTTCAATAGAAATTAGAAATATAACGTGTGATAAGTACATGTAATGTCCTTGTTCTTAGGTCGTACCAAAAATATTATAGGATACCCCATTGTTAAGGGCTTGTAACAGGACTCAAAATTTAAAAAAAAACGTAAATATGCGAGTCCCATTTTTCTAACTTTTTCTCGACCTGATAGAATACCTCGCGATATACATATTTACATCACATATGTAAAAAACCAAACAAATAATAAAAATGGCGATTTGGTTTTAATAAAACGCTGTATTAATATTATACTTTAATTTTTTTCTACCTAGCGTAATATATTGCTATGTTTTCATCAAGACACAAATTATATTACAGCTTTTTGAGTTAAATACATTCATTTCACAAATCAAAGTACAATATGAAAGAAACATTCTTGCAAATTAGTAAGAATAATTGATAAATAATATAAAAACTAGCAGAGGACTCAATATGAAAAGGATTCTAAAAATAAATTATATGTCCCCGGTCTCTTATCAGGAACCGTACATATTTTTTGGATAATCAGTAGTAAGTATTTAAGCTAAATATTTTTTCCTCTTTTCACACATTGGCCAAATGAAGTTTGCATCTTCTGCATCGCAATCTTCGGGCGCCTATCGGTAACATTTTGTGCACTTTACCCACTGTTCACCATGTGTGTCTACAGAATACAGGTTTGTGCAAAACAGGCACTGTGCATCATGGTCTTCTTCATCACTGTCGTCGTTGTAAGTAATTTCCGAATCGCTTTCATCACTTGAGGAATCACTAGCTTTCATAAAGTCCACATCTAACGGCTGCATGCGATGAGTACTATAAGGTGGTAGGCAAACAATTGAAATATGGTTGATTTTTGAGGCTTCCACGGCCATTGTCATTAAGTAACAAACGACTTCCGGGATTGGACCGTGTCATGATTGAGATCGAAGAACTCAACGTTTTGCCCACTTTCGTAACGGGCTTCATCAGGAGGAAAGGCAAAAGAGCACGGTAACTCAACGTGTTAACCACGCCAGAGGCGAAACTCTTTGCAAGGGAAGGGAGAGGAGAGCACGGTAACTCAACGTGTGAACCACGTCAGAGGCGAAACTCGACTAACTATCCTATTTTAAGGGCAGTTCTTTAAACTAATTTCTGGTGCGGCCATGGGTTCTCCTCTTTCACCTGTCGTTGCCAATATCTTCATGGAAGCTTTCGAAACCGTAGCTCTGGAATCTTCAGAATTGAAACCTAAGGTTTGGTTTCGATACGTTGACGATACCTTTTTGGCCACATGGTAAAGACACGTTACTCGTTTTCTTAAATCATCTCAATAGTCAACATCCAGACATTAACTTTACCATGGAGATAGAAAGTAACGGTTCCCTTACTTTCTTAGATGTACAGATCTCTCGCCAACCCAGTGGCAAACTTGGTCATTCTGTATATCTCAAACCCACTCACACTGATCGCTTCTACATGCCGATTCCCACCATCATGCTACACAAAAACTTTCTGTTATCAATTCGCTTGTACACCGGGCTGTTTCCATATCCCAACCCGATAATATCCACGCTGAATTTAACCATATTAGGAAAGCTCTTAGGAATAACGGTTACCGTGCTAGGGATATACAGTCTGCCATCAATCGCCATCTGCATCCACGGCCACCCAAATCTCCAAAACCCGATCCTCCCGCAGCAATAGTCTTTCTTCCCTATATCCACCAAGTCACTCATCGTGAAGGAAATTTTCATCGAAAACAAAACATTAAAACAGTATTCAAACCCCCGAGCAAAATTGCACACGTTCTTTCTTCATCTAAAGATAAATTAAACACTATGTCATTTAAAGATATTTATAGAGTCTCTTGCTCTTGTAATGGTAATACATTGGTGAAACAGGTCGTTCAGTAAAAAGTCGCATTTCTGAGTAGCAGCGCTGCCTCAAGTGGGGTCTCGTTTCAGCATCAGCCATCGCCGAACACCAACGCGATACTGGTCATAAGATCCTTTTTGATAAAACTTCCATCATCTGCAAATCCCCATTCTTCTTTAGCAGAAAGATTCGTTAAGCCATTGAGATTTACAAACACCCTAACAATCTTAATCGGGACGAAGGCTTTCCCCTTCCTTCTATGTGGAAAGTGCTAATTCCTAAGCCGCGCCCACCGCCACTGAACCGCGACGGCGCTTGGCTATAAATTCTCGTTTTCTCCTTCCGATAGTTAGTAGAATTTTGCCTCGGACGTGGTTCACACGTTGAGTTACCGTGCTCTTCTCTCTCTTCCCTTGCAAAGAGTTTCGGTTCTGGCGTGGTTAACACGTTGAGTTACCGTGCTCTTTTGCTTTTCCTCCTGATAAAGCCCCTTACGAAAGTGGGCGAAACGTTGAGTTCTCCGATCTCAATCATGACACGGTCCAATCACGGAAGTCGTTTGTTACTGAAATACGGTTGTCTCTTGCTTTATTACTTCGATTTTACGCGTACGCGAGTAGTGATCATCGGGCACTAGTAACACGGGCTGAGATGCTGTCGGTTTGGTAAACTTTATAAAATGATCAAACCACTGCGTAAAAATATGAGTGTGTATCCACCCTGATGGATGGCAAGCATATATGGAACCGCCTAGTGCGCTATCCATTAACTCGTGTTTCATGTTTTGTGCGGGCCAGACAATTAAGGGGGATACGTAAGTGCCTACCGCATTCATACACGTTACCACTGTAATTAAACCACCCCTTTCTGCTGAGGTCAGTGTTGCTACTTGTTTCTTTCTCCTGGCAGAAATAATTTTACTTCTTTTATGTTGCACCACACTAATTCCCGTCTCATCAAAGTTGTACAGCAAGTGTGGTTCAAAATTAATTTTCTCTAACTCCTTTTCCTATAACTCAAAAACGCAGCAATTTTCTGTTTGTTGTTACCTCGTATTCGGAGATTGAACATACCTTGAGGTGATCTAACTGACAACTCAGGGTGACGTTTTAGAAAGCCTCTGAGCCATTTTTTCTGCGGTACTTTCAGTTTTTGAAAATGGATGTCGAATGTGATTAGCTATTGCTAATTCGAAAACCATACGTTTCACATCTGACCTTCGCAAACCAAAAAAAAATATTATCCACATTGAGACAATACTGAACTAATTCAACCTCTGTTTCTTTAGTTAACGCAGGCTTTCTACCAGAGGTAAATCTTGTAGCAACTATCGTCAATCCAGTGCGCCTTCGAACCCATTTTTCAGATATAACAGTTATTTGTCTCTCTGTTTCCGCTTTTCGAAACAACTTGGTATCAACCCCATCCATGTAGTAACGCTGTCTTTCCAAAGGACATTCTTTAATGTCAGTTCTCTTTATCGTAGAGATGTGTGAGCAACGCCCACGTAGAAAGGTAGATTTTGCAGTTAAACCAGGACGTTCTGCATTCAGGCCAGGTAGAATTACACATACGAGTGCTTCACGTATTTCGAACTAAATATAGCTTTTTTATTGGCGTTTGGTGCTATTTTATTGCAAAATCAACCAGCCTCTGCGAGGCATTGCTTCTGCATGTCGTTCTAATAATTACGTACTCCGGGATGCATTTAAGCACAACGTACATGGCGGGAGCACCTACGCAGTAATGAACGGTTTTCATTGGTCAGCGCCGAACAACAGTACGGATTGCCGATAAGGTACTGACCGCACGTACGTTTTGCCGAATGGTGCCATGCAATTGCTTAAAGGGAAGGCCGCTAGGTAGGGCGGTAATATAGGTTCGGAATAGAACTATGTAGCTATTTATTGAGATAGGTACACAAATGTTAAACAAAGACAAACATTTCAAAAACTTGCAAAGTTAACAAACAAAAATTTGTTTCATTCGTTAATTTAATGACCACTGCATGGAATTTAGCATTTGCGACGTTGCGTTCCACATTTAGGGAGAGATGCTTTTTTCTCTTCTGATTTGTTCTTTTTTTCCCTTCAGCTGGTCTACCACTCGGCATTATTTTGCTGCCTCTGGTAACATTAGGCCTTCTTCTGGCAGTGGAAGTTGGCTGAACTTTTATTGCTCCACGAGAACGTCTCAGATGAATACTGCATCCCACGGAATTTAAAAAACTATCCCAGGCACTCCTAGCTGTAATGTTTTTAAGACGCGTTGAAAACTTAACTACAAAAGCATCAGAAGTGCCAAATTTCTCATGACGTTCCCTCATAAGAGTGATCAATTTATCAAACGAATTTTCCGGATCACATTGCACTTGACTCTTAATGCCAGATAATATATGTTACCTGTGATGCCAACGTGAGACTGTTCGTCATTTTGACTCTCAAGACATAATGACTTTGATATGCTCGTATCATCCTGCGCTTCCACGGCAACTATCTTCAGCGGCCTCTAAAAATCTTTACTTTTAGCATTTTTCTCAAAGCCAAGCGTGTAATGAGAAAACGATCAGCAGTATCATTTGCTTCTGGGCCATAATTAAACCAATAATCCCCAGCTTGGTGCTTACACATTTTGCCCAGACGACCAACAGGGCATGTGCAGCATCCAGTTTCGTAATCAACCTGATATAACAAGTGTTCTTCGGTTTCCCTCTGGACACTTTATGTGAAATTGTCAATTCCTAATATAATTTCTTTTGTTATGTAGATGGCTTTCGATTGATATACCTTCGATGCGAGCTCGCTATTACACCTTCTGTTGGCAAAATTCCTTAGTCGTCTAATGTAATATTGTTCCATTGTTGTACAAGCGAAATCAACAAGGGGCACTACGTTGTACGCTTTGTAAAGAGAGAGTACAATATTACTTCGACACGAAGTGTACGAGGTATTGAAATTCCCTCATATCGAAAACCACTCTGAGTCAAAGATCTCTAAAATGCGTGCCAACCGACTAATGAACCCACTATACCAAATCTCCGTCTCGGCTGTGCGGATCTTTTGGCGAAAGCCCCAGCCCACTAGATCCCTCCCTCGTATTGGGGGTTGCCTAAACGTGCTGTGCGGTGTACGTATGTTAGTATGTGTACACGATTCCGGTCGCCAGAAACCTTCCTGAAGTCTTGGATCGTTTTCATACGATAGGTCCTCCGAAAATGAAGGCAACATCAACTTTTGAGGTATGGTCGTCGGCAAAAAATTCTGTTTTTTTTTTATAAATAACTGGTTCATAACATTTCATTGTACTAGCGAAACAGAGTGAGGCCTAGTATTCTTGGAAAGCATCGAAAGGCGCTTTTCTTAGGGGGTTACCGAATATTCTTTATACAGGGTGACATAGCGGGCATGTAACAGCCCATAACATTTTTATTTATTAGAATTAAATTCTGCAATTTAGATGATGCATTTATCATAAGGGCAACCTTTTGATGACTAAATAAAACTAATTTTTCCACTTCCGGTTTAACCGGAAGTAACCCTAAATTTTAAATTTTAAATAGTACTTTGTATATATCTTTAGCTTACCTGAACCGCTACAAAATTCTCTTTTCAACCGTGTGTCACAACTTGACATTTGATTTCAAAATGGGTGCCAAAATCAATTTTTCTCCCAAACTCTTAGTTGGCCATGATATGACACTTGCAAATTATCAGCATGTAAAGGACGTTGACATGTAAAAATTAAGGTGTAAAATATTTGTGATTTTGATACTTTTTATCTAATTAATAAGAGTTGGGAGTTTATTTTATAGAAATGTAAAATAAACATGTACATTTTCATACAATTTATTAAAGTTTGTATGAACAACTGACTTTTTGACTAAAAATGCAAAATTACACATATCTAGAATGATCCGTAAATACTTATAATAGGCATAAGTACATGTAACAATAATGCCCCAAGTAGGCATAGTAATACCCCACCATAGGGATAACAAAGTGTTAAACATATCTAAGATCCATGGAATGAAAAGACAATTTGTCGGTACAACACAAAGAAATGTAATTAAAAATTTAACCTACTATAACACAAAGCTGAACTAAACAATCATACAAAAAAAATTACAGTAAATGTTCAAAATGTTGTCTGTTGTTATCTCTACATAGACGAGTTCTCCTAACCATTGCTAAAAGCACGTTTTCAAGTTGCTGTTGTGTTATATTATTAATGGCCCTCCTAACTCTTAATTCTAAGTCTTCTCGATCTACTACTGGAGTTCTATAAACCTTTTCCTTAAAGTAATTCCATATAAAAAAAATCGAGTGGGATAAAATCCGGAGATCTGGGAGGCCACCTATTCGTACCATTTGTACCAATCCACTTTTCGCCAAACCTTTCGTTTAATTTCTTGCGTTATGCGCTGGGGTGCCATCTTGCTGAAAAATTACTTGATCCACATTAGGAGGTGTTTCTTGCAGAAAACCTTCAACTTCTGTTTGTAAAAATTCTAAATATCTCTCAGATGTTAATCGACCATCGAGAATTATTGGTTCAGTTATTCTTGTACCAATTACTCCTAACCAGACGTTGAAACCAAATCGCTCTTGGTTCACACCTTCTTTATAACCCTTGAATTTTCTTGAGCCCAATACCGGGTATTATTTCTATTAAATAGATCCAAATTAGTAAACCGAGATTCGTCAGAGAAGAGAATTGAGTGATGGAAATTATTGTTTAAGTCATACCTATTTAAAAACCAATTGCAATAATTCACTCTTCTTTGGTAATCATTTTGAAACAAATGCTGGTGGATTTAGTATTTGTAGGACTTGTACTTGTGCTTTTTTAAAATACGGCGCCGGCGGTTCGTTTCTCAATTAACACTAATCTGATTCTGAATCTCTCGTACAGAAACTGTTGGATCCACTTCAACCATTGCTAGTACATTTACTTCCGTTTGCTCGTCTTTAAATAAATTAACAGAATAACGCTAAACGAGAGAAACCAAAACAAATGATATAATTTTTGCAGCCATATTCCATCCGTAGCCCTCTAGAATTGTTTAACGTTTTTAACATCAATAATATGCTAGAATGTTACACAGCCTACTTGGTTTGTTATTGATACTAATAATATACGTATTTTGGAAACAATGTAAGTAGAATGAGGAGAGAAACCCCCCTCCACTTTTTATTTGATTCGCGGATTCGCGGATTTATTCGCGGATTTCGCGGTTTTATTCGCGGATTGACCTAATTAATTTCGCGGTTTGATCTAATTAATTTCGCGGTTTGATCTAATTAATTTCGCGGTTTGATCTAATTAATTTCGCGGTTTGATCTAATTAATTTTCGCATGTGCTACTGAATAAATTACGCATTAGCTTCCGATTAAAATTACGCGTCGGCCATCTTGGATTTCTGGCGGGAATATTTGAAATTTGAATTTTTACCGATTTTTTCTAAGTTTAATTTTTTGAATTTGAATTTCCCGGGGGTGTCGGCCATCTTGGTGCGCGCGCACTTCTCACGGCGGTTGTTTTTAATTTTGAATTTTCGCGGAAATATTTGAAATTCAAACTGGTGGATCTATCTCGCTCTTCGAAGCTACTGTCTCTCTCTCTTGCATTCACTCGCGGAAATATTTAAATTTAAAAAAAGCTATTTGCGTCGGACCCGAGTGGGAATCGAACCCTACTTTTCTTGGCAGCAGCCTTAGCACCTTACCGCTGCGCTATCGAGGTCTGTTGAACATATAGGAATTGAACAAGACGTCATTTCGCAGCTCTGTCGTCACGCTGCCCGAATTTAAAACAATCTATTTTTTGAGAAATATGATTTATAAGAACTGGAATGTATAGCTTATTGTGTTTAAAGGTAGATACAATTTTTAAAAAAATTAGATTTGTAACTGGATGTACTAGAAATAATAATTATAATTTGCACTATTCTCGTTGCTCCAGACTGCTGGAAATTTCCATTCCCCCCGCGCATAATTTGAAAAGCTACATGAATCTAAATAATTACTTTTATTTTTATATAGCGATACACCCAATCTAGAATTCCCTTCGTTTTTGGTGTTGATGACATCTGCCTTAGAGGCGTTTTTCTAACGGCCCTTTTTTGGAGGCGTTTCCTTATCCTGGTGAATAGAAATAATTATTTTATATAGCGAAATCATAATTACGCGTCGGCTATTTTTAAATTTTAGGGCTAATATATGAGTGACTCGGCATGTCGTTATGTGTAATTAGAAAAACACGTCATAGTCTCGGGGTCGCTTTCTATTTCGTCATAGCTAGAAATAATTACTTTATTTTTATAATCTGCTCTTTTATAATATCGCTGCGGAACTTACGAGACGTTCTTTATGTTTACTTTAGAAACCCTTAACCCTTTTCATTTAAATCGCGAAATCCGCATAAATATATTACTATAAAAAATCGCGAAAAGTGTTGAGTAAATAAATGCAACGCATTGTAAAGCCGTAAAACTTTTAATTATTGTACGTTTACAAGATGGGTCTTTTGACAAAGTGGAAGAACCAAACTATGCTATTGTAAATGTACAGATTTTTCACTGTCAATTTGTATATAACAACTTAATGTAAATTGGTATTTGGAACATTTTAACGAAAACAGCGACTTCTTTCGGCATAAACTGTTTATTCTCACCACGGAACCCTATTTTATAAGTAAACGTCTGAAATTGTGTCATTATATCTATAAAAACTGCATTTTAGTTTAAAAAATTTCAGTATAAATGCAAACGGACGAAAATAAAAACGCAATTGACCACAAAGTAACATAATTTTGAATAAAAAAAACACAATTTCGTTGGAAAAATGTTCTGTTTCACTTAAAATTTTACAAAAACTGACATCATGTCACTTGAAATTATACAAAAAACGACATTTTTATCCAATAAGCGATAAAAAAATACGCCGTCTCACATAAATTTATACAAAAATCGACATCATGTCACATAAATTATACAAAAACTGCCATCATGTCACTTGAAATTATACAAAAACGACATTTTTACTCAATACACGACGAAAATCGACATCATGTTACATAAACTATGCATAATTTTGCAAATGTTTTACACTTTTTTCTCTAACTTGTTGCAATTTTAGTAAAATTTTTAGAAAATCGACAGCATCTCCCATGAAAATTTATAAAAATCGGCATCTTGTCACATTAAATTCTGTAAAAACGACAAAAACAATATTTTTTCACAACTTTCATTGAAAAATAGTAAAATTTTACGAAAATACGTCTGTGCTGACGACAAATGAAAATAAATTTGAATAGAAACACGCAAAAATTACGAAAAGACGTATGTGTTGACCCCCAAAGTAACAAAAATTTGAATAAAATCACTCAATCATACAGCATCTCACATAAATTTTCGCAAATATTGACATCATGTCACATAAATTATACAAAAACTGTCATCACGTCACTTGAAATTATACAAAAAAAGATATTTTATTCAACACACGATGAAAATTGAACAAAAATCACGCAATTACAAGCCATCTCACATAAATTTTCACAAAAATCGACATCATGTTACATAAACTATACATAATTTTGCAAATGTTTTACACTTTTTATAAAATGCATCGCTCAAAATTAAAAGAAATAGCAATTTCGTTGAAAAAATCTACTACCACAATCATTTCGATAAACAAAATTCAAAAAATCTTATACTTTTGACGGAAATATATGTATGTTGACCACAAATTAACATAATTTTTAAATAAAAACGCGCAATTCGTTGAAAAAAAAATATTTTGACACCACCAAAACACGCAATTTCATTGAAAAATATATATATATGTTGTCCACAAATTAACATAAATTTGAATAAAAACACGTAATTTTGTTGAAAAAATGTTCTGGCCCCGTCATTTCACTTAAAATTTTACAAAACTGCCATCATAACACTTGAAATTATACAAAATATATGTATGTTGATCACAAATTAACATAAACCTGAATAAAACACACAATTTCGTTGAAAAATTTGCAAATGTTTTACACTTTTTTATAAAATGTGTCGCACAAAATTAAAAGAAATCACAATTTTCTAAATTATATCACGCTATTATGAAAACGTAGATTGATTTTTTGAAATTTTACACTTTGTAACTGTAAAATAACTGCAAATACTAATATTTTAGCTTTAGACTTTGTAATTATTGCAGATTCGAGAAAAAAACAAAGCAGAGTAGAAATCAAAAACACAAACACTTTGTAATAAACAAATATATTGTTCTTATTTCGTATAATACTTAATAATATAAATATAAATGTACAGCAGAATGTCTTATTTCTAAAAATTCGCTAGCAATTTACAAAACTGTAGTTTGAGGTGCACGACATTTCAAATTAAAAAGACTGCAAGTAATAAAATCAGAATTTCATTGTGTAATTTTAAAGTTTAAGATGCACCCAATCTAGAATTCCCTTCGTTTTTGGTGTTGATGACATCTGCCTTAGAGGCGTTTTTCTAACGGCCCTTTTTTGGAGGCGTTTCCTTATCGGTGTTCTTCTGACTGAACCTTTTTGATGTGGACTTGGATGAGTAGCTGGTGTTTTTAATTTATATTCTAAATCGGACTCGCAGTTATCAGTTTCCATTTCGGTTTTTCCTGTAGTACCAGTCGGGGTTGGCTTCTTTTGCTGTTTAGGTTTAGCTAGCAGCACATTAGCAACGTTAAGGTCTTTGATGTACTCAGAAAACTGTAGGCGTCCGGGTGGATTAATAGTTTTTCGAGGTCGCAGACTGTCGTGAATTAAATCGACTATGTTAGACGCCGGTAAAATTTCACCCTTTATAGTAACGGTGCCCTTGTGATCCCAGCTCACATCGCTTGAGGTACTCAAAATGCGTAGGAAAACTTCAGCTTTTTTCTTAAAAGTTTTGGGAAGTGTAGATAAAATAACGGCATTTGATAGGCTGTCACTGGTTGTTTCAATAGGTATTTTGATTGGCTGCCGCGCCTGGTTTGTGAAATGAAGGAATCGTTGTAAAACCTGATTGTACTGGATCCATTTATCGTGATCAGTTAATTTGGACTTTAAAACTTTTTGCATTTCGTCATCAAGCTGTGATAATATATTTTTCTCCGCATCATTGCCAGACTTAAGACGTTGGACAAATTCCGGCGATACAATCAACATCTTCCGCTCTTTGTCCATTTTAGTAGAAAAGGAGCTCAGTCGTTTGTTCTGGTAGAGCCGTCGTGAATAAACTAGCTTAAAATCAAGACTTTCATAATAAATATATAAAAAAAAAATATGACAGGTACGGGAATCGAACCCGTATTCTCTCTCGAGATCAGAGCTTAAATCTGACGCCTTAACCATTCGGCCAACCTGCCTCCCTATATAAACGAGCACTCTCTGCATAATTAAGAAAACATATAGTTTAAAAAGCCTTCTGCATGCAATTTCATACAATATTTCATATAAATTAAGCCATGCATTTTGAGTACCTCAAGCGATGTGAGCTGGGATCACAAGGGCACCGTTACTATAAAGGGTGAAATTTTACCGGCGTCTAACATAGTCGATTTAATTCACGACAGTCTGCGACCTCGAAAAACTATTAATCCACCCGGACGCCTACAGTTTTCTGAGTACATCAAAGACCTTAACGTTGCTAATGTGCTGCTAGCTAAACCTAAACAGCAAAAGAAGCCAACCCCGACTGGTACTACAGGAAAAACCGAAATGGAAACTGATAACTGCGAGTCCGATTTAGAATATAAATTAAAAACACCAGCTACTCATCCAAGTCCACATCAAAAAGGTTCAGTCAGAAGAACGCCGATAAGGAAACGCCTCCAAAAAAGGGCCGTTAGAAAAACGCCTCTAAGGCAGATGTCATCAACACCAAAAACGAAGGGAATTCTAGATTGGGTGCATCTTAAACTTTAAAATTACACAATGAAATTCTGATTTTATTACTTGCAGTCTTTTTAATTTGAAATGTCGTGCACCTCAAACTACAGTTTTGTAAATTGCTAGCGAATTTTTAGAAATAAGACATTCTGCTGTACATTTATATTTATATTATTAAGTATTATACGAAATAAGAACAATATATTTGTTTATTACAAAGTGTTTGTGTTTTTTATTTCTACTATGCTTTGTTTTTTTCTCGAATCTGCAATAATTACAAAGTCTAAAGCTAAAATATTAGTATTTGCAGTTATTTTACAGTTACAAAGTGTAAAATTTCAAAAAATCAATCTACGATTTCATAATAGCGTGATATAATTTAGAAAATTGTGATTTCTTTTAATTTTGTGCGATACATTTTATAAAAAAGTGTAAAACATTTGCAAATTTTTCAACGAAATTGTGTGTTTTATTCAGGTTTATGTTAATTTGTGATCAACATACATATATTTTGTATAATTTCAAGTGTTATGATGGCAGTTTTGTAAAATTTTAAGTGAAATGACGGGGCCAGAACATTTTTTCAACAAAATTACGTGTTTTTATTCAAATTTATGTTAATTTGTGGACAACATATATATATTTTTCAATGAAATTGCGTGTTTTGGTGGTGTCAGAATATTTTTTTTCAACGAATTGCGCGTTTTTATTTAAAAATTATGTTAATTTGTGGTCAACATACATATATTTCCGTCAAAAGTATAAGATTTTTTGAATTTTGTTTATCGAAATGATTGTGGTAGTAGATTTTTTCAACGAAATTGCTATTTCTTTTAATTTTGAGCGATGCATTTTATAAAAAGTGTAAAACATTTGCAAAATTATGTATAGTTTATGTAACATGATGTCGATTTTTGTGAAAATTTATGTGAGATGGCTTGTAATTGCGTGATTTTTGTTCAATTTTCATCGTGTGTTGAATAAAATATCGTTTTTTGTATAATTTCAAGTGACGTGATGACAGTTTTTGTATAATTTATGTGACATGATGTCAATATTTGCGAAAATTTATGTGAGATGCTGTATGATTGAGTGATTTTATTCAAATTTTTGTTACTTTGGGGGTCAACACATACGTCTTTTCGTAATTTTTGCGTGTTTCTATTCAAATTTATTTTCATTTGTCGTCAGCACAGACGTATTTTCGTAAAATTTTACTATTTTTCAATGAAAGTTGTGAAAAAAATATTGTTTTTGTCGTTTTTACAGAATTTAATGTGACAAGATGCCGATTTTTATAAATTTTCATGGGAGATGCTGTCGATTTTCTAAAAATTTTACTAAAATTGCAACAAGTTAGAGAAAAAAGTGTAAAACATTTGCAAAATTATGCATAGTTTATGTAACATGATGTCGATTTTCGTCGTGTATTGAGTAAAAATGTCGTTTTTGTATAATTTCAAGTGACATGATGGCAGTTTTTGTATAATTTATGTGACATGATGTCGATTTTTGTATAAATTTATGTGAGACGGCGTATTTTTTTATCGCTTATTGGATAAAAATGTCGTTTTTTGTATAATTTCAAGTGACATGATGTCAGTTTTTGTAAAATTTTAAGTGAAACAGAACATTTTTCCAACGAAATTGTGTTTTTTTTATTCAAAATTATGTTACTTTGTGGTCAATTGCGTTTTTATTTTCGTCCGTTTGCATTTATACTGGAATTTTTTAAACTAAAATGCAGTTTTTATAGATATAATGACACAATTTCAGACGTTTACTTATAAAATAGGGTTCCGTGGTGAGAATAAACAGTTTATGCCGAAAGAAGTCGCTGTTTTCGTTAAAATGTTCCAAATACCAATTTACATTAAGTTGTTATATACAAATTGACAGTGAAAAATCTGTACATTTACAATAGCATAGTTTGGTTCTTCCACTTTGTCAAAAGACCCATCTTGTAAACGTACAATAACTAAAAGTTTTACGGCTTTACAATGCGTTGCATTTATTTACTCAACACTTTTCGCGATTTTTTATAGTAATATATTTATGCGGATTTCGCGATTTAAATGAAAAGGGTTAAGGGTTTCTAAAGTAAACATAAAGAACGTCTCGTAAGTTCCGCAGCGATATTATAAAAGAGCAGATTATAAAAATAAAGTAATTATTTCTAGCTATGACGAAATAGAAAGCGACCCCGAGACTATGACGTGTTTTTCTAATTACACATAACGACATGCCGAGTCAGCTAAAATTTAAAAATAGCCGACGCGTAATTATGATTTCGCTATATAAAATAATTATTTCTATTCACCAGGATAAGGAAACGCCTCCAAAAAAGGGCCGTTAGAAAAACGCCTCTAAGGCAGATGTCATCAACACCAAAAACGAAGGGAATTCTAGATTGGGTGTATCGCTATATAAAAATAAAAGTAATTATTTAGATTCATGTAGCTTTTCAAATTATGCGCGGGGGGGAATGGAAATTTCCAGCAGTCTGGAGCAACGAGAATAGTGCAAATTATAATTATTATTTCTAGTACATCCAGTTACAAATCTAATTTTTTTTAAAATTGTATCTACCTTTAAACACAATAAGCTATACATTCCAGTTCTTATAAATCATATTTCTCAAAAAATAGATTGTTTTAAATTCGGGCAGCGTGACGACAGAGCTGCGAAATGACGTCTTGTTCAATTCCTATATGTTCAACAGACCTCGATAGCGCAGCGGTAAGGTGCTAAGGCTGCTGCCAAGAAAAGTAGGGTTCGATTCCCACTCGGGTCCGACGCAAATAGCTTTTTTAAATTTAAATATTTCCGCGAGTGAATGCAAGAGAGAGAGACAGTAGCTTCGAAGAGCGAGATAGATCCACCAGTTTGAATTTCAAATATTTCCGCGAAAATTCAAAATTAAAAACAACCGCCGTGAGAAGTGCGCGCGCACCAAGATGGCCGACACCCCCGGGAAATTCAAATTCAAAAAATTAAACTTAGAAAAAATCGGTAAAAATTCAAATTTCAAATATTCCCGCCAGAAATCCAAGATGGCCGACGCGTAATTTTAATCGGAAGCTAATGCGTAATTTATTCAGTAGCACATGTGAAAATTAATTAGATTAACCGCGAAATTAATTAGATCAAACCGCGAAATTAATTAGATCAAACCGCGATATTAATTAGATCAAACCGCGAAATTAATTAGGTCAATCCGCGAATAAAACCGCGAAATCCGCGAATAAATCCGCGAATCCGCGAATCAAATAAAAAGTGGAGGGGGGTTTCTCTCCTCATTCTACTAATGTAGATATGTATAATTTTGCTTTTTTAATAATAAAAAAAGTTGTTCATACCGATTCTGATAAATTATATGAAACAGAAAATATTTGTTCTACAGTTACATTAAATAAAAGTTGGAGTTTCCTATTTTCGATTTTGAGAAATTAAGCGTTAAACAAATACATTTCGAAAATTTGAAAAATTATCCTTTATTCGTAACTCTTATTAATTAGATAAAAAGTATCAAAATCACAAATATTTTTACACCTTAATTTTTACATCTCAAAGTCCTTTACTTGCTGATAATTTGCAAGTGTCATGTCATGGCCAACTAAGAGTTTGGGAGAAAAATTTATTTTGGCAGCCATTTTGAAATCAAATGTCAAATTGTGACACACAGTTGAAAATAGAATTTTGTAGCGGTTCAGATAGGCTAAAAATATATACAGGGTGCCATTTAAAATTTAAAATTCAGGGTTACTTCCGGTTCAACCGGAAGTGAAAAAATTACTTTTATTTAGTTATCAAAAGGTTGCTCTTATGATAAATGCATCAACCAAATTTCATAATTTAATTCTAATAAATAAAAATCTTATGGGCTGTTACATGTCCGCTGTGTCACCCTGTATAGGTGAACACACATTTCTGTAAGATTGTTAGTTTGATACCCATCGCGATAAGCTAAAAACCAATCCTGTCGACGAGTCCAATATTTGGTTATGTATTGTAACCAGGTGGGATATTTTGTTACAATTTCCATATTGTTGGAACTCTCAAAAGCGTCATCCGCTTCAGCTGCAGACGATGCTATTAAAATATTCTTGAAAGAATAATATAGCTGTTGGCGACAGTCTTTCGGTATATGATGCTTTTTTTCGAACAACCATCTCAACACCGACTGCTCAACATGAAATTAACAGAGATTTTTTCTTCGTTGTCTGGCTTGGGCAAAACATTTTTTTCTGCGTTTACTTTTTGGTACTGAAGAAACGCTTTTGGATTTCAATTTAGAACATTGAGAGCAAAACGTACGCTCGATCAGTACCTTATCGGCAATCCGTACTGTTGTTCGGCGCTGACCAATGAAAACCGTTCATTACTACGTAGGTGCTCTCGCCATGTACGTTTTGCTTAAGTGCCTCCGGCATTGGCTGAATACACGTATAGTTATATAATTTATAACTACCATGACGTCTTCTGGGAATTAGGGTTACTTTTAATATGCACGTGTCACTTGGTTTTTGCTTTATTCAGGAGATAATTTGTAAAGTGGCCCTCTATTTGTTTATGTATTTGGTAGAATTTGTTATAACAGAGACTGCTAGCAGACGTATTGAGAATGAACAAAAATAGGTACCCGTTCGCAAAAAGCAAGTAGCGTGACGTTTGCCTGCACATTGTTTTAAGTTTTGGGACGATTAGTGCGGATTGAGTTAAGTATTGCGGCGTTCTAAACAAATAACACCTTGTATTTAATTATCCACTACGATGGATTACCATCCCACCCCCTTGTCTTGATTGTATCTGGCTTGTTACAATTTTCTAGTAATCAAACCATCCTATTTGACACTTCTGACGGAAAATTGAGACTTTCCATTTAAAGCAAGCGACGACCTATTTTCCCTGGGATGTTGCGGTATCATTTTGGTCTTAAGTAACGTTTTATGTTGTAACACGTTGCCGGCACCAAGCCCTAAAGCAAAAGAAGAGTTATGCGTCTAGGCACTCTAGGCGAGTAATCTATCCACGTAAAGCAATATAACTTAAAAATGCACCAGCAGTCTCGGAAAAAGCAAAATTTCTGCGCATTTTATTTATTTACATGGAAGTGGAGCACCAAATTAAAGTATCAGTTTTTCTTCTTCTCTTCCTTGTAAGTTTTAGCTATTTCTTATAAACACCATTTTACGACAACACAGGGCCGCACTTACCACAGTCTTAATTTGCGTTGTGAGCAGCGATATTAAAGCCCTCGATTTTCCACATATAGCTCGCTGGGAGGGGATGTTCACGGTACTCGAAAAGTCCGGTCCTGTTTCTGAATAGTCAAAATATGGAAATACTAAAAAGATACTAGGGCGCACCCATGAGAATTTCAGCCCATAGTTCGATAAGTCTACTCCTTTCACGACCGAAGCGGATTGGATCTAATGCAAAATAAATGCTTACTTGTTTGTCCACTAAATGGTTAATTGTTTCGACTATTAAACTACAACTTTCCTTTTACAAACTCTTAATACAGGTTTAACACACTTTAAATGCAATGCCCCCGAAGAGCCCAGTTCTTTACTGCATAGCTAACTAACACTGTCGCTTAAAAAAAAAGTTTATTAAACTATTAGAAAATGACTGGAGAAGCTAACCACGGAATCTACAATATAGCTACATTTGTGCAATTCATGAAGTAAGTTGCAAGGCCATAATACAAATAAACAACTTGTCAAAGATACAGCAAATAATAATAAGGGACACAGCAGGAAGACAGTTCGAAAATAGCAACTTTTGCAACTCAAAACCTAAACGAGTGTACCATCTCGAATTGCCTTACATGTAATGAAACGCATACATCTTATATCTATTACGAAATTGCATAGAAATCAAAAGAAACACAGCATGCAATGGCATTAAGCTAAAGTTTGTCGTCAGTCAAGTAAACGTTTCTTACTTAAAACACATATTACGATTTCCGCGCTTCGATAAACACCTTACTAGCTTAATTACAGTTGCATACCTTATACTTCGACGAAGTTGCCTTTAACAGAGGTTGTTCTGCGAAAATCCGTTATGGACAACGTTGCCGGTATTCGACGTTGGTTAAACAAACGCACCGGGGAAGCTGCCAGCTGTCTGTTATATCCGGATAAGCGACGGCAAAAGCGCACATGTGCTTTCATTAATTAATGGAATTATTAGCGGCGTTTCAACGAATCCGAAATTGTTCGAAAATAATTTGGCCAGGGGATCGGTAATCGACGTATGACACTATGACATCGTTCCCACAGAATAGCTTTTTTAACACACCTAAATGTCTATCTCTCAAGAGAAAAACAACACATCACAACTGGCACCAAAGTTGAATAACCCCGTTCAATGTTATGTAACGAGGCTGCCGGCACAACGAAAGTTCAAACTCACTTCAAGCTGCTTTACTTTTAACTACAACAAAAAATTGGGGCGGATTTTAGGCACAACGAAAAGTCAAAACCATGAAACACTGCTTCAACTCGTGACACAACGAAAAGATTAAATGTTACTTAAAAACTGTTTCGATGAATTCAGGCACAAAAGGTTTTAAGTTAGCGAGCCCTCGACAGCTCAACAGAGTTCTTATTTGCGGCCCACTGCGATTCAAGATCGTCGGGAGCAGCACACACTCATAAAATACGTTTGAGCTCTTTAGATACTCGCACACAAGTGAAGCCAAATCCGCGATAAATAACAGAGAGTTGCGTTTATAGCCAGCTCTCTCTTACACATACATATGACCGTTGCAAAATATTACACCACAATTCGCAAAAAAGTTGCTCATTTCAACCCGCGGAAATTTTATACAGGCTGAAATCTGTTTCAGAAACGCGACTGGCCGGCGCCAAGAGGTACGTTAAATAAATGAAGTCAATTGATAAGCGAACAACTTTAAAACGATATCTCAGGCAGACTATTTTGGCCAGGAGCATAACATTAAATAAGCGTGACATCCGCCAAGTAGAAACTGCACAGTAATTATTGTATTTTGGTGTTATTAATGTTTTGCTGTGGTTTACTATCATCGTTATGAATAATCCTGTAGTTGATGTTTGACACTAGCGGTTGTAATATAATATAATATTTTCTTTGGGTATTGGTTCTATCCTTATAACCTGACTTTCGTTGCAGCTCACCTACTCCGTGTGATTTGGCGGAGCATATTACGGTAAGTTGTTGAACCTCAGGTAGTTTCCTGTTCATTGCTCATACATTTAGGCATTCTGTTTAAGATAGTTCTTTGGAATACTAAAAGTTACGATATTGATATCGGGTTATCTACTTGCTTAATTGGTATTTGGTACTATCGTAATCCCTCAAACGCTTTCTGCCCTTCCCACTACCATAACTTAAATGTTTCGTTTTTAATCTTCATGCCAAACTTACACGTATTTTCTTGCTTACTCTTCATATGTTTTTGAGGTGTGCAGCACTTTCCGTTACCAGAACTAAATCATACGACGCATGTGTAGGCCGCAATGCTCTTGAACAATTATTATTATTGTACCCTAACCAGTTTATAGTTTTTTTCATAGATACTCATTAACCTTAATTCCCCATTCCAGTAGTTTTCAGACATTTTATCTACGAACAGTGTTGAATTTCTTCTGTAAATGTATATTCACCTATATGTTGCATCAGCATCCCTTTAAATATCCTTTTCGAGCAGCATTGCCTCAGTCAATTAGAATTCCGCAACCAAGCTAGAAACAAGATGTGTACATTTGAGTATTGCCGTTCCGCGGAATATAACAGCCATTTTAGGAGCCTTACCGGCCAACGTTGACATTTTTCGATGTTGTCGGATGCAACAATCACCAACTCATGGCCCACAGGTCTAAAGTTCTCGTTTAGTTGTACTGCAGTGGTACTTCATTTCGACCGCTGTTCGAATATTTGGAAAATTTCTATTGTTCCGTCTTAATACGCAACCACTCTGCAGAGCACTGCTCTGAGCCGACGCCTCCCGAATACTATCCATACTATCAGCTATCCATTGTTTATTCTTTGAACCCTGGCTTCTCGGAAACTCTCTGGGCCCCACTGTACATCACTTTCGCGGCAACTCAAGTGCTGATTTCCTGCTGATCTTGAATTCAAGTCGCCAACCGAACTGTTGCGTTTCAAGCCTAGTTGAATATGCTACATTAGTTAAACAATGCATGTTGTGAATTACCGACGCTCTGAATATGTTGTGTGATATTTAAGAAATGAATCGCTTTAAGGAAGACCCAAGCTTTCAGTATACACCTTTGCGAACTGCTGAAAAAGCTTACTGCAAACTATAGTTTCCGTCTCAACTGCGACCCGCCACAAATGTATTTATGTGTGTTAGCTGAATGTAGCCGTTGTCAAATTTAAGGTCGTGTAACTTATTTGTTGTAACCGAGAGGAATTTCTTCCTGGTGAAGGCCCCTACTTAATCCCGTCAGACACGTGAGGTTGCGCCTAACAAATTACCCGAATTTGTTCCAGTAATAGAAAGGTACAATCTGTTTGACTACATACTGTCTCATTTAAGAGGGTAATATTATTTTCGATTGCCAATCCTCTGATATTATTTCCTGTTCCCATACTAAATCAATTATTTTGTCCCAGGTATTTTAGAAATTTCGACTTTATCACATTATGTCCACCTGCTTTTCCTGTTTTTAACGTTCTAAGTACCTCAAGCACTTCCTCAAAACTTATTTTTATTTCTTTTCCAGGTATCTCATCATAGAGATATCACTGTAATTTTCCACCTATTCTGTCACTCCTTTAGTAGTGTGGCTTTCCAAAACTTATTAAACAATGCTGTACCCATTCACATCCGCATCTGTGATTAACACATTTTCATCTTTCAATACTCATTTAATCGGTATTTTCTTAACCTTTCTCAAGTTTTTCCAAAGTTCAATAAAGTAGCTTCTTATTTTCTTAACTGATCTTCTCAATTTTCTTCCCAAACTCCTCCCAATACTTTTATTTTTCCATAATTTACTAATTATTTTACCCATTGCCTTTGTTTTCATGTACTGATAGCTGACCTACGTCTTGCTTTGTTGATGGTTCTTCTACAACGCTCTTTTACTCATAACCTCGTTTTTATATTACCTTTCCACCAAACTGCTCCTAAAAAACAATATTACCTTTGTTGTCTTATTGTTCACGTAAAAAGCTGTAATCGAATGTCCAATGAAAATGAAGGTATCAATCAGCACAGACACAAGCGTAGAAATTTATTTTTTCGGGTTTTGTGAGCCAATAGCAAACATTGGTTCGAACATGATCAAATTCACCTCATTTTTAAACCATAAACGAAGTTTTAAAGCTAAAAATTACCTTACCAAACCAATCTTAGACATTATCAGCAGCACATTCTCGCAGTTTGCTTTGATAAATGAGCTGTCCCTTCGACTCAAGAAGACTGGACTAATCAAATTCCATCAAAGCTAATTTGCGGCCGTTTTTGTCAGATTAGGCAGAGTTAAGTTATTAATAGGTTTGGTGATTCGCTGCCTTTGTTTAAGTGTAACAATGAGCTCGAGTTGTTTATTGTTAGCAAACCCGGCTTTCAGCTTCTTCATCGACACTGCTGCCTTGAAATGTTATATTTGTGGTTAGTACAAGGAAGGAGTTGGAGCTATAACTAACTGCATAAATTCCTTATTAGGAAGTGCTTGTAAAAGGAAAGCGCTTATTGTATTATAAGTAAACTTTTTCATAGATATGCAGAAGTTGAGAATTTCATTTAAACTAAACTCAGCTCATCTACTCGCGCTAAATTTGTATTTTTTTTTTAAGTTATGTAAGGAACAACTTCCGAGATTAAACCGTGTCATTGTTGCGACTGAAGAATTCATGATTTCTCACTTCCATAAGCACCTTCATCAGTGGTGAAATAAAAGACATTCAACGTGTCAACCCCGCCAGAGGCGAAACTCTTCTACCGAACAGAAAAAAGGGAGACAAAAGAATGTTCGAGGTTGACTGAACAGAGCTTAGAAATGTACGCTTTCCACATAGAAGGAAAAGGGCAACCTTTGTCTCGATTGAGATTAATTGGTTGTTTCGTGCTTGTAAATCTCATGACTTCGCAAAACTTTCTGCTAAAGAAGAATAAGGATTTGCAGATAATAAAAGTCTCATCTAAAAGGATCTTATGGCCGGTATAACGTTGGTGTTCGGTGATGGTTAATGATGATTCCACTAATGTACACAGTGTTACAGAAGCAAGGAACTCTATGAACACCTTTGATATAACGTGGTGTTCAATTTATCCTTGAGTGAAGGGAGGCGTAAACACTGTTTTCATGTTTTGTTTTCAAAGAAACCTTTCTTTGCGATTGGTGACTTGGTGGATATAAAGAAGAAAGACTATTGCTGCAGGACAATTGCTTCTCGGAGGTTTGGGTGGCTGTGAATGAAGATGACGATTGATTGGCGGACTGTATAGCGGTAATACCGTAAGCGTTGTTTTTAACAGTTTTCTGAATATTCAGCATGGGTGTCATTGGGTTGAGATAGGGAAACAGCACGGTGCGCCAGCAAATTGATAACGAAAAGTATCTGTGAGGGAGTTGACCCTGCCTCAGCGAGCCTCGATCCTCTTTCACCTCCTAGTACCGGGAGGACGACGCTATAAAAGCTCCCCAGCTACCACGCTGACACCTGTGGTAGTCATTAACCCCTAATAAGGGAACTCTTTCTACCTTTCCACGATCAAGGCTAGCCACCTACCTAACTTAGAGTAGAGGACTCACAGATCCACAACTTTGTGAAATAAACAGACCACTGACCTAATGTAAGAGGAAGACGACAACTCAGGGCCGCAAGGAATCGTATTACGTCCTATTCCATTTTTAATCTATATTAACGACCTTGTAGCTTCTCCGGTGCTGGAAGATATTATTGCACATGCAGATGATACTATTTTAGTGACTACTGCTGATAACTGGAATATTGTTAATGATTCAGTTATACGAGTAGAGATCTGAATGATATACAAAAATAGTTAGATAGAAATATATTAACGTTAAATTTCTCTTTAAGCTACTTTGTTTCCTTTAGTATTTATGCAAATACACAACTGACATACTCCAAAATTGTAATACACAGTAGTAATTGCCCTTTATGCAACGGCACATGCATAAAGACACATCCCTTAAGTACCCATTGCTGACAAATACATAAATGGGATGTCCATACTAACCTATGTAGTAAGCTCAGAAAACTATTCTACACTGTCGAAAAACTTAGGTAAATTTTAAGCTTTCATCAATTTACTGTTTTTATTATGTACTAGAGCACTGGTTATGAATTTAAACTGGACACTCACCTGATATTTTTAGACTTTAAACAGGCTTACGACAGTATTCGAAGAGACAAACTGTACTCAGCATTACGTCAATTTGGCATCCCCAGTAAACTAATCAAACTCATAACAATGACACTAGAGAATACAGAAAATAAAGTAAGAGTCAACGGAACACTGATACGAGCTTTCAAAGTCAAAAGTGGGTTGAGGCAAGGCGATCCGTTATCGGCTATATTATTCAATAAACGGGGCTGCGCGCGCTATTGCGCGGTCTATCCTATTCAATTTACCACCATTTTTAGGCCTATTACGTAGGGCCATTCCGTGTTGTTACACAATCTCAGAAAACACAACATTTCGCATGACAGGAAGCAGAGGGTTCTTTTGTGGAGGAAGAAATAGGGAAATACCCGGGAGGAACGTTCACGTGGTGAGGTGGAAGCTCACTGCTTTCACCTAACCGTTGAAAGGCTCCAAGAGGAGCCATCGCACTACTAATTGTCGACATGGTCTAAAAAAACACGTCAAAAAAGTCCCATACGATCAACACGTCATCGTATGTGCCTCGAGATGCCAAATTTGAAAAACCTCTGCTAAACATTTTGCCAGTTTCGCCAATTTTCTAGATCAGTTCGATTCTCGATCTTACATCGATTTTTCGATTCTTAATCTCATCGCTTCTGCCGAGTTATTGGTGTCACCGGTTTCATGCCAACAGAAGGCGAAAGAGGAACAATGGTTGGAATCTCGAGGCAACATGGATGACCACACAAATATCACAAAAATACACACCACGAACTAACGTGTTGACAGGTACACAGTACAGTGCCTATATGAATGACAGTGTGGTCAATTTTGGTCCTGTTTCTGATTGGTTGTTTTAAAATCCGCCATTAAGAGTCGTTTCAATGACCTATTGAATATTTTTAGCAGTGTACGCATATTTAGTTACAAAAAGTTACTAATGTCAAAATAAGACATTGACATTTTATAAATTATCTAAAGTAGCTCGGTTACTGAACACGGCCTAAGCATTAAAATAAATATTGTATCATCATTGATGTACACTTGTGTTATTTTATACACAAAAATAAAGTAAGTATGAATGCAAAATAAATTTTAACCAAGCAATAATTTTGACTTTAGTAATATTTTGTTACTAAATGTCACTGACACCTTTAAAAAAATGCACATGAAAATCCTGTCACAGTGTAACAAATGGAGTGAATGGGGTACAGACGACTCTTGCAGTTTACACAGGTATTTGTAGTCATATTTCAGTAATATTTCAGAGGTTTTCAACTGAAAACCATTATGGTTAGTTTCAGTATCACCGTTTTAAAACAGTTTATTTGATAAAACGGCAGTTATTTGTAGATAAACACCCGTGCAAGTTTTAATTGATGTTAACCATCTAGAGGAGATCTGTTATCATTTGAAGAGAGAATAATTGCTTAAAATGGGGCCTTCGGGGATCCGCCCCGCTCCAAGGGGGCTTACGGGGTTCCGTCCCTCTCTAATGGGGCCCTCGGAGATACGCCCCTTTCCAAGGGGGCCCTTGGGGCTCCGCCCCTCTCTAAGGGGCCACTGGGGCTCCGCCCCTTTCCATGGGGGCTCACGGGGCTCCACCCCTCTTCAAGGGGGCTCGCAGGGCTCCGCCCCTCTCCAAGGAATCCTCGAAGCTCCGCTCCTTTCCAAGGGGTTCCCGGAGATCCGCCCCTTTCCGAGGGGGCTCACGAGGCTTCGCCCGTCTCCAAGGCGGCCCCCGGGGCTCGGCCCCTCTCCTAGAGGGCCTATGGGGCTCCGCCCCTCTCATAGAACTTATCGGGGCTTCGCCCCTCTTCAAGGGGGCCCTCGGGGCTCCGCCCCTCTTTAAGAGGCCTTCGGGGATTTGCTTCTCGGGCTCACGGGGCTCCGTCCCTCTTTAAGGGGGCCCTTGGGGATCCGTCCCTCTCCAAGGGGGTCACGAAGCTCCACCCCTCTCCAAGAGGGTCTTCTCCAAAAGGTCCTCGGGGCTCCGCCCCTCTCCAAGAGGCCCGCGGGGCTCTTCCCCTCTCCAAGGGGCGCTCGGGGCTCTGCGCCTCTCCAAATGGACCTTCGGGGCTCCGCCCCTCTCCAAAGAGGCCTTCGGGGCTCCGCCCCGGTCACGAAATCGAGGCGACGGCGAAATGAATGCAAACGCAAATAGGGGACATCGCGTCTGCAATTGTCGTGACGGACACACACGTTTGGATCATTCTCCTTTATTTATATGATTTGGCATTAGCACATACAATACGTAAAGCAAATATAAACAGAGAGGGGACAATTTACCAAAGATTTCACCAGTGCTTAGCGTTTGCTGATGATTTGACAATTCTTACAAGAACAAGAAAAGAAATCCAAGATGTTTCAAAGAAACTACTGTTAAGCGCACAGGATATTGGACTGGAGATCAATGAAACCAAAACAAAATATATGACATGGAACAACCAACCGCTGCAGCTGAACATGTTTTTAATGATCAAGCTGGATGAAACTAAGCAGTACAAATTTGAAGAAGTGGAAGTGTTTACGTATCTAGGCACAGTGATTACAAAGAAACCAGATAACAGTGCGGAAATCAATGCGCGAATTACAGCAGGTACTAAAAGTGCAGCCGCGATAATAGTAATTTATTATACAAGACGATAAAGTTAAATTTTATCCACGAGTGAATCGTTTAACGTCGAGACGAAGTCGAGACGTTAATGATTCAAGAGTGGATAGAAATAACTTTATCGTCGTGTATAATACAATATTTTTTTCTATAGCAAGAACTTTAACAATTTCAAAAGAAAATAAAGACAATCCATGACATTTCAAAATGTCAGTAGCTAGATGGAGTGGATAGAAATAACTTTATCGTCGTGTATAATACAATATTTTTTTCTATAGCAAGAACTTTAACAATTTCAAAAGAAAATAAAGACAATCCATGACATTTCAAAATGTCAGTAGCTAGATGGGGTTGCTACGATAATACGAAGCTGTCATATTTAATTTAAACAAAAGTTAGAAAATTAAATTACTTTATCTAGCCTTGATGTTAAAGTGCTACTTTATCTACCCTTGCTGTTAAAGTAAAACTTGACTTTTTGTTTTGAGTTGATAAAAGCACACTTTAACACGTGCTATAAAAAAAACATTTTTTCAAGTAACATGTTTTCCCGAAACATGAAAATCAGGGTGTATAAAACAATTGTGAGACCAACAGTTACATACGCGTGTGAAGTGTGGTCATTAAAAAAGTACGACCAACAGATGCTAAAAGTGTGGGAACGAAAAATGCTAAGAAACATTTTTGGTGGTAAGTGCGTGGAAGGTCAATGGGAAAAACGAACAAACCAAGAATTATACGACTTATACGGCGATGAAAACATTATCGGGATAGTGAAAGCTCAGAGAATGAGATGGTTAGGACACCTAATAATAATGGATAAGCGAAGAACAGCAAGCAAATTATATAACGCAGAAATAGGCGGGAGGAGGCGAAGGGGGAGACCCAGGAGCCAGTGGAGAAATGAACTACAGGACGACCTGCGCTACCTGAACATTGCGAGATAGGAAGACAAGGCAAAAAATAGGAAAGAATGGGCAAAATTAACTAAAGAAACCATGGGCCTACTAGGCCTGCAGAGCTAATATATATATATACTAGAGCACTGCCTCCTACACTTACAAGCCATGCTGTTAGACTTGGCAACATTGCATCTCTGGTAGTTGGTGGTCCTAAATTACAATACTCCCATTTGAAATAATTTTGCTTTAAAGAACACAGTTTTACTCTTTATCAAATTTTACTCTGTAATTAACTAAAGATAGCTTCTGTAATGGTGACATTTATTTACATACTCGAGTAATACAAACATGTAACAGTATATTTATAAAAATAAAACAACTTAACCTGCATAACCCATAGATAAAAGAACATTTCTGTAATTATTTTAAAGTTTGTAACTTTCTATACACCACTGCTGATTGAGAGTACAACATATATGCAAAAATATGGTGCTACAGCTGTAAATAATCTTATTTGAACATAATAAACTTATCTGCTTGGTAACATCTAAATTTGTGACGCAAATTGTTCCATAAACTTCAAAAAACTGCTGGTGTCAACACTTAAAAACACTTTCACTGTTTGTGCATGTCTTTCCAATATTTGTCTTCTTCTACATTCAGGATTTGTCCTTTCTTGAGGCGCTTTCGACGACAATATGTTGGAAATACGCTTTGTCAGCTAATTGAGGGTAATGCGTCGACAGTTCTGCATTTCCCCACTCTCATTTCTAACGTTTTCAAATGTATTTTCCATTAAAATGTATTTCACACACGACAGAACTTTTTGTTAGGGTCCAACGTTCTCGTGCTGTTGCACGAAGCCGTGCTTTCTTTCGGATCTCGTTCATTTGAAAAGAAAATGTTGTTAGTGTTTGCATACGATGTTCTTTTAAGGTACTGTTGTGATTGGTACACAGCGTCTTCGTGGCATTCTAAATATAAAATTAAAAGTTACAAGAAATGCCCTAAAAATGAGGTTAGGTTGTTACTTACCTCAGTGAAATACTTAATAAACCCCATGAATACTAGCAGCAGTTTTACTTGCACTTATCACGAACGGTACCTACAGTAATATAAATAAATGTATTTCGTCAAACTGAGAGCAGTCCAACATATTAATATTTAATCACACGCCACATTTCAACAGACATTTTTATAAATAAACAGTACAAAAATTGGTCTACGATCAGCGTTGTCAAATCTCCAACAGCATTGCTTGTAAGTGTAGGAGGCAGTGACTAGAGCAATCACTTAATCATATTGCATAATTAGCTGGGGTAGAGCAGGTGGGCTGTATGTGGAGTGTGTTAAATAATATAAAAATGAATCTCAGAGGTGATTTTGAAAAAAAAAATTCTACTCCCATGTGTTAAGCAGTAGCTGCACACGCTCCAGACAATACGTAAAGTAATACTTTATTGCACCAGTGTGTAAAGTGATTCCAAACCAAACTTTAAATAAAGAAACTGTGATAAGGCCATCGATAATAATTATAATTATTACAATAAAGAGAATTAAATTCATGGGGTGTTAATGCCTCACCATTATTATTATTATTATTAAACCATTACCATTTTGCATTCATGCGTTATTTAAATGTAGTGTCGTCGAAGAAGTATAGTGTGCAATATATCTATGAAGCTTTCTTTACACTCATGTGGTTGCACCGCTCGCCTGAAGCTTGTTTTGCAAACGCCACACTTACATAAGTCAGCTTCAAGCACTTGTTCTACAATATGCTATTATATCCTACTCACCTTGTTTATCAAGTAACTGAAATGTTTAACGTTTCTCAGTTATATCGTGTTTCTATATCATAATATATAAATCAAAACCCTTTGTCTATTAATTGCTTTGCTCATCAATATAATTCAAGAAACAAATCTAAAGCTATTCCAGTTAGAACCAATAAAGCCATTGGCCAACAATTTTTAAAATACTATGCACCAAAGGTTTAATATATTTCAGAGAGACCTTAAAAAATCTGTTATAGATTTATATTTTGCAAATTATAAAATAATTTAGTCTTTGTGAAGCACAGTATTAGAGACATGATTGATTTCAGCTAAGAGTTTCAACAAAAAACTCAATATTTAAAGCAAAAACTATTCAAGCGAGGTAACTAGTAATGCTACATTTTTTATCAATTTCATTTTGAATAAATGGACAAATATAATAAATATGATTATATAGCACAATACCACACGCAACCTTTAGTGGTCTAATCTTCTTATTCTTAAATGCGATATTTCTTTATTTATATTTATTATAAAGGGTTTTTCAATAAGGACGGGTCGATGTTGAAATGGAATAAAACAAGCCGTGTGTGAGATATTAACGAAATTCTTTTTTTATTTGTAAGGCCCAGGTATGCCATTTTGTATGGAATGTGACATCGTTTAAATATCCGCCGCGGCTCTCACGGTGGCACGGATCCGAGAGGTCCAATTTTCAATTACTCTGCCGCATAGATCCGCCTGAATTTGAGCGATGGCCTGAGTTTTGTTGACTTTGAGGACATCGGTAGATTGCGGCTTATTGGCGTAGACCTGCGACTTTAGAAAACCCCACAAGCAAAAGTCTAGAGGGGTCAAATCGCACGATCTTGGTGGCCAATTCACGTCCCCTCTGCCGGAGATAACCATACCCTCAAATCGTTCATGCAGAATGTCCATCGTGGCGTTCGCTGTGTGGCACCTAGTGCCGCCCTGCTGGAACCACATGTCGTGCACGTCCATATCCTTCAATTTGGGCAAAAATAAATTGGTTATGATCGATATGTAGCGCTCGCCGTTGATGGTGATGGTCTCACCAACGTCGTTTTTGAAAAAGTACGAACCAATGACGCCGCCGGCCCAAAATCCGCACCAAGCAGTAACTTTTTGTGGATGCATTGCCACCTGGTGAATCTCGTGTGGGTTGGCGTCGTCCCATATACGGCAATTTTGCTTGTTAACATAGCCATTCATCCAAAAATGCCCCTCGTCGCTAAAGATGATTTTTCGGCCAAAATTGGGGTTCTTTTCCAAACGCTCCGAAGCCCAGTCAGTGAACAAACAGCGTTGTCTATGGTCATTAACTTTGAGCTCCTGGGTCACTTGGATCTTGTACGGATGCAGGCCCAAGTCCCGACGAAAAATTCGCCAAGTTGAAGTCTGCGAAAGGCCGAGTTCTTGTGCACGACGAAGAATTGACTGCCTCGGGTTCTTCTGCACACTTTCACGGACAGCGTCAATGTTCTCAGCCGATCTGGCGTTTCTTTGACATACGGGTGTTGGCTGATCGTTTAACGAACCGGTCGTCTCGGATTTGGCCACCAAACGTTGGAGAGTCGACTTTGAAGGGCCACCCCGTCTGCCGTAAAATGGACGCAATGCGCGCAAAGTTTGCACTAACGAACACTCATTTTGATAATAAAGTTTAATCATTTGGACGTGCTGCTCAATCGTGTAAGTTGCCATGGTGATTTGGCATCAGTGACTGAACAATAAACAACAGATTTGACAGACGCCGCCAAAACAACGTGGCCGCCACAGCCTGCCACCATCGACCCGTCCCTATTGGAAAACCCTTTACGTAGGTTTTTGGTATATAAATCAGATTTTTTTACTCATGACATTGAAATCAGTCATTTTGACATGGATTCTGGTGGTTGAAATTGCATTTCAACCACTAGAGATTGAAATGTTCGGACTACTGGGATTTCAAACTGTTTGACATTCAATTGTTGACAAGAGAAATGTCACTTTATGTTTAAGTTTTTCTAAAGTGCATTAATTTGAAAAAATATGAAAGGTACCAGTGATGTGGTGGATAAAACTCTTGCATAAACATTTGGACAAATTTCCATTGCTAATTATGTTAACAGCGGCTAGTTACAATTTTCAAATTTCGTGCCAAATAGGCTTTGATCTAAAATTAGGCAGAAGATATTTGATTCGAGCCCTATGCCGTTCTACTATACAAAAATTTGTAGCTTGTCTTGATACTAAATTTGAATTTGGTGTTACTACACTAATCAAGCAAAGAGTATCATCTGAGGCAAATAAACTTAACAACCCAAAATAACGATTTGCGTCTATTACCGTGGATGAAATGGCCATTCAAGAACGTATGCAGTATAATAGATCAGAGGACAAATTTTCAAGTGACACATGTTATAAACAATCTGTGATTATGATCTGTCAAATGGTGTCAACCAGCGCCAATTTTATGAAATGGCCATAATTTGCATATCACCGACATTCGGCTAGCTGGCAGGCTTCACTAAAACACAGTTTTTGTTAATCAACGCAGGCGACAATTTCAATTATAATAATAAATTGTAGGAATCTGTAATCATTTTGACACTTAGGCATGTCAGTTGTGATGACATGAATGACATTTGATATTTAGGTTAGGTAGCTGAATTCATCGTTTTTTAAAGCGTTCTTCATTCTGAAGGTGACACGATCACAGACATTTATGCGCACCATTTTCCAATGAATACTTTACTAATAATTGCCTTCTAGGCTCTTAGACTTTAGAAAGTTTGAAGTGCCTAAAGTTAAGTCTACAACTCAGTGATTGCCTAAGGGTCAAATCGAAACAACGCACACTGAAGCCGAGTCATTTTTCAAAGGTTGCAGCATGTTTACTGTATTAATATTTGTTGCAGTCTATTTTATTTACAACATAAAATCGTTAAGATTCAAAATTTATTAGTACTCACATTTACAAACTATAAATGCACAATGTCCAGTTTAACTTGTATTTTTAGCTTATAGTTATACTCAATAATCAATATATCAAAGATATATTTAGAAAATCTATAAAAATTCTAAAGCAGATTAGTTCTAAAATTAAAATATTAATTAGCTGATTCACATGCATCTATCCAATCGTTATACACGTCCACGGGTTCCGACAGAAAATTGATTGTGGTCTGAAAATCTTCCAAGCAGACACGACACGTTATCCGGGCGGTGTTTCGCCCTTTATCCCTACAATAAAAAAATTTACTCCAACGTTCCACATATCATAGACACTAGGACTTCGAATGCTTACATTTTAACATCACAGGACTTTTCATGATTGCAGAAGGGGCAATTGAACTGCTGATCCAATGCTTCGATATTTTTTCGTTTTGGAGGTGGCTTTCTCTTTGACTTACGACGACCCATGATCTACACAGACAAAATTACCGTAAAACTTATTGTAGTCAAGTTTATTTAAGAATTACCTATCGGTTATATTGATTGTAAACAATCACAATTATAGAAGGTTATGTAGAGTGACGTTCGGAAATGTTTTTGGCTGTGATAAGTGTAAACCACACAGTATAGCCACTTGCTAGGTCAAAAGAAATGAAGTTCACCAGATCGAAGATGCAACGTTGCCAGATTTGCGCAAATATAATAATCACCAGATATTATTTCAATCTCTTCGTTACTGTGCTGATGTCTATTATCTTTTACAATATCTGCATGGTAATTGATCACCATTAACAAATTTTTGTTAGAGTAAGTCGAACTTACAATGCATGGTAATTGATTACCATTAACAAATTTTTGTTCGAGTAAGTCGAACTTACAATGCATGGTAATTGATCACCATTAACAAATTTTTGTTAGAGTAAGTAGAACTTACAATTCATTTACTAGTTACCATGGCTACAGGGCTCTAAAGTGAATATTGCCTACCAACATATGACGAATTGTTTATCTATTAAGCTTTATTTTAGCTGGGCTCGCTAGCTCAATGGTTAATCATCATCATCCTGTCCACTGATCTAAAAGTTGCAAGTTTGTACCCCAGCCCGGGTGAGGTTATAAAATAAACAATGCTGATGAAAACCTCTACAGAATTCTAATTGCGACCATCCAAAGGTGCACGGTTTTTCGTTACTTAATTTTTTCCATACATTATAACTGGCTATTGTGAGTGGCATTCCTTTTTTCAAATCATTTAAAAATAAAGTGATGCCAGTGACATTTAAAAAAGTTTGTAACGCCTATGATTAAAAAGCAAAGTTACAAAAAAAATGCGTGCACCTTTGGATGATCGTAATGGTACTAGTACTACGCATGCGTAGACCTTGTCCATAACAAAAAAGCTTTCTTTTGTTCAGTTTTAACCTACTTAATTTATTAAAATATAAAAAATGTATTTTGACTAGTCGTCAATAATTCAATTTTAACTCATTATTTATTACTTTTCTTCGATTTTTTACAAGTATTGCAAAAAATAATTAACTAACCGCGAACTGTAAGTAACTTCTCTGATCTCGAATTATTTATTTTTTTCTATAGCACATGTTAAAGTGTGCTTTTATCAACTTAAAACAATAGGTCAAGTTTTACTTTAACAGCAAGGGTAGATAAAGTAGCACTTTAACATCAAGGATAGATACAGTAATTTAATTTTCTAACCTTTGTTTAAATTAAATATGACAGCTTCGTATTATCGTAGCAACCCAATCTAGCTACTGACATTTTGAAATGTGATTGACTGTCATTATTTTCTTTTGAAATTGTTAAAGTTCATGCTATAGAAAAAAATATTGTATTATACACGACGATAAAGTTATTTCTATCCACTCTTGAATCATTAACGTCTCGACTTCGTCTCGACGTTAAACGATTCACTCGTGGATAAAATTTAACTTTATCGTCTTGTATAATAAATTACTATTATAACCTCGTAAAACTGAAATGAAAAGTCAAACTAAGGCACTCGATCTTTGTCTGCTGACATAATATTCTTGCCATCTGTAAGAGCTGTTTTCTCAAGGTCAAACGGCCCCTGTTAGTGTCAAAATCATATAATGGCGGTATCTGTGCCTACAGACAGAGATAGAGTGCCTCAAATCAAAGCTATTTAAATGTCATTGCGTTACAAATGTAAAAATTAATTCAATAAGTAAATTACGCACAAATATGATAATAGTATATTATGATACAAGTGTATAAGTAAGCCTTTAAAGTACGTGCGACGAGTTTAAGAGCACGACGCGCTAGCGGAGTGCTTTTAACGTCGCTCTTATACAAGTGTATCATACGTTATTTTTTCTTCGATCGTAACCGAAATATAAAAACTTAGTAGGGTGACACTTTTTCCGTCATATTGTGTTAGATATTCTACGTTATGTTGACATTAATATTTACGGCAAAGCGTGTAACACTCGCCCCTTCTTATAAGGGTGTTAAAATTACTGCGAACGGCTAGCTCAAAAGTCGGAGATAATGTTCGCTCAGATATATGATAGATTAACACACAAAACACCATGGAAATACATTTAAACAATTTATTATGTTTTAACTATAGTTACATTTAGCATTTACTAAAAAGTTTGTGAAATGAAATTGTATATTACAGTAAAACAAATTATTTGCCCTAAACCGGTGTTTCGTTTCCCTGGAAAAACCGCAACCGGTGATACACAGGCGGATAGCGAGTGTTTTCGCCTAGCAGGAAATCTTCGGGGTCAATCGGGTGCTTTCTCGCTAGTCTACGGGAGCTCACGCGGCACCTGCGCCTTGGGGAGTTCGTGCTGTCAGTTTCACTTCCGTGCTATTTTGACGTCTGTAAACACGTGTAGAAATTAGGTTAATTACTGTATTTCTTACCCTAATTGGACTGCTACGGTTTTCTTCGGGAGGCCGCGGCGGCCGCGGAGACGAGTGTGTGCTTTTTCGGTGCGATCGTCGCTGCAGTATAACGTCGCTGGCCCTGGAAGTGTACGCACCTCGGAGATGTTATTCCTCCATGGACATGCCAAGTACGTAACTCTAATCACAGTCTATATACAAAACAGTCGTTTCACTCAGCCAAAATTATGTCCCCGAATTCCAGGACGCATATTCCAACATTTCGACTCCCAGCATATGCGCAGTAGCTACAGTAGGCGTGTTCTTGATATTGGTGGTTGACGGTTACATCCCAACAACCGTAAACTTTTCGAATTCGTAACTCGCGCCACTGGCACAGCTTGGCCGCGCTTTTTTAAATTGGTAATTCCTGCCTCCGTGAGCCACTCCTGGCATATGCGCAGTAATTTTTCGGGGACACCAACATCAAAGTGCCGACAAAGGAGTGACCTGACTGTTTTGTATAAAGGTGTTTCAAAAATGTCTGCCAAAATTTCTAGGACGTATAGTACATCAAAAAATAAGTGTAGTTTACTCTATAAAACTATTTCCGAAAATGCACTCCCAAGGAGCTACAGCCCCTAGAAGACTTTCAAAAATGGTTTTTTAGCATTTTCTTTGTTTTGTTTAAGTCATATCTAGGCCTACTCAAAAGATTTTCGAACGCTTTTTGGACAAGTAATTTCAAAGCTTGAAAAACACGTTAACATTCAACTGCAAATTACACGAAAACGGTCAACTTTAAAACATTTTAACAAGAATACCTTTTTTATGTAAGATAAATCAAGCTTTGAGATTTTTGATAAATGTATTAGATAAAACCACCCACAAAAAAGATAGGGTAATTGAACCGTCCAGCCCCCTTGTAAGTTACGCCCCTGAATAAAATATAAAGATTGTAACAAAGTAGTAATATTTCTCATAAAAAACTACGCCCCTGTGCCAAATTTCATTAAGTTACCAGTAACAGTTTTGAAGAAAATGCTAAAAAACCATTTTTGAGAGTCTTCTTGTAGGGGCTGTAGCTCCTTGGGAGTGCATTTTCGGAATTAGTTTTATAGAGTAAACTACACTTATTTTTTGATGTACTATAGGTCGTAGAAATTTTGGCAGACATTTTTGAAACACCTTTATAGACTGTGCTATAATCTGAGTGATTAGTAAAAGTTCGCCAGCTTACATCGATTTACAACTCGAGTACGGACTGGTTTTAATTGCAAATTGAACTGCACATATTTAGCGTGAACCCGGGCTGTTTGAATTACGAATTGAAATTACAATGAATGCTGGTTTTCGGGACTTGAGTACGGGCTGTTTGAATTACGAATTAAAACCAACAGAAAGCCCATTTATAATCTGAATATGGGGTATTCCGTTATGCATTGAAATTATATGTATGGAAATCAGAAATGGACTATTTTGAAAGTTTCGAGTTGAAACTCGAAGGTTTCGGCAGTTGTCTGCGGGGCAAGAATTTAATCTCGCGGAGGCTGCTAACGAACTTGAGTTAATGGGTCTATTAGGCCTAATTAATATCGGGATTATTTACAAGGGGAATAATCTAGGCACTTCTAACGAGCCCCAGGCTTATTAACAAGATAGTTCTTTTTAGTTACGCAAAGTGGGTTTTCTATTGAAAGCGTCCACTTCTAACGAACCCCAGGTCTAGTCTACCAGCGGATATCGGAAGGAAATCAGAAATTCGAGGTAGAAGAATAATTGAGAATTCGTCTGGGCCGGACAGGTAAACAAGACGGGGGATCGGGGACTGGAAGGACCGGAGAATCTGTCAGGAAAATCTCTCTGGAGAATCTCTAGGAAAATCTGTCTAAATGAACTCTGCAACTGCTTTTATACGGCTTTGGAAAGTTCTTAGGTGGGGAGGAACGGCGCGCGGCTAGCCTTTGTGTGCCTCCCGTTATGTCTGGGTGCGGCCTGGGCCCGCGCTGGCTTATCTTCTGGGACATTGACACGCCGTGTTTCTTGATAACGCGGAGTTCGGCGACGTTTAAATTTGAAAATATTATTTAATATTGGATTAATCAAATTCAAACGGAAGCTAGCGTTACAAGCGTGTTTTAATAAATTATTAAAACACGCCTCCAACGGCAACGTGCGAATAAGACGTATTTTGGGCGCTAATATTAAGAGTGCCACAAACGTCGCTTTTGACACTAGCAACAGTGCAAAACATTGTCATTTTAACACGATCGTAGAAAAAAGCGTTTTTAAAAATATTAAGACTACCGTTTATTCATCTATTGATAACTACGATCAGCATTTTCAACAACTGTTGTCAACATTTTTGTCAGGTATGTTTTGCACATTTAATTATTGTTTTAATTATTTTTTATGTTTACAAATATGTTCCATTTAACAACCACATTAGAAAACCTTTGAGACATACGTCAATTAAAAAAGAGTTAATAACCTAATGGAAATAATAAACTTTAGGTACTTCAAAAGAAAAACATAAAATTAAACAAAATTCTAAGAAAGTTTAACAAATAGATAACTATAAAAATAAGGTATAAGTTACATATTAGAGCTTTTCTACAGAATACTATTAATATACCAATCTTGTAGCACCGGGATTACTGATGTATCAAAGACAAAATATTGCTATTACTCGTTACGCAAAAAATGAATAATCAAAGTGCTGTGTGTTCCAAAGAATCACCAGATATTGGAATGTTTGCAAAAGTTTTCACCTAATTACCAGATTTTAAAATTACCAGATGTGGTGAAATTTTATCAAACTTGACATGGGCGCAAAAAAGTTTATTCCCACTCCTAGGGGATGTTATCATGTATACAAGTTATCTAAGAAAGCTTTATCCAGGCAATACCGGATTACTTAATTATTAAAAATGTAAGCACAAAAGGCCTGGAAAAGACTGCTGATCTGCCTTAACTAGCGTACAATCCGTCGCTGGAAGAGCTAAACGCAGTAACAAAATATTTGAAACACTCCGTAGTTAAATTCACTATCTGCGGCTCACGTATTTATAATTCAAGCAATTGCATCGCCGACCACCAAAACGATACCGGCAATAAGATCCTTTTTTATGAAACTTCCATTATCTGCAAATCCCCATTCTTCTTTAGCAGAAAAATTTGCGAAGCCATTGAGATTTACAAACACCCTAATAATCTCATAGGGACGTAGGCTTTCCCCTCCCTTCAATGAGAAAGTGCTAATTTCTAAGCCTCGTCCACCGTCACTCAACCGCGACGGCACTTGCCTATAAATTCTCTCATTTCTCTTTTCAATCGTTAGATGAGTATCGCCTCTGGAGTGGTTTACACGTTGAATTACCGTGATCTTTAGCTTTTCCTCTTGATGAATCCCCTTACGAAAGTGGGCGAAACGTTGAGTTCTTCAACCTCAATAATGACACAGTCCAATCCCAGAAGTCGTGTCTTACTCAATTGCAATGCAATTAACTTGAGCTCGTGGCAGGGCGTTTCTACTTAACTGCAAAGATCGTCCTTTCAGCGTGTGGATTTGTTCACAAATCTCGACGATGGGTAAGGGCGATGAATCTGGCCTCTGAGAATATTGTTAGGTAAAGACAGTGATGCTGGATGAAGTCAACACTAAATTGTATTGAAAGGCGGGCACGGGGGAAGACAACTAACTGTTACGTATAACTACAAAATAAACCGGATAAATTAATTAAGGACACTTGTTACGAGTTCACCGTTCTTCTTCTTCTTCATCATCATCTGCTTCTTAATGTAGGCTAACAGTTTGTTACTAGCCACACGAGGTGTGGTTTTATAAGCCACTTGCCACCATGGTCGGGGTAGGTGGCTAACGTAACCCCGTGAGTTAGTGAATAATTTTTTTCTGCATAGGGGACGACCACCAAATGCTTTGGTATGGTGACCGAAGAGCGTATTATGTAATCGATGTCCAGGTGTGGGCCTCGAACCCACAACCTGCCGACTGCAAACGCAAACGCTTTGCAAGCCGGCTATCGCTCTTTGAGAATCACCATTCGTTATTCGTAATTATTAAAGAGCCTCCAAGGTTGATCCGACTGTTAGCCGTAGTTGAAAAATGAATTCACGATCAATGGGGCTCCCAATTCTTTGGCAACTATAGACCACCGCGCCACGCAAAACTTTCTCACTCATATACCTCCGACTCAATGTTAAGATAGGAATAACTTTTAATCACCAGGAAGTGACGGCATCGCCAAAGACAGCCCCAGTGGCGGCCTTCGAGTTGGTCGCACCATTGGGGCGATGTGCTTGCATCGACACCTAAACTCGAATGCCTATCGAAAGGCGAAATGTGCAATGCACATGATGCATTTCCCGTCGCGCGGTGTGTAACCGCAGAAAAGTTCGCGTGAAGTTATGTAGACGTTACTAATGGCAGGGAAAGTCGTCCACATATTTGCGGGCCTTCCCGACACCAACTTTTTGAGTTGCATCAAGCACTAAAGCCTATAGAACCATATGGGCAAAGACATATTAACCCGCAATAAACAAAAACTAACTAATTTCCTCAAGCGGTGTTAAGAATAGAAATTAACCTAACATCTCTTTGGTTTAACTTATTTTTTTTATAATTTACGTATTTTGTTGCCATCAAACAAAATTCAACTTGGCTCAGAATCTTTAGGTATACTTGGAGGATGTAACAACAGTGAAAAAGAACAATTTATTAATAATGTTCAAGTTTTTATCTAAGTAGAAGATGCGATAATAAGATTTTATTTAAAACATGATTGACTTGGTAGATTAGAGTTTTTGGAGGCGACAGTTACAGTTCAATACAACAGTGGAACATACAATGGATACAAGGAAGCAGTAAATAAATTTGGACATCTATCAGATCCAGATTTGGCAGTTGTAAAATTAACAAGTACTAGAGATTATTTTCCAGTATAAAAAAAGCTAGGCTACAAAATTGCCCAACAACATTCTGGGTTGAATTATAAACACTAAGAAATTTCAACATTTTTTAAAAATAATATTGCAAGTTGCCATTTTATCAATCCCTCGCGATAACACCAACGTGGAAAGGATATTTATACTAATGAAATATTGTAGAAGTAAAACTGATTATTTTTTATGTTCTTACTTTTTTCATCAAATATATTTACAAAGAGGATTTTTCCTATATGTTTAGTATTTGTACCATAATTTTCGAGTACTTACAAGCTAATTGTATGTATGTATGTATGTATTATCTGTAACCTCATTTACTTTGCGGTGTCGCGGCTGGTGCTTTATGCGCTGGCATCTGGCGGTACAATGCTCAACTTATTAATATTTATTTACGTGGCAAGTTTAGTAAATTAGCCTTTATGGGTGAGCTGGATAATTTGCAGGAAAAGCGACGTAAGAGCGAACACTGTAATCCGGTGAGCCCCAATAAAGACTAATTGCAAGCGAGCTGCGTACAACGTTTTATTTCCTCTTGCTGCAAATCCTAACAATTAATATTAATGATTATTAAAGAATGCCTTTATTAGAAAACAAGGTGCTTGTAGAGTCGTGATGGAAACATTTTACCATATATCTAATACTTACTATATTGCTACCGGCTATGAGTGGGAAACTCACCGATGAAGTGAGACACACAACCAACTCCTTCATGTATACGGTAAGCTGTGCGCAAGAGCGGCGGCGTCGTCCGCCCAATGGGGAAGTGGTCAAGTTTAAAATTCGCTTCTAAAGGCGGAGTTCGAATTCCCACGCATGCGCGCGAGACGCGTTATACTCGAAGTGAGACTATGTCGGCGCCGTAATGTTTTCTGAAGTTTCCAGGCCCTACCAGCAATATATGTGTATTATATATATGCATTTTACAGGCACCGGGCCTGTAAAGACTCATTTACCGAGTCAGTTCAGACGACAGTAAACGACCTTTTAACTAGTCAAGAGCACAATACAGTGTATCGTGGTCAAGAAGAAATAAAAACAAA
The DNA here is from genome assembly GCA_940337035.1 of Agriotes lineatus. NCBI lineage: Eukaryota > Metazoa > Arthropoda > Insecta > Coleoptera > Elateridae > Agriotes > Agriotes lineatus. The sequence goes on along the minus strand of CALNHX010001962.1, from coordinate 150,045 downwards.
TTACTAGCTCTCTGTAAAAAAAAATTGTAGCGCCAAAATAGCCACAGTTGTGTAATATAACGACAATACCGTGAACCGATCTGGCAACACTGTTTGTCAGTTGTACATAACCTCCAAAACTGTCCAACATAATCTTCAACTTATAGGGCGATTCGCATATTTTAAACAAAACTTAAGCTTATTGTGTGTGTATTTTTACAAACTACTGCAGTTTTGAAGTTGATGCGTTAATATAAATCCTGTTAAACCTGCAAGACATACTAATAACGGTTCCATATTGCACAATCTGAAATGTTGTTACAAGAATTTCAAGCCGTTGTATTAGCTGCTGGAAAGGGGTCACGCATGCCCGAAGTTACAGCAGGAAAGCCAAAATGCTTGTTGCCTGTTGGGAGCAAGCCATTAGTTTGGTACCCTTTACATAAGCTCCAACAAATTGGTTTCACAGGTACGCTAGGTATTCTTGGACTCAACTTGATATAAATGCCTTTAATTTCAGAAACCATACTAATAGTGGCAGACACTGAAAAGGCAGAAATACAAAGTGCCATTGACAAAACGAATCTGCAGATTAGAATCGATTATTTCTCCATTAACAGCGACGAATTAGGCACAGCTGATTCCCTGCGGCTAATACATGACAAAATAAAATCAGACGTTATAGTACTGTCATGTGATTTAGTTACCGATGTAAATTTAATGGGGGTTTTAGACTTGTTTAGGAGACATAATGCATCTGTATGTGCTTTGTTATTCAACCCACCAGCTGCTGAAACAATTACTGTGCCTGGACCAAAAGCGAAACATAAACCTGGTAAAGCAATGAATAATGACAGTACAATCATAAAATGTTTGGTCAAATGCGGCTACCAAAATGTATTTATTCAAACAGTTTTATTTGTAGTTATAACATAAAAACTTTGAATTAAACGTTTATCAACGAAAGCCGATTGCGTAGTAACCACGAATGTGGTCGAGTTTGGATAGGTTCAGTATATGTATTTTGTGTTTATTGCACAGGTTCAATAAAAACCGCTCCCAGAAATGAGTGCTAAATTTGAATAGAATTGTTATTTGTAAGCTGATTCTACAAGACTCAATCATTCTAAAACAATGTTCTTTCCACCAAATCCTTGTTCCAGATTGGTTTAATTTCTTATACGAATTAAATAATTACTGTAAAACCATGTTCCTCCTATCATAACTTTTTCAAAATTAGTTAATGGTACATGCGAAGACATTTCAAAATCCACAGCCGCTTTTGTCCAAAATTTTTATAATCGTAGTTTTTAATAGCCGTTTATAATTGAATATATTTTAGAGCGTGACTTAATAGGAGTAGATGCACAAACAAACCGGTTGGTGTTTTTGGCTTCTGCTAGTGATTTTGAAAGCAATGTGAGCCTGCCAAAGTCGTTAATCAAGAAACATACCAATATAACCATGTACAGTAATCTTATTGATTCACATGTGTATGTACTGAAAAACTGGATTGTTGAGTACTTGCAACATGAAACCAACATTTCTACATTGAAAGGAGAACTTTTGCCTCATATTATCAGAAAGCAGTTACTGAAGCCACCAAAAATAAGCGAAAATAATCCCTCAATCATTAACACGAAGGATAAAAATGATATCTTTCATTTTGCAAAAGAATCTGATTTAGATTTGTTAATAAGGGATACTTCGACGTTTAATGACCATTGTGGGGATTTTAAATCATGCTATCATGGCGATGCCATTCGTTGCTTTGCATATATTGCTCAACCAAGTGTATATGGAGTGCGTGTCAACACACTTCCGGCGTATTGTTCTGTAAATAATAAGGTATTTAATTCTTTTATTTTTTCACAGTTTTGCTGTAATCATTCAAGGATTTATTGAAACTATTCGTTTATAATCTCTTCTATGAATGTTTGCAAGATTTTTGCTTGCTATAGATTGTATACGAAAAAATTATGTAATTACTGTAAAATTTATAGATCATTGACATTTGGGAAAAAATATCAGATGGAAAAGAATTGGTTCGGCTAGATCCTTCAGCAGACATAAAATCGACTCAAGTAGATAACAGATGCATAGTGTGGGACTTAAGCAAGTTAAGTGAGAAAACCTCGTACAAAAACAGCATTATTGGTTCAGGTTGTGAAGTCCAGAATTTCTCCCGAGTCTTTAATTCTGTGGTAATGAATAACGTCGTTATAAAAGAAAGGTATGTATTGTTTATGTACGAGTACATTAATAGTTAGGCAACACGAATGGAGCTTTTTGTTAGTTAAAACTAATCGGAATAAGTGGCAGACTTATGGTTTAAGCACTATGTACTGTCCGCGGGCCATAAATTGGCGAACAACATCCCTACAAGCTGCTGCAAGGTTGAGCCTTAGTAGTAGGCATGCAAAATGAGCTAAAGGAAAGTGTTTATATTCACTTTCGTACACGTTTGCTCAGCCCTTTTGGTAGCTAGACGGGATTAAAGCTGAACTGTCGCTCATCCATGGGGCGTTATCTCCATGCCTCACCTATGGCTGCAACTGCAATTTACAGTGCACGGACAGTACTTTGTATAAAACTGTTTGTATAAGTCTAAACTTTTTTATGTGTTTATACAATTGTTACGACTAAACGCGAATAATTTTATTGAATTCTTAGACAGTGATTTTACGGATCTGTTAGATGATGTGCCATTAGATTTAAGAAGAAATATGTTTTTTCAAATGGACAGAGCACCAGCACACTGGGGAATTCAAACCCGAGAATGGATAATCAGAAATTTCTAGAACGATGGATTGGTCGTGGCAGTCTAGTATTACCTTGGCCACCAAGAAGCCCAGATTTAAGCTGTCTAGATTTTTTCTTGTGGGGAACATTAAAAGCATTTGTTTATGAAGTGGAAATTGATACTCAAGAGCAACTTCAGCAACGAATAAATGAAGCTTCAAAATCTAGAAGAGAGCATAATACATAGGTGTTTGAAATGCATAGAATTTGGGGGCAGAGTTGAATCCAAGGGGGTGACCGGAGGGGAAATTCCCCCCTGAGACCTACAAAATTTCCTCCCCGGAAGGATCGTCATATCATATTCATGTTTTTTAATTTGTATTACGAAATAAAAAATGGCGGATTGCGCGGACATTTTAATAAAGTGCAACTTTCAATACTATTATGCATAACAGTTTCAGGCTTGGTGACTAGAGTTAGACTTGTGGACTCTGTCCATGTGGTGGTCTGCCAGTCGCTGTCCAGATTTGGTGTGGCATCTAATTCTGATTAGTGGCTACTCGGCTACTGTAGATTATTTAGTGACACATCAGATAGCACCATATAAGAACAAAAATCAAGTAAACTTGACACAACAAAGAAGCTGACCTGTTGTTAATTAATTAAATCATTAACGATGGTAGCCAAAACCGCAGATCAACCTTGCTGCGCGTACAACACGGAGGCTCTGAAAAATTTCGTACACTTACCGCTATAGCCGAGCTAACTCAATCGGCGATATGATCGTGGGTTCAAATCACCAGCTATGCACCCCTGTAAAGTCTTCAAAAAAATATTGTTGGGCGCCAGAAACCAGATGGTTTCGATTAAAATAAATGAAATAAAAGTAATCAAAGTTTATTAAATATTAAATAATCTTGCAGTCAATAACTGTGATTTACGCAATATGGAGTTTATTCAAAATTTGTAATAATACAAGCAAACAAACTAAAGGTTGCCACACGCGTTAATACAAATAACCCCTTGGTGGGTTGTTAAATTAATTTAAATAGCAAGGTAAATCGAGTGATATGCATATCGCTGTCATTTATAAAAAACCTTTCTGTCTAGGCTGTTGTAAGCAAAAAAACGTGGGTGCTCCTTTCACAAAAAAGGCTTAAAGTGCATATAAAAATTCAAAGCTATCTTTAATTAAATAACAGCGAATGTTCTACTCATTGGGAAACAAATTGAAGTACTGGTATAACCAGCTCGGGTTTAACAACCGAAAGCACTAATCTCTGGCATCCTGTACTTCTTAAGTGGTAGTGCAGTCGAGGGGTTACTACACAGGATTATTCTTAACACGATGCGACGGCTTGACCAAAATCAGACCATATTGCAGCATCGACGCTAAAGGTAGCTGACGGCCGTTTAAAATTGTGACGGGAAGCTGGCCTCCAAGTGTAAAATTATCAGGCGAAAATGATTACTTCCAGGTAGAATTTCCAGGAGAAGATTTCCGGATAAAAAATAATTCCTGGTGAAAACTTGTGAGTTTCAGGCGAAAATAATTCCTGGTAAAAGCTAAAGAAATGCAATTAATATTAGGGTAACAGAAAGAAAAACCCATCGTATGTGAATCCAATTTTCAGCTTTCAAACACAATCGTCGTGGCGTAATTAGCACGAAGAAAATTCTCACAAGCAAGTAGCTTGTTTGAGGAATGAAAATATAATGCCTCCGCGGTCGGACAATCGAAATGCTGCAAGCTGGGCCTTTGAGATAAGCCAGCGAATGTTTGTGGGGCTTTCCAGAATCGGTACGAAATGAGTGAACTAATAAATTGAAATAATTCGAAATACAATTTGATTATTATTCGAAAACAATATACAGGCTAGTCCTGAAGTAATTGGTATATGGAGAAAACATTCAAGCGAAGCCGAAAAATGGTTTCAAACTATGTGAGAGCAGTGGTGTATTGGAGCAGGCTCGCAGACAACTTGCGAGCCAGTTTAGGGTGATTTGTGAATGCGTACATTTCACGAGATTTGTTTTTATATGCACAGTTGTATCTGCAAGGTCACCACCACCCTTCATTGAATGTCAAGAAAGAGCACCCTGAACAACTGTAAACAGCTCTCAGCAAGTGGTTTGCACGTAATCGGCTTGGGATTGATTGACCCATTCTGTAGCTGGGCCGGTTTGTCAATATTGGCATTCAGTGCGTTTTGCGGCTGTACTTGGTTATTACGTCAAGTAGTCGCGTTAAGTGAGAGAGTTAACTTGCGAGAATCTGTGTGGTTTCGTTTATAACTTGATAAAACGATTAATAGCAGTTTATGTATCTGAAGTGTTTACCAGTATTTACTTAAAATACCGGTTTAAGGTGAGTAGATTTTTAAGTTATTTTAAAAATGAAGTTACATTTCTGAGGAAAGTAAAAGTCAAAAAGAATCAGAAACACCGTTTAGTTGAATTAAAAATTATTGTGTATGTTATATTAAAATCCTTTATTTCATATATTCTTGTTATCGAAAATGGTGTATGTTGTATTATGAAAAGAAGTATGTTACATACATTTTTTACATTTATTTGATTTATTGTAGGTAACTCTTAAAGAAGACTCATTTGTAATGAGTTGCAAAAGAAAGCAAACGTCGTGGAAGTCTCTTTTTAAAACGAGTGAAGTTGGTAGATGAAGATGACAACAACGACACGGGCCGTAGTTCAACAGAAGTTTCTGAAAGTGCATAGCCGCCAGCTACAAAGTTTGACTCTTTTGTAGAAGCTTCGAAACATGTGAAGACATGTACGGAAACTGAAGAAAATGCTGTTAAACCTTCTTGGCCAGATATATGGACGACTGAAATGTGGGAGAGCAAGAAACATACTTACCTGTGGATTGTCAGCAAAAATAAGAAAATTGGATGTTCATTTTACCCAAATGTGAATAATCTTGGAATTCTAAAAACACTTGGTGCGAGTATATCCATATCAGTCGCAGTTTCTTTCAACGGCACGCCAAAGAAAGCACAACTAGCGTCATTAGGAAAAAACTTGCAGAGCATTCAAAGTCATTTTCCTATTGCAATGCTGAAAAAGTTGTGGGTAGTGCAAAGTCCGAATCAATGAAAAAAATTGTAGATCAACTAAACAAATCAGATGTGTAATTTTGAATTAAACAGATATAAATTTCAGTCAAAATTTACGAAATATCGTTCACAATTTAAAAGCCAGTTTTGCTTTCATAACACAGGTCTGCGACCAAATTTTTTTCTTTAAAATAATGGGTGCTTATGTATTTTGGTGCGCTGAGTTCGGAAATGCCCTCAGTTTTTAGCACGTAAGCATTTTCCGCAAAATGCATTTTTCTGCGGGATTGCCTACCTTAAGGCGTATATTTATGAATATGCCGAAAAAAGTTGTTTTTCCTATTCGGCTTCATAGTTTTAGAAACTATGAAATATGATAAAAACTAGTATATTTAACAGTATTAGTCAGCGTATGAATCATGGAAACCCATTACCTTAATAGTATGCAATTAAGGTTTATCGCTTTTCTTCGGTGTTTTCAGATTCCAATGTTACTGTAATAAATGTTTTTGTTATTAAAAGTACATAAATAAATAGGACAAATTCTTTCTGGTAATTAGCGTAATTGTGGTGAACATTATTGACAAATGAAACCTGGATTTTCCCATTGCCCTATATATACCCCTCGTAGTCCTTCGATTTGTTAATTTCAATTTAAATATTCTTAAAGTGTCTTTAAAAATGTCTTCAAGAGCTTGTGTTAATAATCCTGATAGTTTCTGTTACATTTGTGGCGATCTTGTATTAAAAAAACAATCTCGAAGTATTACGGAGTTTATTAAAAAAGTGTACTTTGCCTATTTTGGTGTGAAGATCGGAGATCAAGAAAAATCTTGGGCCCCTCATGGATTGTGTTCAGGCTGTGTTGAAGGACTTCGCATGTGGTCTAAAGGAAAGGTGAAATCTTTTCGTTTTGGGGTGCCTATGATTTGGAGAGAGCCGAGAAACCACGGCGATGACTGCTACTTTTGTTCTTGCAACAAGGGTACAATGCCAAAAATAAAAAAGATATATGTTACCCAAACATGCAATCTGCACTTCGGCCTGTGCCTCATGGACCCGGTATTCCAGTACCAGTGCCCCCACACAATTTTGACGATTTGCCAGAGTCATCAGAGAGCGAGTCAGAGCAGTTGGATGATGAGTTTCAAGTCGAAGACTGTGGACCCCAACAGTTTTCACAAGAAGAATTAAACGACCTCGTTCGTGATTTAGGGCTTTCTAAAGAGTCTGCTGAATTACTGGGCTCTAAACTTCAAGAAAAGAACTTGTTGAGATCTGGAACTTCATTCTCTTGGTACAGAAGCAGAGAAAAACAATTTGAGTCAAATTTTTCTCAAGATGGCGAACTTGTATATTGTTCTGATGTTCCCAAGTTGATGTCAATGTTTAACATTCAACATGTGTCAGATGAATGGAGGCTTTTTATTGACTCGTCAAAAAGAAGTTTAAAAGCAGTTTTGCTACACAACGGCAATAAATACGCTTCTGTACCTGTGGGGCACTCTGTGCATCTAAAAGAAAAGTATGACAACATGGCTTTTATCCTTGATAAATTGAAATATAAGGAGTTTGGATGGCCTATCTGTGGTGATCTCAAAGTCATCTCTATGATGCTTGGACAACAAGGTGGCTATACGAAATTCCCCTGTTTTCTATGTGAGTGGGATAGCCGGGAAAAAAAGCACTGGAGCCAAAAAGTGTGGCCAACGAGAACTTTGAAGGTTGGAGAAAAAAATGTTCACTTTGAGTCTTTGGTTGATCCCAAAAAAGTGCTTTTACCCCCACTTCACATCAAGCTTGGACTGATGAAGCAGTTTGTCAAGGCATTGCCAAAAGATGGCGAAACGTTCAAATACCTTGAAAAGAAATTCCCGGGACTGTCTGAGGCAAAGTTAAAGGAGGGTGTTTTTGTTGGCCCGGACATTCGGAAACTAATGAAAGACAATCAGTTTGAAAAGGTGATGAAAAAAACTGGGAAAGAGGCGTGGATATCATTTAAAGAAGTTGTGACTAAGTTTTTGGGGAACAAAGAAATGGAACGGAGGTACCAAGGACGATGGGACGTGAATCCCTACGTGCTGGAGAAAAACTGAGGTCATATTTGTACTCAGCGCACCAAAATACATACGATTCACCCATTACGGTGAAAAAAAAATCAAAACATTTCAATTTGCAGGCCTGTGTAATCAGTCGGCTTAAAGACTGCTATCACAACAGTAAGCATATTATATTACAAAATGACCTAGAACTTCAAGTTCATCGCACGAACTCGCAGACAACGTGGAACTATAATTGCTTACTACTTATTTTGCAATTTTAGAATCGTTCTAGTGAATTATACCTTTGCACTTTGAAATGTTTTTATTTAGTATCTAAGCAGTTATATTGTATAAAAGCCCATTTATTTTTGTAATAAAATCAATCGACATTTACTGTTTGATTCAATTACATCGATACTACCTTTCCAAGCCTAAAAATTGGCTGAGGCTGCACTTTGGGCAGTTATCTAATTATCATCCCTTTAAGTGCCATTGGCTACATTGGCTTAATACATGAATGCAGTCTCATTCATGTGCTTAAAAATTAGGGATAAAGAACCAGTGCAACCAACAAAAACCTGATCCAGCCTCCAGGCATTTCTGTTCATCAGACATTGAAGCTACTTCGAAAATATTTGATTTATTGTAATTGCAAGAATTAAACTACGTGCAAGTTTCACATGGTTTGCGATTGAGATTTAGTCCAACCAGCATAGTTGACCATATATCAGTAGAAATGAAATTGAAAATATGCAATTGTATTACCCAGATTAATGGGAAAATATCAATAATCATGATGAATCTACCACTCTCAGTCATAAAACCACATTAATAATTTATCTGAAATGTGAGACGAACAAAGAAAGTGATCCACATTTTCTCTTTCTAGATTTAATTGAATTGCCTAATCAAGCAGCAAAAACAATAACAGAGGAGTTACTTGCTCGTCTCGGCAAATACGGTGTTGATAATAATTATCTAAAAGATAATTTCGTTGCATTTACTAGCGATGGGGCAAGCGTTATACTCGGAAAACGATCTGGTGTGGTCCAACAATTATTACAAAATCCATTGGTTGCACAGAAAAGCTTATTGAACAAAAAATGTTTGAAATCAAATTCTACACATTTTTTGGCCATTGCTGCGAAACCGAGAAGTTGGTATTTCGAACGGTAGAGGGCGACAGAGTTACCAATAATTGTATTTCTCTGTGCGTGAAAGCGATAAACATTTTCTCAGGGATTTTCCCTGAATACCAGCTGTTCTAAACGTGTTACAACTATCATTAATTCAGAGTAAAACTTCATGGAAAAAGATTCGGTTTTGTTCATACAAAATAACAAACAAAATGCCCAATTACTGTTTTGTTTGCAAAGGAGTCGGCAAGGACTGCGCGAGGTAGAAATTCTCTTATCAAGGCCAGTGTGATAATAGAAGATTCTGAGAACGAAAAGTATCTAAAATATTCCAATATTGTTGTTATTTTACCTCTCAAAAGAGAAATGGCTACTTTGCTGCCCTGGAATATACAGTTCCCGCGCAGCGCGGACTTTGAAAGTCTGTAACTCGGAGACTATTTAAATCAATCACATTAGTAAAAGAGATTCGTGCACATTTTTTCAAGCACTATAACTTTCACATTTGCAATTTTCCGAAAAAACCACCTCTACAAAGCTAGAATGGCTGAAACTGATTTTTGTAAGTTTGTCGCCCCCTGCTGTTCGAAATACAAACTTGTATCGCAGCTGACCAAAAATGTGTAACATTTTATTTCCAACATTTTTGGTTCAATAACTTTTTCTGTGTAACCAATGGATCATGCGTTTTCAAGATGGCGGCTGTTTGACAGGGGGTGGGGACACGGCTTTTTGGTTCTACACTTGTCTAATGACCCTAAACCACTGGGCAAGAGGAATCGCTGCGGCCAATTTTTTTAAGGTTAAGGTTTTACGACAATTTTACTGTACTAGTTGTACAATGGAGCAGAGGCGATGTCAATGACATAGTAGAGAGAAAGTTTTTGAGAACAATACTAGGCCTAGTAAAGATATCTGAAACCGAATCCAGACCAACAACAAATCAAGAGGTAATTTGAGAAATAGAAGATGACGTAGTACGAAAAATAAAACAACAGAGAGCAAAATGATTGGGGCACGTATTGAGGGTAGAACGACAAGAGACAGTGAACCTAATAATGAAATGGAAACCAACGGGCAAAAGAAGAAAAGGCAGACCAAAAGCAAGATGGGAAGATGAACATAAGAATGACCTGTTAGCAATAGGGGTGGAAAATATAGAAGAAAAAGTTACACGCAGAGAACGATGGAATAAGATATGCAAAGAAATTGGAAAACAACCGGATCGGGACTGATCCAACCAAGGATGGATCTAGAAAGCTTCCCAGGAAGCGGCGCAACTCCTACTTGGAGAGTTAAGCCACACATACATACATACAGTCAGCGTACATACATCAAACAAGTAGAGACACTCATGCCAAATGTTGAAACCTGTCTAGTGTGCCTGGGACAGTAACTCGGGGGGTATTTCTAAGCTTCGCTATCAGATGCCAGCACAAAGTTCCACCAATCAGTTACTGGATCTTCTACATATCATATGTGAGAAAGTAGTGGCACCATCTGTTAGTACTATGGGAAAGTACCCCCCCCCCCCCCAGGAGCCGTTCAAGGTCATTCAAATCAGTATTTTGACATCAAAGGAACCGACAGTGAGTGTCACTTGTTTGATTTATGTACGCTGATACAGTTGTACAATACATGTGTGATAAGGCATCATTAATATACTTGTGTGCTTACATAACTCGTTTGTAACTTACACACGTATATGATGCACTTATCCCACTTATATAACGGGTGTCTAAATAAAAAAACTACATCTAGTAGGTTTTGAATTTTGTTTGCATGTAAATTTTTGTGTCGCTAGGTTGTTTTTGGTATTGCATTATTGGAAATTCAAAGCATACTAGATGTAATTAATTTTATTCGCAATCACATTGTAATGTGTCAATTTCATGACATGACAACAGCTGGGAACTAGATGATTACTTGAAACTAGCCATTATTACATACCCCGAAAAATATTACATACCTGAAGAGTGGGGTGTTTCCATGGTAACAAAACATTGAGTGGGTTGTTTTCATGGTAACAAAAATATTAGCTACATCAAGATATCTATTATTCAAAATTCAATTGTAGTTATTTTTAAAATTAGATGATTGCAAATAAAATGGTATACATACCACGGTGGAAAGTTTCATCCCTGTCTCGAGATAAAGTTAACCTCGACGCTACGCGTCTCGGTAAACTACCTACTCTCTCGACAGTAATGAAACACTTCCCACCTCGGTATGTAATATACTATTAAGAGACCCGGTAGTAAATAACTATAATTTGGAATTAACTTCAATTCTTTGTTAAAGTAAACAAAAGCGCATCAAAATTTGTTTACTAATAAATAAAATATCATAAGCACTAACATTTTGATGCTATCTTGTTTTTATTATATTCAAGCTAAAGGACAACCAAATCATGCAGTAAAACACCCTAACAAAGAAATAGATATTTATGTTTTGGCATGAGGATGCGAGTTTCGTGCCGAGCGGTAGCGAGGCGCAAAAAAGCAACCGAATACCAAAATGGCTCTTTACACTCGAAATACATACAAAATTTTTCTACGGTCTTAAATGAATGACAAAATTGTTAAATAATCCAAATTTCTTTATAACAGGCAACCAGAAATACATCACTGATACTGTGTAACACACTATGTTCATAAAGGCGGGGTGCAATTATCTTCAGATTCCATCTTCAACTTCACAATAACTTACGAACTCAATAAAACTGATGCGTGATGATGGACGCGCCGTGATGTAATTGCCAATAATTTTTGACTGTTCCAGAAAAATTACGAATTACAATAATAATCAGGTAGCCATGGCGGTGCGTAAAGTAAAATGAAGTCACGTGATTATTTCATTAAGACATTGTTTACGTGGTTTACGATGTTAAAGTGGTTACTAGGAAAAAAATGTGTGAATCGCTAACTTTTAGCTTTTGATAGTCAGTTTTAGAGGTGACCGTAGAAAAAGTTAATTTCAAGTTAGTGGACTTTATAAGACCAGCTGTTATAGTTGCATTCGTCAAGTATAAACTATTCCATAGCCATGCTATGTGAAAATAATTTTTTATCATATTATATTGAAATGAATACCGTAAAATCGGGTGACTGCAATGGCGGGTGAGTTTGCAAAAAAAGAGATATTTATATTCGTCATAATTTTTTTGGGGTTGGTAGTATTGCTGGACACCTGTGGGTGCAGCTATGTCTTCCAACAGGTTCAGTGCGTACCACGGTCTAAGATATTCAGGTCATTCGACTGGGATTTGTAGGCATACTAAATTTTGTCCTCATTCAGAAATATTACGCTAGATGGCGGAAGTGTAAAAAAGGATACGACAAAGCCAACTTGAATTAAATTTAGGTAAACAATAATGGCGGCTCACAAACACGTCAAATATTGACATGTAAAGTGAAGTCATATTTACATTTTTTAAAAGTGTTTGAACTCTTCGAAATGGAATCAACTCGTGAAAAAATGAGGGGTTATCTTGTAGTGTACGACGCCCACTTTGAACAACCGTTCCTAGAGCCAGTAATGCAGGTGGAAGTGAAATTTGACAATATTTTTTGTAAAAAGGTACGAATTCAGCTTAGCTGCAGTTTAAGATTTGTGTGTACCTAGTTCAAACATTCCTGTGTAATTTAAACAATTTGTGTAGACCATAACAAGAGGGTTAATTTATCTCTCCTTGCTATATTACTGGCTCTAGGAATTGTAGTTTACAGTGGCCGACGTACACTACAAGATTACCAAGTGAGGATGTAATGATGAAAGAAACAGACTCGAAAAACACCAGTGTACGAGCTGATAACAGCAAAAGTTCGATAGAAGTTGATCAAAATGGGTATGTTTGCAGTTTTGTATAAAATATATAATGCCACTTAGATATAATTATTTTCCGAAGCAATGGAAGATGATATCTAAACTGGGTAAAACTCCAGAAGAATTAACATCTTGCAGGACCATACGTCCTTTGAAAGCACTAGGAAAACTACAGTTGGATAGACAGCAAACGTGGCAGAAACACAATGGACTGTGCAGAAGCAACTTCAGTTTATGCTACGACAGTACTACTCAAACTAGGATAGTAACTGTACAAATCAATTCTCCAATCAATCTGGTTGTACAACTGTGGGACACGACAAGTAATTCAGACGTGGAGATATTACAAATATTTCAAAACGAAGCACTGCACACGGCGCGCTGAATTGTAAACGTTTGCAACATTTATCTCACAATTAAATAGGCCTTGGTGCTACACAGAATTACCAACTTACAGTACTACATTAAAACTCAGTAATACTGTAATACAAGGAAAAAATTAATGTGCGGGTTCGATATTTTTGGTGAAGTGCGTCATTTCAAGCCTACAAACCATTACATTTAATTTAGTTTTAATTTGGGTACCTGTTTTAAAACCCATTAGCCTGAAATTCTGTAATTAAGCAACACACAGTGCAGGTGCAAGGTGACTTAGTTAATAATAAAATGTGTCATGATATTCTGGGGCTTCAATCACCACATCTGGCAACTGGCAGGCGGCCCACACAGTCGCGGTGCCAGTTTGGTATGCGGTCTACCAAGTATAATACGATCTACCATAAAGTAGCTGGTTCAATATGCGGTCTACATACTATGCAGACCAACATAGGTAAAGTCTTGTGGTTCAATAAGCGATCTATCGTCAAAATATTTATTATGTTTAATTAACTACATGTGCATACAGTAAAAATGGTTTAATTATAAGTATTTATACATATACATCTCTAACATCGTTCAGAAAAGCAATAAACTTATCGTCTGTGTTTTTAAGTATTCTTAAGTATGAATAATTAACCATAATTAATAAACAATTTCAAAAACAACCAAATTGCCGAATAGTGAGCAGTGAAAGTACTTAATTATCCGATTGGCAATTAGTTTATTGCTTTACTTAACGACGGGGTTATAGGGAAACAATGAATAATTAACTACGTATAATTAACAAACAATTTTGGGTTTATTTATTGAACCACATACTTCGCCTATATGTGGACCTGTATATAGTTGTACATTAGCATTATGCATGGTAGACCGGATATCGAATCAGATACTCAGTGGTAGACCGCATATCGAACTGGCACCACAGTCGCTTTAAAAATTGGGTACCGAAACCAAAGTTTGAAAGTAGGGAAAGTAAGGCAGTCGTCGAAGGCATAATGCTAACCATATCACCCAGTTTGCCGTTAACGGTGTGCCAGATTGACTGGGTTTCGGAAAAAGATATTTCGGCAACCCTGACCCGCCATGTCTCAGATCATATTCCTAGGTGTGGAATGAAACGCTTTGAATTTTACTTTTATGGTATTCTGAATAATTTATTGTAGACACCTGTTTACTAAACCGTATCCAGGTATAAAAATAGGCAGTAACGTAATTTGAATTTAAGAATTTCTTATAAAAAATTTACGATTCAGAATATCATAAAAAGATGTATACAGCTCGGCTGTTACCAGAACTTTACCTGCTTACACGTCCTTGCACGCAAAGTTCTTAGTAACGGTCTTGCAATGTAAATTACTCTTATATTATAAATCAAAGTTTATAAATCGTTTATACTTCAGGGCTTTCTTGCAAGTACATACTTGATTTCACTCAATATTAAATATTTATTCAGTATCTAAAAATGATAGAATACCCACTAATAATTACGTATGATAAAAGTGAACATTAAATGAAGCGCGTTTTTGAATAAAGTGTTTTATTGTAATTGTACAAATTGTATGGTATTTTATTGTTTTGCAGATACTGGGTAAACATTATTTTATTTGAAATCGGCATCAAAGTACCTCTAAATCGTCATTAAAATACGAGAAATCGGCAGTAAAGTAATCCATTGTTTTACGACTATTTTGTAGGTGGCGAGGCGACAGATAAACGTCAATCGACCGAACATAACCTACAAAAGTTGGTTAAAATGTTGTAATTTCACGATTTCTCGATTTCAAATAAAACATAATGCACTCCTAGGCACTGAAGTTCCTTTATATCCCTCATGTGGTTTATTTGCCTTGGCCCTACGGGCCTTGGTAACTAAATCTATATTCTTGATAAAAAGCTTAACTTCAGTGCGTTGGTATACAAACTACTATTTAATTCAGTGACAAATGGAACAATATTTCAAGTATTATTTTTTATGAAATGTTCAATCAAGTTTTCCTAATATGAGATAGTACATATGTCACTGGAAAATTGTATTATTTTCACTTGAGTAAAAATATTAGTATGTAATACATACATCTTTCTTTAATTTATTAAAATAATAAAACTTATTTGACTTTTATTAGCTTTCAATGCATAGTTTAAGGGTTAATATTTATAAAAATTTTAATATTTTTAATAATGTTTTGTTGATATTTATATTAATTATTTTGTTACATATTATAGTACATTATATAGAATGATTCAAAATTCAAGAAACCCAAATTATAATAAACAATTACTACATGATAACTGGATAGAAGGAAGTCCGGCTATAAATATGAATTTATTCCTTTGCAGTCATACTCGTTATTGGTAGCGTTTTGTTTGTAATTTTATTTATTTAATTAAACAGTAAAGTGCTGCAAAGGCAGATATAAACAATAATGGCATCCTACAAATATGTCAAACATCAATTAATTGACATGTGAAGCGACAATATATGACAAAAATGATTATATAATAGTTATTTACTATACAAGTGGGATAACAGCATCACTTGTGTGCTTACACACACGTATATTAATGATGCATTATCACACATGTATTGTACAAAATTTTATCTACGACTGCCTAAAATTGAGAAAAGTCCATTAAGAGAAATGTCAGATCTGTCATTTTCAAAAATATTTTAGTGGGCAAATGTCATTATGTCATTCATTTGACACCATTTCAATTAGGTAATGAAATCATTACACAACTCAGTTGCGTAATGAAACCATTACATAACTGAGTGGTGTAATGAGCTTCATTACCTAACTGAAATAGTGTCAAATGAGTGACATAATGCGTTACTTATCCCACTGGAGTAGATAATAGTATATTACATACCGAGGTGGGAAGTGTTTCATTACTGTCGAGAAATTAGGTAGTTTACCGAGACGCGTAGCGTCGAGGTTAACTTTATCTCGAGACAGGGATGAAACTTTCCACCGTGGTAGGTATACTATTTTATTTGCAATAATCTAATTTTAAAAATAACTACAATTGAATTCTGAATAATAGATATCTTGATGTAGCTAATATTTTTGTTACCATGAAAACAACTCACTCAATGTTTTGTTACCATGGAAACACCCCACTCTTCAGGTATGTAATATTTTTCGGGGTATGTAATAATTTCCTGGCTAGTTTCAAGTAATCATCTAGTTCCCAGCTATTGTCATGTCATGAAATTGACACATTACAATGTGATTGCGAATAAAAAAAATTACTAGTTATTATCTACAAATCATCTTTCAAAAGTGTTGGAGCCCTTCAAAATGGATTTACAGCGTGAAGGAAATGAGGATATCAAAAGTCTTGGAACTTATTTCACAAGTAATTTATTTGCAATCTGTTACATTTGCAACAATAAGCAAAACAGTTCTTTACAAAAGTTTAGTGCAGCACTTTAACAATAATATGAGAAAGTAGTTGCCCTTATATTTGTAATAAATACATAATAATATATTGTCATTTAACAAATTCTGTTTGTAAAGGGATCGATACATTGCCCCTAAACCTCAAGTGCAGGTATGAACATCTGTCCGAAATGTTATTTTGTTATGTAAGTAGGGTGGCGTTTCAAATATAACAATTTTGTGTTTATTCCATTTTTTTTTCATATTGACTATAGCAAATTTCAGGTGAGTCGCATTGCATATATACTTTTTTTTCTTTATTTGTTAATTTGTTAATTGTTTATATTGACTTAACATTTTCAGTTATATAAAATCTGTCATGAAAGTCAAAGAATTTATTTTGTAATATCAAAATGTTACAGGGCTTCAAACAAAAACAAACACCTTTAAATGTAACCTTGCGGCTGACGATTATGATTGCATTGTACCGAATGAAACTTGGCTTGATTCAGATATATATGTAATACTGAAATTTTTTATGAATGCTACAATATATACGGATGCGATAGAAATTAAATTATTACTGGCAAAGAAAGGGGAGGAGGTGTGTGAATTACAATTAATAAACAATATTATTCTGAAGTTATAAAAACTAACACCAAACTTGAGACGTTAACAATTAAAGTAAAATTTTAAAGTTCAAGTACTTTAAAGGTCCTCGCAAGTAATTCCGTCCGAGGCGTTAGCCTCGGACGTAAACAACTTTCTCGTCTTTAAAATGCCACTTTTCTTTCTAGATAAATAAACTACTATTTTTAATCTTGTGCAAGAGTTATATTTGGGTCACAAAACGTCTGTCAAGACGTCGTGATGAAGAAGAAAAAGAGTTATATAATTTTTTTTCGTCATCCACAAAAAGGTGGGATGTTATGAGAAAAAATGTCCCCGGGTTAAGTTTAAAGCCTCTAAGTGAGACAAGATGGTCCAGCAGAATTGATGCAATAAAGCCCCTTAAACTTTATTTAATTAAGGTTTGTGAAAGTCTTCTAGAAGTAGCTGAAGATAATTTCTTTCACATTGATGCAAGACATAAAGCGAGTTCCCTCTTAACGTCTGTACAAAATTTTCAATTTATTTGTGGAATTATTATTTGGCATGACGTTTTATTTCATATAAATATTGTCAGCAAACAAATCCAAAGTGCTACAATTAATATTAAAGTATGCCAAACCTACCTAAAAAATTTAGTTGATCACTTCCAGCAATAAAGATCTGACCAATCATTTCAAGAAATTCTTGTACAAGCGAAAGAAGTAGCACTCTCTCTCGAAATTGAAGAAGACTTTCCACCGTTACCAACGGTCAGGAGGAAATTTAAACCAAAACTGTTTGACTATGAACACCGAGATGAGACCCCTCATGATCCAAAAACCGCCTTTAAAATTAGTTTTTTCTTAAAAATTATAGATCAAACTTTAAGCTCTCTAAAAAACCGATTTGACTTATTAAATGAGTGTGATAATATTTTCGGATTTTTTAGCGACATATTCAAATTAAGTGACAGCGATCTTTTAAAACGTTGTTCTGTTCTTGAAGAACGACTGACAGATCAGGATAATAAGGATATAGACTCCAATGATTTGTTTAATGAAATTAAAGCGTTAAAGTTGATTTCATTACTTGATGATACTGACCCCTTAAGTATTTTACAATATATATTTGAAAACAATTTAATCTCCACCCTTCCAAACGTAAGCATTTCACTAAGAATTCTTCTGACATTGCCTGTATCTGTAGCTTCTGGCGAGCGATCTTTTTCAAAGTTAAAAATCATTAAAAATTATTTAAGATCGACAATGCTTCAAGAAAGATTGTCTGGGCTAGCAATATTAGCAATTGAACAAGAAATTTTTGATGGTATAAATTTTAGCAATGTAATTAACGAATTTGCAACAGTAAAGTCTCGGAAAATATCGCTACTACAATAATTATTTTTTATTTTTCTATTGTACCTAGCTATAATTTTTGATTTTATAACGAAGTTACCTAGGTATTTGTTATAAGAAGTATCTGCATATTTTTTAAAATATCTAAGTATAAGTAGAAAGTAGTACTTATATATATGTAGACATTAGGCAATATTTCTGTTATTTGATCCTAAAAAAAGGTGATTTTTAGTTTTGGGTTATTTTCTAGTATTTATAAACAACGTGTCTGTACCCCATTAGTTAAGTAAATGCTTTAAAATGGGTGTGAACAAGAATTTATTTTAATTTATTTTGTTATGATTTTATTCTGTTTGTTTCATTTTGATATTTTAGTCTACAAATAAATATGACTTCTAAAGTTCAGTTTTTTGCTTTATTTCAAGCACCTACCTACCTACCTACCTTCAAAAAAATAAATAAAAAAACGATCCAAAATGTCTTAAGGGGCGCCAAAATCCTTTTTTGCACACAGGCGCCAGTAGCCCTTACGGGGGCCCTGCAAATATAGCTGGAATATTATCGGGGTCCAGCCCCTTGCTTACATCATGGCTACTTAGTAGCTCTTACACTTCCAGTTAGATAAGTAGACAGACAAACATTCATAAGTTAAACAGGATAAAAAACGAACTTTGCAGTACTATGCTACAAGAGAGGCTAAACTCTTTATCATTAATGTGCATAGAAAGCGACATTGAATTTAAATTTTGAAGATATAACACAGGACTTTGCCCACACCAAATCGAGCAAAAAATCTTTTTTCTTCAAACGGCAGTAAAATATGGCATTATACTGCTGGATTGATGATGCTAAACAGTCACTTTATTGCCAAGCGGCAGATAATATTATCTGCCGCTGACGAGCGGCAGATAAAGTTATTATCTGCCGCTGACGACTTTATCTGCCGCTGACGAGATCAAGTAATTTTCTTCGAATTTTGTTCACAAAGTTGTAAATAATTTGTTATAAAAACGTTTGAAGAAAAAATACTATATGTTATTCGGAGCAAAAGTATCTTTATGTGGCTCGGCTGTACTTATCTGCCTCGCAAGCTCGGCAGATAACCCGTCCAGCCTCGCCACATAAAATATAACTTTTGCTCCTAATAACATAATATACTATTATTAGTGTGTAGCAATAATTATGACCTATTTTTTAGTTTTCTTCAAAAGCATGCTGTCGCATCTACATAGTACACAACGCTTATATATGAAGTTTCAACACCATACCTCTTTTCGTTTTTGAGATATTCTGTTCACAGACAGACACACAGACCAATGAAAAAAAATATGTTTTTTTGGGTTCAGGGGACTCTAAAAGTGAAGATCTGTTGAAAACTCGATTTAGAATTTTTGGGATGAATCCAATACTTCCTTTATTGTAAAAGGAAGTAAAAATATATAGGCAATTTAAGTTTACAGAACAAAATGAAAATGCTGATAAGCAGTGGCGTAACTTCAAATTTTGGGCCCGGGGGCGGTGATCTTCACCGGGCCCCTTAATTGCCAAGTGTAAGTCCTATTCTTGCCAAAACATTTTTGGTTATCATTTTCCAATTTTTTTTTGAATTCATAAATAGAAACATCAAAGCAAAATGAACAATAGCGAGTGTTTTTCTCGAACTCATTGAAACTTTATACGGAACCGAGTTTGGACCTGCCGGGCTTTAAACTTCAAGAAGCCCGTTGGGCCCCCTGAAGTTCAGGGCCCGGGGGCCGCTGCCCCCTTTGCCCCCTCGGTAGTTACGCCACTGCTGATAAGAAACATATAAACTTCACACAGCCATGTCAGCAATACCTTATTTATAACCAAAAGCCATGCAATTTAAATAACACGTATCGCAATTTACCTGCAAGAAGCAATGCAATCTATAAATGATAGTAAATCGAATGTTACTTTTTGTTCAAAATTAAATATGTAAATCTACATATATTGAAATTGCCTAGACAAAAAAATGTTATTTCTTTGACACGAAGTATTAAAATTTCCTCATATCGAAAACAACTCTGAGTCAAATATCTCTAAAATTCGTGCCAACCGACTAATGAACCCACTTTACCAAATCTCCGTCTCGACTGCGTGGATCTTTTGGTGAAGACCCCAGCCCACTAGATCCTTCCCTCGTATTGGGGGGCGCCTAAACGTGCTGTGCAGGGTATGTATATTTGTATGTGTACACGATTACGGTCGCCAGGAACCATTCAGAAGTCGTAGATCGTTTTCATACGATAGGTCCTCCGAAAATGAAGGCAACATCAACTTTTAAAGTATGGTCGTCGGCAAAAAAAAATTTTTTGTTTTTTTTTTTATAGATAACTGGTTCATAACATTTTATTGCATTACGGAAACAGAGTGATGCTGAGTGTCAAAGTATTCTTGGAAAGCACGGAAGGGCGCTTTTCTTGGGTGGGGGGTACCGTATATTTATGTATAGGTATTAATGTATTATCAAGACAATTTAAAAATTCCAAGTGACTATTCAATTCATTTGTCATCTGTCAAAAACTGACCAAAAAAATACAAGATTTGAGGTCTTTGAGCCAACAAAAATAGTTACAACATATACTAACAACAACACTTATTTATTAAAAGAAAAATTACAACTCAATTTCAGGATAAACAAATGTAAAAAAATGGTTTCAGTTTGATGAATAGTCCATCGAATACCATTCTTAGTCAAAGTTAAGTAGATTATTTTTGCGGTGTTATCACTACTCATGTACATTACGCTTCGGATTATCCGTATCAAAGCGCAATGAACATTCATGATACCACTGCAAAAATAGTCGACAATTTTGACTACTCATGGTATTATAAGTGACTATTCAATTCACCTGTCATCTGTCAAAAAGTGACCAATGGAAAATCCAGAATTCTGACGTTTCTTGACCAATCAAAAAAATATCAGTGGATATATCTTCCTAGAAGGTATTCAAGTGACTATTTTAAGCAAATGTGATATTTATTAGAAAAAGTCAATATTAGTGTTCTGTTACTATAGAAATTGCGTAGTTTGTTGCTAGATTTACTGAAAACTAATTTGAAAATATACGGAACCCCCCACCCAAGAAAAGCGCCCTTCCGTGCTTTCCAAGAATACTTCGATACTCAGCATCACTCCGTTTCGCTAATACAATGAAATGCTATGAATCAGTTATTTATAAAAAAAAAAATTTTTTTTTGCTGAGCACCATAGCTCAAAAGTTGATGTTGCCTTCATTTTCGGAGGACCTATCGTATGAAAACGATCCAAGACTTCAGGAAGTTTCCTGGCGACAGGAATCGTGTACACATACATCCCCCGCACAGCACGTTTAGGCACCCCCCCAATACAGGGGATTGACCTAGTGGGCTGGGATATTCACCAAAAGATCCGCACCGCCGAGACGGAGATTTGATATAGTGGGTTCATTAGTCGGTTGGCTCGAATTTTAGAGATATCTGACTCAGACTGGTGTTCGATATGAGGGAATTTCAATACTTCGTACACTTCGTGTTGAAGTAAAAGTAGTTTGGTTCATTAAATAGTCCCTCGAATACCATTCTTAGTCAAAGTTAAGTAGATTATTTTTGCGGTGGTATCACTACTCATGTCCATTCCGCTTTGGATTAGGACTCGTGCTAGCACACTCGTCCTAATCGTACCAAATCACAATGGACATTCGTGACACCACCGCAAAAATAGTCGACATAACTTGGACTACTCATGGTATTATAAGTAAAGCTGATAATTATATGCACTCAAATGTACGAAAATATGCGCATATATATGCATAAATTTGATTGACTATATGCACCCAAAGTTACAATATATGCACAAAATATGCTCTAATTTTTTTGAAAATACGTAGAAGTATTCTAAATAATGTAAAAAATGTAATTATTTTGTATAAGTATATTTATTTCTCTAATTTTTATTCAAAGACCTCATTCATTTTAACCTTTGACTATATAAATATGGATGGTCAACGCCAAATTAACGTTGAAAGCCAACATAAAAATGAGATTTCCCCTAACACCACCAGACTATTATTCACCCACCACTCGGAAGTTTAACTCTTGAAATGTATTCTATGTTGGCTGATTCCTTATACATTGCTTCTATGGGAAAAGTGTGAGTTGCTGGCAGTTCATGTTTATATAGTCAACGATTTTAACAGGGACTTCCCCTTTCCGCTGCTTATTTTGATACGCGCACTACACTCCAGCGGCAGAAAGTGAAAGTATATATCTCAGTCGCACACAAAAATTTTATTAATAAATTTTATAAAATTGTAAATTTTACAAAAAAATCTCAAAAAGTAACAAATACATTACAAATTATTGCTAAATATAACCAAATATGCAAAATCCAGAAAGTATGCTCAAAAACGTATAAATATGAAAAATATGCAAAATGAAACTTGGATTAAACGATTTGTTTTCACATAATTAGTATACATATGCAAAAAGTTTCGCCGGCATATCAGTTATAGGTAATATGCATTTGCCATATAATATCAGCGTTAATTATAAGTGACTATTTTTTGGAGGTTTATATACTACACCAAATAAAAGTTGTTATCAGCTTGTATAACATAATGCTTAAATGATAATTTAACGTGTATGCCAACTCCACCTCCCCTTGTTGTACGATCAAGATGCAAAAAGCAGTAGCCATCTATTGCCACCACATCTGAAGATAGATTAGACGTTAACCAGGTTTCACTTACAGTCAGTGAGTCGTAGTTTGTATCAATTACATAGTCACGAATATTTGTAAAACTTGCCATGAATTATCTTGCATTCAGATGTGCACACTGAAAATTAGAAGCGATATCATTCATGATCAATAGATTCTTTATTTAATAAAACAGAAATATGAGATATAATTAAGTAACTCATTTAATGAACAATTGCAATAAGAAATTAAATTAAAGATACTTATACTGGTAACTTAATTACAGCAAGCAGCATGCTAAAAATATAAACACAGCTTCTTGTGGAATAGTAGGTACACTTACGATCATTGAAAATGAACAGGGTTATGCATGTCAAATTGACTTCACCGACGTTTTGCAACTGCGTGCATCGTTATTTTATTATTACGATGAGGAGAGAGTTAGGACAACACGATTCTGCTTTAGAGACAAGGGAAATTCAGAAAACGTATATCAACTACTGTAATGTTTGTTGCATAGCCCCGTTCATTTTCAATGATTCATTGTGTAACTCAGTAGCTCATTAAATCTTAAAAACTTTGCCATCAGCAACCAGACATTGGTAAAAACATATATTTGTTGAGCAGAACGTAAAAATGATTGCCTTGCTTTTGTTAGGTCTTCTTTTATGAAAACCAGGGTTCCTTTTATTTGATTTGAAAATTTGTTGTCAGAGGTTATAATTAACAAACTTTCCAATGACTGGGGTGGGTAGACTTGAATTCCTGCTCCTCAATCTATGACTTCTTTCAATTGCGTTCTTGGGAACTTGGATTGGAAGCGCAAAAATTGTAAGAACTTGGTCTGTATCTTCCTTCATTGGAAGCTTCTTTGATCTCTAGAATATTCAGGTTATTTCGTCTTAAATATTGTTCAAGGGAATCTATTTTAAAATCGTGTGTTCGGATAGTTGTGTTTTGAGAAGCACCAGTTTCTTCTACAGTAGAAATACGCTGGTCGAGTTCAGAACTGTTGCTTAAACTTCTCCATCAAATTGGCCATAAAATCTCCACACACCAGAATGTTCTTAACAATACGTTGAACCACATCATCTTCGTCGGACTGCTCTTTGATGGAAGGTGACTGACCTTTGCCACCACCTGGCAGTTTATAATCGCCACCCGTTTTTATAAAATTTACAGCAATTCTGTAGCAGAACATCACAGTAATAGTAGGAAGAGCCCAACTTTAACTATACTAAAACTGCTAAATAAGGGTCCGCCCACTGCACTAGCACGTCTATTCAGCTTGACTGCACGTGGATTAGAATGTATTTCTAATCCCTGAAGACATTTCGCACTGCACTAAACTGCCTCTCTTGTTCAAAGATTTCAACATTTGCTGAATGCGATACGACGTAGGTACTCCACAATTGGATATCGCAGCTCTATGTTGGTGTCAGCAGTTTTATAGACAAGCACCTTGTTGGCAACAGATACTTTAGAGTTGCAGCCTAACAAGCAGTAATATTTTCTCAATTAAGATTGAGTTGCTCCCTTATAGTCCAAATAGTGGTTTCTAGGTTAATACAAACAACCTTTTTTATTGCCGCCTCTTTTGAATTTCGGTATTTGACGCGCTAAAACAGATACTTTTTTTACCAATACACAATATTAAACCAGCATTACAACTTATAACACAAAATATTAATTAAATGTTACGAAACGTCAAACTGACGTTTTACCGCTCTACTCTTTCGCCACCTGTTGGTTCCGCACGGAACTAGGACAAAAATTAGCCAGCGCAATCTGCCAAATGGTAAGAAGTCGAATCACCTGAATATCTTACACCGTGGGTGAGGCACATAGCAAGAGAAGGAATCCCCCCTCCCGGTCACCCCCTGGATTCAACACTGTATCAAATCTGCGCGAATGCCGTCTGCGCCTTTGGCTGGGAGTTTCAACATGCGTAGTAAAATTCGGGGACACATTTTAGGGCGAGTGACACGACTGGTTAGTTTATAGACTGTGGTATTAGTTTTATAATTATCAAGATCTTAAATCAATTTGATAATAAAATTTCTTCATTTGTAACTGTTTATGTAGATAGCGATAGTGAATGCTGCCCTGTAATAAAGAAAAATTTGATTAGTATATGAATAGGACTGCAAACTAATTGCAGGTAATTACGCGATTTCACCCTCGTTCACTGGATATTCCAAAACCTCTGCTGTGGCTGGTTTACCACTGATGCAGCACCATATAGAAGCATACAAAGCTGTAAAGGGACTCTAAGGAATCGTACTAAGAGGCTATTATCCTATCACACAAATTCAGCAATTCGTCACTGATATGCAGTATCAACACAACATAATTATAAGGTTACCGTCTTAATATTTAAACACCAAATATGCCCCATAATTCACGTTACAGATACTTGCAGGAGTTTACAGCTCTAGGAACAGCAGGTGGTTTATACAATTTCTGAGACCAAATCCGATGTGACAGTTCTGATGCATTTTTCGTAATGAATGGTGACGTGTGCGCTGACTTTCTGCTACAGGAACTGTATGCATTACACAAAGAAAAGAACGGAAAGGCTTAGGTAAAGTATGACTTTTTTTAATGATACGCACTTCATGTTTTGTTTTGTACAGGTTACAGTTATGGGCAGTGAAGCAACCAGACAGCAATCTTTACATTACGGTTGCATGGCTACCAATAAAGCTACACAAGAAGTGACATATTATGTTGAAAAGCCAAGCTCATAATGTATTGAATTTAATTAACTGTAGAATATTAGGCCAGGAAAAAAATGGAAACCTCAAAAAAATTCTGACTAAGTTGGATATTTGTGGAGACCTTTATTTTGATGTCGTCAACATATCCTGAAAAGTATCCTTAATTTTAACCATGGGTTTTTTAGGGGGTTAAAGAGAGCGAATTCTAGTTTTTTGCAAATATCTCGACAATTATTCATTTTTCGAGGAAAATGGTTCTGAGAAAAACTATCTTTATATATATAATTCTTCTGTACGTGTGTACGTCACTGAACTCCTCCTAAACGGCTTGACCGATTTTGATGAAATTTTTTGTGTGTATTTGAGTGGGTTCCTGGATGGTTTAGATTCACAATTGGACCCGGTAGGTGGCGCTGCAATCGGGTTCTAAAAAATCGAAGATTTGAATATCAAAAAAACGTTTGCTGAACCCGCTAATAGCAGACAAACCTACGTTCGGGCAGGACAACGTCTGTCGGGTCCGCTAGCCCTTAGGGGGTGAAATGGGGTAAATAAGCCTAAAAATCTATGTGTGTCGTTATTGAGGTTTTTTTGGAAAGTTGATTGCGAAAATGGCATTTATTGTTAAGTCCAAGACGATGGACATGACAAAATTAAAACTTTATAGTGGTGAAACGGGGTTTTAGAGACAAATTATTTTTGGGCAGAACAACGTTTGCCTGGCCCGCTAGTAGTTTATAAAATTCTACACAAAACAGGCTCGCGGACTATTTTTCCTAGTATCAATTGTTTTTAAGCAAAAGGTGCGGCCAAGTTGCAATATTTGCTTTTTTTTTTAAATACCTACTTTTTTCCACACCACCGCGGGGGTAGAGTACTGGGAGAGTTTTTTTTATGTGGTATCCCCCGTAGGCCTAATCCACATTATAACACAATAAAAAAAAAATATTTCTATTAAAACTTCCTCAACAACAAAATATTTATTAACTGATCAGGAGCTGGCGATAAAAGGTTTTGAGGTTCTAATCTATTATTGTTAATCGTGCACCCTCAGTTTTCAGGAATTAGCTCGTCAAGCCATTTTTGTACTTGGAGATTGACTCTAAATAAATGCTGTTGTGATGAACTGAATGTAGGTAGATTGGATAATTTTACTGGTTTATTAAGCCTAGTTGCCTTAACAAATGAATGATATGTGTATTTATAAATCTATTTTTCATTCAGTGGTGCATTGTACATTCCCAGAAGTAAGCGAATTCCATTTTTAGTAACAAATTTTTTTGAACTTTGTGGCATTTCGAAAACTTCGGCACAATCCTGTAAGTCTTCACGATCTGAAATAGTGCAGATGTAGTATCATACCCGCTAGTAGCATGGACCAATAAATGTCCAAGTTTTTTGATGAATATACCTTCGTTTCAGCTTTTCCTTTCCCTGATTTTAAAAAATTAATTTCCTGATCAGGTGACGTTCTTCCAATTAGAAGAATCAACAAATCAATTCCTCACCAACCACTGTTGTTTTAGTATTAGTATAATAGTGTTCCAATGCAATTTCTGTAAGTACATCAGCATCATCTTGGGCTTGTTTTACAGAGATGTTTGCAGCTTCCAATTTTTCTTTTAATATAGAAATTAATTGACTTTTGTTTTTTCATTGGTTAAAAACTTGTCTTGTCGAACGGTATTATAGTGCGTAATTTTTGTTCAGACATAATTCAGTGTATACCTTTGAAACGATTAATTTTACGGAAAAAGTCTAGGGGGCTTTTTTGTGTAGAATTTTATAAACTACAATTTTTTCAGAACTACTTTCCTCGAAAAATTGATGATTTTTGAAATATTTGCAAAAAACTAGAATTCATCCCCTAAAAAATCCATGTTTCAAATTAAGGGTACTTTTCAGGATATGTTTAGGACATCAAAATAGTAGAGTGCGCTGTACCACCCATCTGTATTGTCACCAATATGGATTTGGATCCGACATTAATTGACTACTGACATGAACTACTACCGATTTGGTTTACCACCGACTTGGATTACAACCGATGTGGATTTCGATCAGACAGGAACTACCACCGACTTTTAAAGTTTGTAACAAATATATGGTATGTCACCGACTTGGTGTACAAATCGACTTGGATTACCACTGATGTTGATTTACATCAGAGAGGAATTACTACCGACATGAACTATTGCCGATGTGGACTACCACCGCGCGTTTACTTCCAAACCGTTTCCAACAGTAGTTGCTGCACATCTCAAACGAGCGACCGCAAAGTTGCAGTCCTTCCTATTGATAATTTAGCAGCAACTGCAGTATTTTTATGAAGTAATTGGTATCACTAGCTGCTGAAAGACTTCATATTTTGTCAGTAAATTTTTTATACTGTAATAAAATATTATATTTTAACTCGTCCATTCGACCTTGTTTGATTAGTAGTACGAAATTAAACGCAGCTGCTTGTCTTATATAACATACAGATTGCGGCAGGCAACTAGGACCATTGCAAGGGCAAGGAGAATATGCATGTGGCCGTCGTGGTGTTTAACAAACGAACAATCAATGTACGATAGCGGTAGGTTGTTAGGATCATTATAAATACAAGGTATATATTCGATTTTTAAATTTTTTAAATACAATTACGGCCACATGTAAAGTCCCCTTGCTTTTGCTATGGTCCTAGTTACCTGCCGCAATCTGTATAACGTTCTGATACTTACAGAATTTTAGTAAAATATGCTTACTGACCAAAATACGCCATACGCTAATCAAACAAGGTCGCATTTCTTTTGAAAGAATTTAAATCTATGTACGAGTTGAAACATAATACTGACATTTTATTACAGTATAAATTGCACTTCCCGCGAGGTATGAATGGTCCTCGACACCGAAAGGTAAAAGAGGCTGTTGTGTTTAATCGGTGATTATTAACAACATCAATTATTAGGTTCGAGTACTTTTAATGCAACACAAGATACAAAGTGTATATAAGGCTGATAAGTAGCTTATCCATCTAATAAACGACAACGTATGCGCGCACGTACAACATCTTACACGAGCGAGTACGAACTGCCGCTAGCTCACATGTTTCCGGCTAACCTAACACTTCCGTTCTTTCACTAGCTCCCTCTAGACACAACACCCCTCCCTCCTAGTTTGTAAAATCCGCGAGGAACCTTGGAGGGACGCTTGTTCTCTGTGGACGAAGAGTCCTTAGTGTTGATGTTGATGCCGCTGCACCCATCGTGTCTGGATCTTGTTCCATTCCCACTGTGTCAGCTATCTCGGCTGTTGGTTCTTTCCCGCTTGAGCTGCTCTCCGGTATTGTAATACTTTCTGGCTCATCTCGGACTACCTCAGTGATCTTAGTGGATCTACAGCGCAGCTGATTAGTGTGTTTATGCAATCTGTTACCTTCAGGTGTTGCTATTCTGTATGAAACAGGACCTGCAGTTGTTTCGATGGTTCCGGGTATCCATTTTGGACCACTTGCTGAATAATTCCTGGCAAATACTGTTTCATCCTTAGTGAATTTGCGAAGCGGTTTCTCTTCTATTCCTTTCTCTTGTTTGGCAACCGTTTCTTGCACCTACTGCAACATCCTTTGCCGTGATGACTGGTTCTGGTATGGCTTCCAGCATTAGGACCTCGTGTGCTGGCGGAACCACCAATTCTTCTTCTTCTACAAGTGGCAACCTACTCAGGCAGTCAGCATGTGCAATTTGTTTCCCTGGAATGTGCAGCAATCTGTAATCATATACACTTAAAATAAGTCTCCACCTTAGCATGCGAGGTGATAAAACGTCTGGCGTTAGCTTATTTTCACCCAGGATTCCCAACAACGGCTTATGGTCAGTCCTGATCTCAATGGTTCGACCAAAAATGTAGTCATGAAATTTCTTGACTCCTACAATGATGGCGAGTGCTTCTTTGTCCAGCTGCGCGAAATTCCTTTCCGTTGACGTTAGTGTCCTGCTGTGGAATGCTACTGGAACTTCTTTCCCATCCTCCGTCGTTTGGCTTAGGATGGCCCCAACTCCATATGGACTAGCATCACAGGTAAGTGCTAACGGTCTTGCTTCATCGTAGTGGGCTAATAGTAATTTTGTTGACGAGTCCTTTAACTCCTGGAAAGCTTGCTCTTCTGTCTTCGTCCACTTCCACATTTCATTTTTGTGTAACAACTGGTGCAAGGGCTCTGCTACTGTAGCTTTGTCCTTTAAGAATGCATGGTAAAAGTTTAGCAAACCCAAAAAAGCTTGAAGTTCTTGCTTATTTTGTGGACTTGGTGCTTGTTTAATTGCTCGTACTTTTTCTTCCATAGGCTGTATTCCTTCTGCCGTTATTTTGTATCCCAAGAATATGATTTCGCTTGTATGCAGGATACACTTTTCGCGTTTGAGGCGAAGTCCGTCTTCTTGGAAGCGTCGCAGTACTTCCCTCAGTCGAGTTGCAAGCTCTTGCTCCGAACCTCCAACTATTAGGATGTCGTCGAAATACGGTAACACACCTGGAATACCTGCTAGACGTGTGTCCACAAATCTCTGGAAAATTTGAGGTGCTACGGAAATTCCAAATTGTAATCTTTTGACTTTGAATGCGCCTTTATGAGTAATAATCGTTTGTGCTTCTGCACTGGCTTCATCGACTTCCAGCTGCTGGTATGCTTGCTTCAGGTCAAGTTTTGCAAAGACTTTACCTCCTGACAATGTTGCAAACAATTGTTGTATTGCCGGTACTGGATAAACATCCCTTCTAACTGCTTTGTTGACTGTAGCCCGATAATCTCCACATATTCGGACTTCACTGGAGCTTTTGAGTACTGGCACGATTGGCGTGGCCCACCGTGGGTGATGTACTGGTTCTAGCACCCCCTGGTCACATAGTTTACTTAATTCCGTTTCAATTAGTGGTTTTATTGCAAACGGTACTTTTCGCGCTTTAAATGCTACCGGTTTAATCAAAGGATCCAAATCTAAGGAGATTGGAGTCCCCTTAAATTTCCCGAGTTCTTCTGAGAACACTTCTGCATATTCTGCAGCGATTGCATTAAAGTTTATTGTAGTTACCTCGTTTATTTCCGCAATCTTTATGTTGAGTGGGTTAAACCAGTTTCTTCCGAGTAAACTAGCAGTATCACCATTTGTTACGATTAATGGTAATTGTGCAGACAAAGTTCCTAGTTCCACTAGCACATCACACGTTCCTATTGTCTTTATTTGTTTCTGCTGATAGTCCCGTAAAATCACACTGTTTTCGCGCAATTTTGGTTTGTCAGCACTAAATAAACGCCCGAAAGTGTTCTGTCCTATAACTGAATATGCGGCCCTTGAATCGACCTCCATCACACACCTCGTTTTATTTAGTAAAACCGGTACTTTTACTTTTGTGGCCGGATCCCCAAATTCATCGATGCTGTAGATAGGTTCGTAATGTTCGTTATTTACACTATTTACGTTCTGTGCACTAACACTATTTGTTGTTGTTTTCTTTGCATTTGAATTTCCGGAATTGTTTCCTTTCTTCTCGTCCCTTTTCTTTGAAAGACAGGCTCTTTCAATGTGTCCAATTTTATCACAATAATTGCATTTCGCTTCCTTAAAGAAACATTCATCAGGTGAATGTTTTTTCGTGCAACGAAAACAGGTTATGTTGACGTTTTGTGACCTACTTTTGGATTTTAGGGATTTACCAGTTACTTTCTTAATGTTGGCACTGCCCGTCGGTAAGACAGTTTCCCGCAATTCTGACACATTTTTGGCGGCAGCTTCATGCGCGAGCGCCAATTCTTGCGCTTTCTTGAAGGTGAGTTCTGGTTCACCCAATAGTCGGCGCTGCAAGGCTTCTTCCCGGACCCCGCAAACGACTCGATCACGTAACATGTCTTCCAAGGTTGTTCCGAAACCACATTCCTCGGCAAGATGACGTAATTCACCGATATACGCGGATATGCCTTCCCCTTGAAGCTGAGCTCTTCTATGGAATTTAAATCTGCATACCACTACCGATGTTCTAGGCGAAAAATGATCGGTTAATAATGTCAATATTTTGTCCAATGTCTGTTTGTTGACCGCTGTCGGTGCTGATAACGATTTAACGATTTCGAATGTAGTCGGACCACAAACGCTTAAAAACACTGCCCGTTTCTGAACCGGATCAGTTATATTGTTCGCCTGTAGATAGAATTCGATTCTTTCCTTGTACGCTGTCCATTTATCAGCCTCGTTGGGATTGAACTGTTCAATATGACCAACTGTGCCTGCCATTTTTACCTCGTGTCGCACTTTTCACTGCCGGACTGCGCCAAATGTTGTGTTTAATCGGTGATTATTAACAACACCAATTATTAGGTTCGAGTACTTTTAATGCAACACAAGATACAAAGTGTATATAAGGCTGATAAGTAACTTATCAGCTATAATTTACCAAGGGCAGTGATAATCACCCGCAATAATTTTGACAAATAACAACCCGAAAGTGCTTGCCTAGAAATAACCCGAGGCGAAGCCGAGGGTTATTTCTTAAAGGCAACGCACTTGAGGGATATTATTTGTCAAAATTATAAGGATTTATCACTGGCCGCGGTGAATTCGGAAAGATAAGTTCTTAAATAAATTAGCCATTTTCTGACAAATTAATTTGACACTTCATTATAATAATATTATGTTGGTGGCACTGTAAGTCTATGTCAAATTTGAGGTTATCAGGTTAGCTTTTGCATCAGTTTTGACACAGACTGACGGAAAACCTAACCTGCTAACGTCGAATTTGACTTAGATTTACAGTGCCACCAACTTGTGATAGGATACTACTGAAATTTAATTAGGTAGTTTCCATAGTGATTGAAAATCACCCTAGGGTCGTTTTCACTTCAAGTGTTGTCTGATTTGTCAAACTGACTCACGTGATTAAAAATAATCAAATCGGATTGGTTTGCAATATATGTAAGAACTTATCTATCTAATAAACGACAACGTATGCGCGCACGTACAACATCTTACACGAGCGAGTACGAACTGCCGCTAGCTCACATGTTTCCGGCTAACCTAACACTTCCGTTCTTTCACTAGCTCCCTCTAGACACAACAGAGGCTATAGATGATGAATGAATGAATAAATAAACAATTTACTGACGAAATATGAAGTCTTTCAGCAGCTAGTGATACCAATTACTTCATAGCATAATAACTTCATAGACCTCATAAAGGTCTCCACAAAAATCCAGCTTGGTTGGAATTTTTTCGAAATTAAGGTGTAATTTTCCTGGGCTATATACATTTTCTCTTATAACATGTGTCAATTAAGAACCTTCAAGAAAATGATAGCAAAGCTGCATAAGGAACGTTATGGAATAACTTCAGCCCGAATTCAGTGTTTTAAACTCAGAATGTTTAAGCAACTGTGTAGTCAAGTTGATATATAAGAAATAATAAACTTAGATAATAATGAACGTAGGTCTGTTTAGAGAATAATTATTGTTAGCATTAAATAAGTTATAATTTTAAAACTTTACGGGAAAGAGGTTTGGCATTCAATTTCCTTTTTAATGTACCAACACGTTGAGTGACCTGATTTCCAATATTGTTAAGGACTGGTTTTCCTAACTTTTCTAATATTATATCGGCTAAAATTAATTTATGTTCTTCACATTTAAAACAATCACTTTCAATTATTGAATTTCGCAAAATTTGGGAAATTGTACATAAAGGTGCCGAGAAAGTATGTAAAACAGGCACTATATTAACAATAAATTCTGTTATAGCGTAAATCAGGCATATAAATGGTTTAGAAGGAGCCCTTATCATGTAGATATATTAGGTCTAATAATTTATTGCTCTTTGCAGGAGTTGAAATGTCTGTAAGGCATTCGCTACAACCATTGATTCTCTCTTCTATTGTTCTAACTACATATCTAGCCATCCAAGCAACAGAAGCTGATTCATGGTTTTCTGTCAGGTTCTGGTGTAATGGTGATTTAATGTTATCTATTAAAAGTTGTGAATTAGGCACGTTGTTTAAAATACGTGGTATGTCGACATCAACGTTTTCAGTGCTACTAGATATGTCTCTTTTACCATGCTTCAGCAGGTTATTTGCACAAACTTGGCGTGGATCATTTTCACTTGGGACATTCGCGTAATTGGAAGTTAAAATTATACCAGTGTGAAGCATTCTTGTAATGGCATAGTGAGCAGCTCTTGCATCAGTCATGTCATTAGAACCTCCTCTAAGTCGAACATAACTGAAGAGTTATTCTATTGGATCTGAACTGAATCGCCTTGTTAACAAATAATAAAATCCACTATTAAGTAAGTAAGTTATGCATTCAAATGAGGATTTACTGGTAAAAATAAGAGCTTCTGCTGTTTCATCACTTAATCCTTTCATATGTACTTGCTTAGAAGCGTTTTGTATGGCTTGTATATATAAATCTCCTTTTAACCAACCCAATCTTGCATCTGTAACTGTTTTATAAGGCGCAGTGTCAGGATCAAGCTGATAAATGTGCTGCTGACGATCGCTAACATCGTGAATTTTAAAGAATTTGTGCATCATTAGCATAAACGTAATTGTAGATCCTGAATCAGAAAAATCATAATCACAATTGTGGTGCTCTTTCAAATAGACAAAAAGGTTAGTAATGATCGGAGAGAATATCTGGACTGCTCTTAAAACATTCATTTTTTCAAATGTGTTTGAATCAATATGTTTTTTAGTTAAAAAATTAACCGGTTTTACGATAAGGTCCTTCTGTAGTTCGTATATTTTTTGTAAATAAGATGATGATAGTATACCATGTTCATCAGCCATGTTGTGGTGTAAAAACATATTTCGTACATTTTTAATAGCATGGCAATAATCAAAGGACATAAAAAGTTGAAATCCATTTACAATGGGATGAGGAATATTGGTTTTTAAAGAACCATTTCCAAAATATCTGAACATAGCAACATTGGATTTATGATTATCAGCTACTATTCGAATGACATTAAATCCACAGTTGGTAACTTCATGCAGAACATTCAGTGTTATTTCATGTAGTCGCTTTCCAGTAATACTTTTCGTAAAGTAATAAGCAACTGGAATTGTATATTATGTACAAAGTCCGTGGATTACAAAGCACAGTAATTTATTGGCCAGATGTATATTTGTGCCTATGCAACTTTCTCTTCCAACATCTTGAATGGCGTTTGGGGTTGGACGACGTTTCAACGAAATCACATTCGTCATTTTCAAGTCCTTGTATTCCTGGTTTGGCTTCTAGTTATGCGGCAACACGACGGACTGTCAACTTGATGTACAGCTGACTGAATAGGTTGTTTATCAATTACTGTGGCAACTATCATCGAGGGAGCTGTACTGCTAGAACGGAAGGCTGGTGTTCGTAGAGAATGGCCGGCCGTTGCTTGTAGTAACATTGGTAACCACGATGCAGGTAATCGGCTTGTGTCGTCGCGGGTGTTCATACAATTCGAACGTTTCACGATTTCGATGGCTTCTCGTATGATGCATGCGTCTTTGTGTTCGACGCTGGCAATGCTCTTGGTGTTGTCGAAATCAATCTTGTGCGAAGTATCCCATATATGATGCACTAGCGATGAAGTGTGTTCCATCTTCTTAACATAATTCTGATGTTCCTCCTTGCGTGCCTTTATTCTCCGGTTGGTGTGGCCTATGTAGCTGCTATCGCAATCCCGACACGGTATCTCGTAGACTCCTTGGTTTTCCAAAGGGATGTACTCTTTAGGATTCCTCAGTATGGACTGGATTATTCTATCCGTGGTAAAGGTTGTCCTGATGTTACATTTTCTAAGGATTCTTCCGATTTTCTCTGTCGTGCCTCGGATGTAAGGCAGATACGCCGTGCCACAAGGTCTCTCCTCTTCTGCGTCTTGCGTTTTGGTCTTCGGTGGTCGGAACGCTTTCCTAATCGCTGTTCGGCCATAACCATTTTGTTCGAATACTCGAGCAAGGGTTGCTAATTCTTGTCTTGTATTCTCCTTGTCGGCTATCCTTCTTGATCTACAAACCAGTGTTGTCAGGACTGATTGTAGTTGAGCAGGGTGGTGGTGTGAATTAGCATTTAGGTAGCGATTGGTGTGCGTGGTCTTCCTATAAACCGTGTGCCCCAATTTCAGTTGGCCCACCTTAGGATTTATCAGAAATTTCGCCTTGGGGTAATAAAATAGAACGAAATAATATAACTCTAAATTTTTTATTTTTTTAACAGCAACTTTAGTTCATTATAACTACAGAAAATGCATATTAGGTGATTAAGACCGATAACTCACACAAAATGTGAACAAATAAAAAAAAATAGGTACAACTAAGTACGTTAAATTAACAAAACAACAATTTTATAATTTACCACTGGGTAACATTTCCTTTATTTTTTATTACAGCTAAAATTTGTTGGGGCATAGTATTAACCAAACCTTGGCAAAGTTCCGGTGTAAAATAATCTCATATTTCTTGAAGCCTTTGCTTCAGTTCAGGAATTGTTCGTGCAGAATGTTTCCGTAGCACTTTTTTCATCTCGTGCCATAAAGTTTCTATGAATGATAGATCGGGACTACTAGAAACCCATTCCAAAAGTGGTATACCATAGTCTTGCATCCATTTTAGTCTCCTTTTTGAGGTGTGGCATGCTGCGCCGTCCTGCTGAAATACGAAATTTTTGCCGGATATCAAACACTCTTCCATGACCGGTAAAAGTGATTCTTCTAAAATGGCTAAGTATTTGTTTGTATGTACATTTCCGTCAATAAAATGGAGTTTTCCTACTCCTTTTGATGACATGCTACTCCACACCATGATGGATGCAGGAAGTTTTACCTTTCTTTTGAGACAGTCAGGATGGAACGCCTCATTTTTTTCTCGAATAATTCTACTTCGACTGTCTCCAATACAAACTTCGAATCGGGCCTCATCGCTCCATTGTATTGCACGCCATTGCTGAAATGTCCAATCCTCATGTTCTTTTGCCCATCTTACACTATTTTTCTTCTGCCGTGATGTTAAAAGTGGTTTTTCTTTAGTCTAATGCAAAATTGTCACTCTTAATTTTTCTAGTTCAATTTTTTATTGAAAAAGTTACCTTATAAGTCCCAAATCCTAATTTATGAGCTTCTCAGTAAGTCGTTGATCTAGAAATACGCCTTCCAACAGTATCACTCCACAAAGCACTCAACTGAAGGTAATTGCACGTCTGTTTTTCTCGATAATTCGTCTTAATGCTCTTCTATCGGCATTTGTAACCTTGCTTTTTTTCACATGTCGGGGCTTTGAAGCGACTGAACCGGTCATTTTATATCTTCTAACTATATTTCTTACACTATACAGCGATAACTCTAATAAATTTCCAATTTCGAGTTTCATTTCCCACATTTCAAAAACTTAATGATAAGCGTACGAATTTTGTCATCAATTATCTTTCCTCTACCCATTTTAAAGAATACAACTACCTTGAAGCTGTATCAAATGCATTCTGACAGCTATGAGTATTTTAGCAATTGTTGTGGCGTCTGTTTTCCACGGCCACCTTCGGATTATAGGCTTACTTCGTAATGGATAAAAAACGAATACTTGCAATATTTCTGCTTCATTGTTACAAATCTGAATAGGGAACAATAAAGTTAGTGTTTTGTACTGCAAATTATCAAACATGCGCTATTAATTACTTTGTGACGTAAATACAACTTGTTGTATTTATTATGTTTTGATGCTGACCAAAAACCTACGATGTTAGTGGATGGGCCAACTGAAATGGGAAGGGGCTCGTAATTCTGATATACTTTCAGAATTGACTTTTATTTTTAAATTATAAAAATCCGATATTATTATACCGAATTATAGTACGGGGAAAACTATTTTGCACTGTGTATACCAGTAACATTAAAGATTATTATTTAACTCACAACTAATAAGAATACTTTAAGTGTGATTCAAAAATCTACAAGTCAATTTTATTCACTCTTAGTAACTTGTTACTATCTCAACTACCACTATTCATTCATAGGATTGCTCTATTAATATCTTTTTAAACCGGCTGGATTTAAAAATAACAAGAAATACTGCATTTTGTACTCGTACAAGTTTGCCAAATTTTTGAAGCGATTTTGTCAATATCCATTTCATTTGGAAAAGTAAAACTTATTTGATTTTGAACTTTTCCATAAATATTTGACCGTTACAGTTGAAAGTTTATAAGTTTGTAAAAAATTAACTACCTCCCTATTTTCCTTAAATTTTGAGTTTTACCCAGATATGATTTACTTCATTAAAGATGATGTCCTCAGTGTCAACTCCAAAAGTTTCTTCTTCTTCAACACTAAGTCAAGCTCGCTGCTGCTATCTTTGCAAATATTTTTCAGATATAGATTTTCGTCATCTGAGGAACCTTTATTGTCTATTATTAAAAATTTCTTTACAGCCATTATATGTGCCTTTACTCTTTGGATTTCTGTCCCACTTGCTGCTGTTAGATCTCTTTTTGTCTGGTGTGCTTGTTAACACACTCCAAGCCTTTTTGTAGGCGACAGACAGCTTTAAGGTATGGCAAGATTTGTTGGGGTTATAAAATATTGTCCTTTGGTTGAATACCTACTTATTTCGTTTTCATTTGTGGTTGTAACGGTACACGCTGATGGGGTTTTTGATCCCTGTCGACATACAAACGGTGAATAATTGTTTTAGGTTTATGGACTGTGGTGATCTCTTGTAGTTTAATCGCTATTCTATATATTTTTGGATCTGATGCGTTCCTGTTCCAAAATATTTTTAACATTTTGATAACACCCATTAAAATTAGTTTCATTGTAACTAATTGATCTGGTAATACTAGTTGCCTGTGTTCTTCGCAGTGATATGGGACTGTTTCAAATTTCAAATCCTAGACATTCTTTGGTAGAACTTTCTGAAGAATTCCATACTTCAAGATATTGTATCTTGTTTGCTTTAACAAAATTATATGCCTATGTAGATCGAAGACATCATAATTACGAATATAATTAACTGACACTGGTTCAAACATCAAACCAAGTCTGTTCTTCATTCGGTTGCAAAAAAAAGATTTTTTGATAAAGAGAATCTTTTTGTATTTAAAAAACCTGATTTTGCACAAAGTTGCCTCTGGATTGCATCTAAGATTGTCAGGCCATTTTATTTTTCTTTAATTTCTATAGGTACCTAACCACTTCGAACAGTTTCAGTACAAGGTTTATGATTTCTCCTGTATATAGGTTCCGTTTCAGTCAAATTTCACCGCATAACATTTCCGCTATTTGCATTTAAAATTCTAAAGTTGATACGCACGCAACTTCGCTCCGCGCTACCTCTAGCCGTTTGCTCGACAGCTGCAGTTTGCTTTCAGCATTTTTTTAAAACTTAGCCCGTTGGAGCAAGCGAGATATCTGTCTCGAATAATTTAAAGTTCAGTCGTTCTCTCTCACGCGCGGTTTGCTTCGTTGTCGTCATGCCAGGCTTGTTGCGTTTTGATGGGCCACATCTGCTTGCGTGACAAAGCTTGGCTGGCGTCTGTTTTTGCATTCAATACAGTCTCGGCCGCCAAAGAGTGTAGTCGTATAGCGTGAATTGTCTGTGGGCGCCTTCACGCTTCGGCGTGGAGCCGTCCGATTTTTTGTGCTGATACAGCTAATTTGTGACTTCCTTGATTGTGAGACGGTGCCCGACAAGGAGTGTGAGTGACGTTTATAAGCCAATACCTGTTACAATCTTTTAGTGCAAACGTGCGAGCTTCAGGCCTTGCTAAATTCGTCATTGCCCAAGGAGGCCCTACATTTTCTTTTCCTGATGATAACGGGGGATCCTAGCGTGTTACTCTCGACTTAAAGCCTCAGCTCACACACTCTAGCGAGAAGCTCTCAGATTCCCACCAATCAGCTTTCAAACGAAACTGTTAACTAAGGTAGAGTGCTGTATTTACATTTAAATCAATCATATGGCACCACAGGCCCCAGGCGGCTGTCCACTCTTTTGTAATTAGTCGTATATGGCCGCAGGCTCTCCTGGCAGCTTGTATTTACATTAAATCAATCATATAGCGTCACAGACCCAGGAGGCGGCTGTCCAGTCCTTTGTAATTAGTCATATATGGCCGCCGACTCGCCAGGCAGCTTGTATTTACATTTAAATTAATCACGTACTGTCACAGGGCCCTAGGCGGCTTGTATTTGCAATTAAATTAATCAAGCACTGTCACAGGCCCTAGGCGACTTGTATTTACATTTGAAATCATATACCGTTACCGGCCCTAGGCGGCTTGCATTTGCAGGTATAGTTAGTCATTAGAGGTGAAGCGCCCCCAGCTGGGTGTAGTTTAGCCGTACATTACGCTATGATGTGTTTACATTGTGTGTGTCCATCTCATTTACATGTGTTTAGACCAATAGATCGATTCACAGAATAACGCCTTATGATTTCCCCCCACGTGTTTGTGCATGCTTACTTTCAGGTTATATTATTTATACACTGTGACGGATTTTATGTGAAGTGGAGCTTGAAAGCAGCTTAGCAACATCACAGGTAGGTTGGTGCATTTGTCGCTTTATGTGTTGGGGTCGTTGGCTACACATTAATATCCTACCTCGTTTGGCTTAGCTTTCAAGGTTCGGTTAAGCGTGGGTTATCCCCGCTTCAATCTTGTAGCGCCCATTTATTTTGTAACATCCTATACATACCGTCACGCTTGCCCTGTGGTGTACCGTTTCTAGAACCACGCCTATCTCCCTGAGCGTATTCGAGCCGTAGCCTTTAGCCTGTTTTGTGCGATTTTCAGGGTAAGTGTGGACGTTTCCCGGACATGTTTAGGTATTTGGCAATCACTCACTCGTGAGTGTCGTTAAAACAGTTTGATACTGTAACAAGATCTTTAGCCTATTTTCAAACCTTGAGAAGAGGAATGATATTCTGAATATTTCCTGTGGACGTGATAATACTGACTAGTACTATAATTCATTAATTAAACAAGGTACATGAGGTTACAAATAATACAAAAACCAAGCTTTCTTACCACGCCTTTATGCTAACAGTCTACTACGCAAATTTTGTTTAAAAAACACACAGAAATATAGAAAGTAGCTCGTATTCTTGGCTTTCAAGACCAGACGGCTTCGGCCCCAATGGCTGCTCACATACCTTAAGTGACGATCGTTGAATTCAGTTGTTTAATAAAACCTGAATCGGTTCCTCACAGGCATACCCGGTAATGCTTTTACTATAACATCATTTGAGGATGTGACGCTTTCTTTGCTGGTGTACTAACCCTTTTTTCAATCAACTAAGCGCTACTGTTCCTTCCTAGAACTGCTTTCGCATTACTTCCGGGGATGCGGGCGTCACTTCTACTACTTTAACTAAATCAAACCGGAACGCTCAGGCTGGGAGTTCAACTGTTGCCCAAACGCGTCATGTTTTACTGTGGCATCGGTAGCAGTGGCAGATGTCACTCGTCCGCCGAGGCCCCATGGTCTACTGAAGCTATAAGTCGCTAACCAAGAATGTCCACAGGACGATGTGACTCTCCGTAAGGAAACAGGTCACTATTATGATACTTCTTTATAATAATAATAATAATAATAATAATGTTTATTTCACTTCGCAACATAATACAAAGAAAAACAAATACATAATTTAAATATAAATCCACGAAGCGGAAAAAGGAGTAGTTCAGTCACTGCAACAAGTGCGTGACTGATCTTCTACTACCCCCAAGGTTGTAATTCCTAATAATATTCCTGTAATTATGCCTAACAACAAATGTGTAAAAAGAAAAAGAAGAATGTGTAAATTTAGTGACGCTGTTTATCCATCCTGTTCATATAACAACTTTTTATATGAATTTTTAAAGTTAGTTACAGATGTATTTCTGATATTTTCAGGGAAATTATTGTAAGCCATGCAAATATTATATGTAAAACATCTTTCAAATAAAGAGGTTCTATGATGGGGTATCGTTAATAGTCCCCTATGTCGTAAGTTTAAATTATGAACATCTGTACGGTATGTAATTTTTCTTGTTAAATATTTAGTGATCTTTTTGCTATTATTTTATAATATAATACAGCAGTATGCAATTTTCTTCGACTGTACATGTTAAGCCATCCCGTTTCTTTTAATTTGTGTGAGATATGTTCATATTTCCTAATGCCGTGTATCAAACGCAAACAGTTATTTTGTACTAATTGAATTCTTTTTAAAATCTTTGAATCAATACAATGAGTATATAAAGCATCTGCATAGTTGAATTGCGATAACACGAGTAAGTCGCACAACATTGTTTTTACAGTTTTATTTAAAAATTGCCTACTTGAATATATGAGCTTTAAGCTCGAGTATGCTCTCCCTATGCAGGAATTAATGTGAGTCTTAAATCTTAAGCTAGCATCAAGCACAACACCAAGACTCTTTACCTCATCCTTCAAGAGGAGTAGGTTGTTGTCCAGATACAATTTTATTTTATCTGCTACTAAAGCTCTTTCTGTCTTTCCACCGAACAGCATTACAATAGATTTAGTAGGATTTATATGAAGTGAATGTTTATCACATATTTTTATGAGATTATTTAAATCACTTTGTATATTATTTAATGTAGTAACCAAATCGTTCGAATGAAAAGACACATAAAGCTGTGTGTCATCAGCATATAAGTGATAGTTACAGTGTTTAAGGCTCTTGTCTAATATATGACACGTGTAAATAGTAAACAAAATTGGTCCTAAAATAGAGCCCTGCGGTACACCTGTATTAATTTCAACAGATTCTGATATATTTCCGTTGAGAAACACCCTTTGTGTACGGCCCAATAAATATATACGCAATAATTTAACAGTAGATAGTAATTGAACATTAGCATGCTCATTTAGTGATGGACAGCTTAGGACTTTCAAAACATGGCATAGTAATACGAGTAAATAGTTAAATATTCTTAGAGAAATACAGTGGGCTCATACATAAGCAGCATCAGAGTATACAGTACCAAATTCAGAAACGTTGTAGGTACTATGCAAGACAAAAAAAATTGATCATCTCTTCATAAAGATTTTAGCATTAGCTTAAATGTGGCTTTAAACAATTATATTTACTATAACAATTTTGTTTCATAGCTACGCCTAAATAACTTGATAATTAAGTTACAAAGACCAGCGTACATACAACAAACAAGGTAGAGACACTCATGCTAAATGTTGAAACCTGTCTAGAGTGCCTGGGACAGTGACTGGGGGAGGGGGGGGGGTATTTCTAAGCTTGACTATCAGATGGCAGCACAAAGTTCTACCAATCAGAGCCAGTTACTGGCTCTGCTACCAATCATGATGTAATCAAGTAGTGGCGCCATATGTTAGTACTATCGGAAAGTACCCCCCAGGAGCCGTTCAAGGTCATCCAAATCGGAAATTTGACATCAAAGGAACCGACAGTGAGTGTCTCTACTTGTTTGATTTATGTACGCTGGAAAGACCTAACAACTATATATAGTCTGTTTGATTTTAGCTGTCACAGTAGATATCTCGGCTATTGTTAGAGATATGACAAAATGTTAGAGAAAAGAAAAGTTTCCTCCATTTAATTTTCTAATATTTGCCATAGCCAAAAAACAATTGAGCATCAAGTGTGTTAGATGAGGCAAATTCATTCAAAATTTTAAATGGAGCGCAGGTACCCAATTTCATTACATATTCTAAAACTTTCGAACCTTGTTAAAGTACGAAAATGTGGATGTCTCTTTTCTGGATAAATAGCTTGATACATCCCATAAGCTTCTCTGTTATTGTCATTATATCTGATGTACACTCTTAGCATGTCCTTTTTCATCATTAGAATAATTATCACCCATGTCGTGCTACGTAAGATGAAAATAACAATACGTAGGAATTTACTCAGTTTAATAATAAATTTTGTACAACGGCAGGGGGGAATGGCATGAACTATTGAGCAGAGCGACACGCATGCAAACACGACAACAGTTCGTCCATAACTAACTTTTATTTCAAACCGGAAATAATACATAGTTTACATAGTTTTTACAGATGGCGCTTGTTTTGATGTAAAGCAACACCCCCACTACATCAAAACTTACAAATTTCTTTTAAACCTAAATTACCCATAAGTTTAACTTCCTGGCATATCTGTAATTTCCCACGCTTCATTTTCCTTGAAGGATTCATATTCTTCTATCATGGCTCGCCTCCATTGCTCCCCATCTGGTCTTGATAACGCCTCCTTAACTGTAACTGGATCATTAT
This sequence comes from Agriotes lineatus, assembly GCA_940337035.1. NCBI lineage: Eukaryota > Metazoa > Arthropoda > Insecta > Coleoptera > Elateridae > Agriotes > Agriotes lineatus. The sequence continues at coordinate 105,855 of CALNHX010001962.1, read as the reverse complement.
CAATTGAAGGGGCAAGTGGATGAAGGGATTATGTAACATTTTTTGAAAAATAGCGATTTTGTTGTGGATGAAGGAGTTATGTGCACATGTAACTTGTCCCCTATCCCATTTAACGCTATTTGACTTATTTAAGCAGATATGAAGTAGTAAGAAGGAGCTATGTTACAAAAGTTATCAATGCCGTTGGGAAAGAAGGAGCTATGGACCCATAAACCCTGCATTTGCTTAAAATCATCATGTTTTATTGATAAGGTTACTGTGGAAGAAAGGACTATGTGCCCATACCGCCTTCATCTACTTAAAATCATCAAAGACGTTATTGTGGAAGAAGAGACTATGTACCCATAACCCCTTCATCCACTTTAAAAGCATCATATTTTGCAATACCGTCACTGTGAAAGAAGGGAATATAAGTACACATAACCCCTTCAGCCACCCAACAACGTGAAATTTTATTTTGACTTGTGCGACATAACGCCTACCCAAAACAACCTAAAAATTTACCTTATTTTTTGTGAAATGCTAGATGTGTTTTGCTTAAAATCAAATAAAAAATGTTGTCGCGAGGAAAATTAATGGTGCAAAAAGTGAAAGAAAAAGAGTTAAAAAAGAAAACTACTGAATCTAAGCCTTTAAATGAAAATTATGTAAAATCTACTACAAGTGAAGGTAAGGAATTTTTGTGATTGTTCTTAGACTAGATTAAATTAACTTACAAATATTTATTGCAGAAATGAAACGAATACAAACACAAACAGTTTCTTTTCTAAATCATGATTATGTACAATGTATAGGGGAATCAAGTACGATCATACAAAATCGACAAATAACAGAACACCAGACTTCTTCTTTGCTGCAAGACTATGATAACCAGGTTGTGGAAAGTCCCGGTGAAGGTATGTGTCTGTATTATAAATGTTATCAAATACCTATTTACCTTTTACTTTTAGTCTGTTCTTTGGTGCCTTTGCTAAATATGTCGTTTGACATCCCACTAACAAAAAGCAGCACTGATTTTTTGCACCAAGACTTTGATATAGAGAATGTATTACATCAAAATCGGTGTATGTATTTATATTTATTTTACCTACTATTAATGTCAAATAAAATACTGTTTATATTTGTTACTTTTAGTCTATTCTGTGATACCTTCGTTATTTGTGCCTTGTACCAAATTAGCCGTAAAAAAGTTGATATAAAAGAAAAACTGAAAACTAGAAAATCAGTTCCATCAAACCATGGGTGAGGTGCTCATACAAACATGCCTCATAAGGTTAGTGATGTTGTAGAAGAAGCTATTATGACTCATATTAAATAGTTTCCAACAGAGGAATTCCTGCAGTAAGTGTGACTTTGGAAATTCAAATTCAGAGCATACGGAAAATGTCCATCTAGGCTTTCAGTTGATGTCCAAAGATCGCGAATGTGCTTTGAAAGATGAAAAGGTGTGCTACATAACTGTTGACCTACAACAAACTATGCCTTTACCGAAACTCACTACGTCCAAAGCATTTTATCTCAGGAAAATATGGTTTTACAACTTAGGCATTCACGTCGTGAAGGGCATAAATCTGTAATGCAAACCTGGACTGAAGACGTAGCCGGTAGAGGAAGTACAGAAGTTATAAGCAGCTTATGGAATTTTGTGCAAACTTGTGAAAATGTAAAGGCCAAAAAACAGCTCATGGTGTGGTCTGACTCGTGTGCAGATCAGAATAAAAATTTTCAAATGATTTGCTTTTACCAGTTGCTGATTTTGAAAGGCATTTTTAAAGTTATTGACCACAAATTTCAAGAGGTTGGGCATACTTATTTAGACTCTGATAGAGATTTTGGTAGAGTAGAGAAAGTCCTTAGAAAACATAGTAGTATTTATACCCCATCCCAATACAGGCAACTAATTAAAACTGCTTGCACAAGAACGTCAACGGTTAATGTCATGGAATCATACTTTCGTGATGTTGATAGTTTACCAAATAAAATGGGATTGATCTACCAAAAAAAAAGAACGTATTAAATGAAAAGGTTCCCTTTAGGGATGGCATTAAATGGATTCGCATTGTTGAGTTTGGAAGTTACCTTTATAAAGAATCATACGATGAATATACAAACACCTTTTAAGAAAGTTTCTCTATTTAAGAATAACTCCCCACCTGAAAACTGTGCCTGCTACAAATATTGAATGGGTCACAAAACAGGAACCATATCTGAGAAAAAAAAATGCCAACATTCGTGAGCAAATACCTTTTATTTTAGAAGAACACAGAGGTTTTTATGAAAACATTACTGGCATTGCAGAAGATCGTCGTACCAAATAGTTTTTCTTTTGTTCATCTTTTTTTTTTGTTGGCACTACCTTGAATTTAGTTTTATTAAAGTACTTGACTCATATTTTTTAAGTTTTTTATTTATTAATTCGCCTAGCAGTATATGAAAGAAGGGGTTATGTACATTTAAAGTTAAATTTTTTACTAAAAAATTAAACAAACCAAAACATTTATACATATTAAAAAAGCATATTAACCCTTTTATTCACACAACAAATATGAATTAAACAAATGTTATTTTAAAAAAATAGCAGCCTGTCTAACTAAAACTTAATTTATTCGGAAACTACTTTTTGTAACATAACTCCTACATCCACTTGCCCCTTCAATTGCTACATTACCTGCCGAACTCAGATAAGTGACGTAGTCCTCAAATCTTTTTGGCTGCGGCTCCCGTTTTGACCGTCGCAATGTTTCTTCTGGCATCTGATCTTGAATTTCCTCAAATGTATGGTTACTGCTATTGCTTTCGCTTACTTCTGAATCACTTTCATCTTCTTTTTCAGCACTTTCTGATGAATCTTCCTCCAAATTGTGGTTCCTTGTCGATTTCCCCCACTGAATCTAGTTCTATGACAATCTCCGTTTCTTCGTTGATGTTTTCCATGATTATAACATCTCGGCTAGAAGTGATCGTGCCATTATCAGGATTGAATACTCGATAACCCTTGGTATTCTCCCCATAGCCTACAAAAATCATTTGTTTAGATTTCCTGTGCCACTTCGTTCTATTTGCCTTCGGGATGTGGACCATCGCAGCACTTCCAAAAACTTTTACATTGCTTACATCTGGCTTTTTGCCATGCCACACTTCAAAAGGAGTTTTACTATCCAAGCCTGTTGCAACAGATCTATTTTTTAAATAAACAGCTGTATTTACAGCTTCTGCCCAAAACTTCATTTCTAGCTTGGAATCGAATAATAAGCACCTAGCCTTTTCGACGATTGAACGATTCATTCGCTCCACCAGTCCGTTTTGTTCTGGAGTGTGAGGGTTTGTCGTCTGGTAAACAATGCCATTCTTTTTGAGAAATTGCTCCATTTCTTGGCTGCAGAACTCGCCTCCATTATCTGATCGCAAGGTTTTTATTTTACATTCTTTCTGGTTCTCAACAAGACTTTTGAATTCCTTGAAACGTTCGATGACTTCAGATTTGTTTTTTAAAAAATAAACAAAGGTCATTCTGCTGTAGTCATCTTCAAAAAGAAGAAAATATTTCGAACCTCCGATTGATCGGTTCTCCATTGGTCCGCAAACATCAGTATGCACAACTTCTAGTAATCTGCTAGCCCTAGTGCCCTTATGTTTGAAAGGAAGTCTTGTTTGCTTACCTTCGCAGCACACTGTACATTTCTTCTGCATGTTCGTCTCCGCTTTAAACAATATACCTTCAACAATGCCAACCTGCATCTTCCGTAGGTCGTTATAATTAATATGTCCAAGCCTACGATGCCAAACTTCACTGCTGACGGCAGCTGAAGATGCTAAAAAACACTGATATTTTTCTTTGACATTTAATTTATATACATTGTTCAACAAATCAGCTGTAGCTACCAACACATTGTCTTTATTGTAAATTTTACAACCATTCTTTTCGAACTTCACTGTATTTCCATTCCGAATCAGCTGACTGACTGACAGAAGATTTGTTGTCAAACTGGGAACACAAACAGCATTACTTATAGTTATATCATAATTATTTTCACCTACTACTGTGACAATGTTTACATTACCCGCGCAAGATACCGATAGTTTTTGATTATTGGCAATCACAATTTCGTTTAACTCAGTTTTTGTTGTTATGTTCTGTAACCAACTTTTATTAACTGTTAAGTGCACACTCGCTCCTGAATCGACGTACCAATCTTGCTTGCTGAATTGTCCACTTAAAAATACCCCACTAAAAGCATTTGAAGTTTTTGTGTCACTTTTATTTGGGCATTTGTTTTTATAGTGACCCACTTGTTTACATTTGTAGCACTTGATGATTTTGACATTGTTGACAGTTGCATTTGAACTACCTGCATTTGTAGCATTTGAACTATCCGCATTTCTTGCAGCTGTATACCTGCCTTTGTTGAACTTCCCGCCAACAAATGCATTTCCTGCATTCCTTACTGGTTCCATGTCCATCAACTTTGTTTTAATGCTGTCGGCCGTTAAATCAATTCCAGCATGTTCGATCGCCATTATCATTGGTGCATATTTTTCAGGCAAACCTGCCAATAATAACGAACCAATCCATTTGTCGTCTATTTGAAAGCCTGTGCCTTTTAATTTCTGCGCCGTTTCCATAAGCTGATTAACATACGACTCCATTGAATCACAGTCATCCAACCTGATAGATATTAACGCTCGCAACAACCCAATTCTCCTGGAAAAAACCGGTGTCAGCAAACAGCTTTTGCAACTTGGTCCACATTTCCTTTGTTGTTGTCGCTTCCTTGATATGCACGTAAAGCGAGGGATCGATCGTTAAAACCAGTTTCGCCTTTGCTTTTGCGTCTTTGTTCTCGTCTTTTACGTCACCATTAACGCAACCATTTAAGTCATCCAGCACTAACATGTTCGTTACCGCGAACGCCCAATCCGCGTAATTTTCCCGGCCTTTTAGCTTCGGAACACTAGCTAACAAATTCATGGCCATATCCGCGAGTTAATTAGAACACGTGTTTAATCTGCAAAGCTTCTTTATGAACTCAATTGCCTGGGCACATAACCTATTGAGCAGAGCGACACGCATGCAAACACGACAACAGTTCGTCCATAACTAACTTTTATTTCAAACCGGAAATAATACATAGTTTACATAGTTTTTACAGATGGCGCTTGTTTTGATGTAAAGCAACATGAACAACATACTAAAGATCCTGACCGGTGGTTGGTGAACGGGGGGGGGGGGGGAGCTTTTAAAGGTAATTTTTTCACGTTTTTCTTGAATAACTCGAAAACCACGGCTTCTAGCGAAAAAGTGTCCATGAACAAAATTAAACTACTTGAAATTTCTTACAAAAAGGTTCTATTCGTTATTAAAAATAGTGTTTGAATGGTATAAAATTAATGTTTAATGTTAAATAGAGTTAGTTCAGATGGAATATTAAGTGTCTGTACATAGGGATGCGTGAGGGAAGTTAAGTGGCCGGTTGGTTTGATGTAAAGCACCTCCCTCCTTTGTGCGTCCTCCCTCGAATTATACCATCCTACCTCCCCAACGGCAACACGTCCGGACGCGTCCAGTTCTCTTATGTAAGTCGACAAAATAACTCTACTATCAAGAAAAGAAGGTGATTATCAGCATTTTAAACAATATGGAAGATCTTACTGTACAAACGATTGAGGGGGATGCTTGGTTCATCAATTTTAAAAAAATTAAAAAATGAGCTGGATTGTTTCAAAGAGAACAGACCTACCGCTGCTTTGTGGGTGCAGTATTTTAATGTGGTTTAATTGATGAAGAATTTCATAGATTCTGAGCGCCATGGTGATTGGAATGGCTACTTAGCTTGTGTTCAGAACATGATGCCATTCTTCCATGCAAACGTTCATTTTCAATATGCAAAATGTGCCCATCTTTACGTGCAAGACATGCTAGTATTGAAAACTAGCCACCCACTTGTATTCAAGGAGTTTGCAGATAAGGGTTATTTCACCATAAATCCAACTGTTTCACGTTGGCTAGAGTGGTGGGTCCTTTGGAGCAACCGCCATCTGCTATTCATTAGAGGAGTTTGCTGGAGTTACTTTTTCAAGTGGGGGCAGCATATTGATTTCAGGGTATCACGGCAAAATAGGGATGGACAAGACCGGACAAAAATTTATAAATGATTCAATGACCATCCTCCTTTTCCGAAAATGAATTCAATTATGTCTCTGTCGACATGGATAATCAGAAACTCAAAAATAAATAGTCACCGAGCCTTAGAAATTGGTACCGGAACAATGCAAAGTTTTGTTGGTTGGAATTTTGGTGACATGAAACAGTCTAAGAAGAATGTGATATTGTCTTTGGCTAGTATGAGCAATGCTGTAAAAGTGAACGGTGAAACAGTGACTGTAGACCCTCTGACAATTTTTCAAAGAACTGTCCTTGCAAAAAAGAATAATGAAGATGTTGCACACCTTATGAAATATGCATTATCTACATTCCCGTTGGCTTTTTTTAATGTAGGGGGAATGAGGAAAGGAAAGAAGTCTTCTCTCTACGATGCTTTTCCAGAGGATAATTATGCAACTCATAATCTAAGAACGAGCACCAATGTAGTAGATGGAGGCTTGCTCCTTCATCGCGTGAAATGGAATGTGGGTACCAAAATTTTCTATATTTTGCGATCAATACATAGCCTATGTACTCAAACATTACTGTCAAAACTGTACTGTGGTTTTCGATGGTTATGGTGTCATCAACAGTACGAAACGTGCAGAGCAGAAGAGAAGGGGTCTCACAAAAACTTCAGTTGGCATTAATTTTAATGTAACCATGTATGTCACTGTTCAACAGGAGCAACTTCTCGCAAACGAAATGAACTAAATCAGGCCTATACAACTCCTCAGTGACAAAATAGCAAGGGGAAAAGAAACAGTAGTTGCTACAGGGGACGCTGACGGCACTAGTGAGATGTGGGTTAGAGAAAGCTGCCCTACACCCCACTATCACAATAATAGAAGACGACGACTTGATTGTTTTACTCATTGCTTTTGTACGACCAGGGAGTAACGTATATTTCATGAAGACTGGCAGGGGCTGGTGGAATCAAAATTGTTTTCAACAAACAAACTCCAACAACTTTCCTTTGCTGACATCATCCTCCTTCTCCATTCCTTTATCGGGTGTAACACTACCTCCGCCATTTACAACAAAAGCAAAGGAGGAACGGTTAAGCTGTTCAGCAAGATTCCCAGGCAAATAAAGACAATATCCGACATCTTCACTAAAGTGTCGACACCAGCAGACAAAGTGGCACAGGCTGGTGAGCAGATGTTTTTAGAAATGTACCAAGCGACTGCAGATCAGCAAAATCTGAATAAACTCCGGTATACTGCATTCCTAAATGCATCAACGAAGCCAAAACCAGACCTCGCCTCACTGTTACCAACCACAGGAGCTACGCACTAACACTCTTTGAGAGTTTATTTACAGGTACCTATATTAATTTTGTTAAGTTACTGTTTTTATATAATGCTTTTACAACACTATTTCTTGTTACTTACAGCGGTTCCGTTACTTACTTACAGATACAGCAATGGCTCTACAACCCCCTATCCCCGACCAAGTGGGGATGAAACCGATGGGAGGATTGATGGATCGGTCACCCCTGTAACAACCAAAGACCCAGTAGCACCTAAAGCGATACTGAACAACATCTTTTGCCGATGTACTACTGGCTGTGGGGGACGATGTGGATGCCGAAAAGCCGACATGCTCCACGGTGTGCGGCACGTGCCATGGTATGTGTACGAATGCATTTTTGAAATGTGCACATGCAAGATAATGTGTTTGTTTTTAATAAATAATGTAATTTTTTTGTTAGTTCTAAGTTCATTTAACATTAAACATTAATTTTATACCATTAAAACATTATTTTTAGTAATCCACGATTTTTCCATACCCTGCATCTCGCAAACTATTCTTCTTAGAGAAAAAACGAATAGAAACTTTTTTGTAGGATATTTCATGTACACGTAGTTTAATTTTGTTCATGGACACTTTTTCGCTAGAAGCCGCGGTATTCAAGTTATTCAAGAAAAACATGAAAATATTACCTTTAAACACTCCTCGCTCCTCCCCCCAGCCGCCCCCACCTCGCCTCCGCTCATCACCCACGGTCAGGATCTTTTGTATGTTGTTCATGGCATTCCCCCCTACGATTGTACCAAAATTTGCGACTACACTAATTATTTCCCCTATTTTTCCGTCGTTGACCGGACTAATAGTACAAACGGACCAAGCAATTTATTATCGACGATCCCTGCCCATACATTGACTGAAAATCTGACTTGATAGTTGGTTTCTTTCAGGCATGGCATGAGGGTCCAATATGCTGGTTGCGGACATTGAAATTGCCATATCTCGTAAAAGTAGGTCCGTCCATCCATAAAATGTTTACAAATCTGGGTTTTTTCTATGCTGCACAACAACGAGTTGCAATAGTCAACGAGCTTCTCATAACCTTCTTCCAACAAATTTACTCAAGTTTGTGGTAGGGATGAAGTCTATCGTCTTTTATAATCCTGTTTTCGATGCACCAACAGATCCAGAAACAACACGCACACTGGTAGTAAGGTCGTTTACTACCATACCAATAACTCCTTTTTCAAAATTAATAATTCGAATAATTCTTGGTCGACCTTTATCCAAATTTTGAACAGGAAGGATGTTTCCACTTTCCATAAGTCTCTGATTTGTAGCTCTAATTACAACGCGGCTCGGATGTCTCCTGTTAGGAAATTGCTGAGCGTATACCCTAGCAGCTTCAAGACAATTCCTTCTACACTCACCGAGAATCCATATAATGTCAACGTACTCATTTATAGTGTACTCCATAACGATGAGAACAACGTAGAAAAATGCAAAATTAAACAGACCATTTATTAAACTAACGGGGTAATACTAAAACTATAAACAATACAAAATGCAAACAAACCGAAAAACGCAAACAACAAGAAAAAAAATGCACACTGAACAAATGTCAAATGTAATAGTAATTTGTACTAGTTTTGAAAGATATACTTTTTTCATGAATTTGCAGTTTGATAACGAGGGCGAAGCCTGAGTTAATCAAGCAAATGACACACGTAGTTTTTTTGCATAGTGATCTCTTGGTCGAAATTTAGTATAAAAAGACTTCGGAATTGACAACTGTCAAATTGACATTTCAATAAAATAGTTAAAAAAGTGTACTTTTTTCACGATTTTTGCATTGAAAGAAGTGGAACTTTCAATACGATTTTTCGTTAAAAAAAATACGACTTTCACAATCACTATGCAAAAAATTAATTTGCTTGACAAATATGTCAAAACACAGACAGAAGAAGTTCGAATTTTTAATCACATAACCCATGCATTTGCATTGTTGTCAAATGTTACCTTTATCCAAGGTATGGTTTTTAATAGTTCTTTAGAAAGAAGAATTGAATCGCTAATTCAACATTAATTAGTTTTTCAAGTTCATTCTAATTTCATAAACAACCAAATACTTGTTTCATTTAGTTCTCATAATAGTTTCGCTAACATTACTAATTAAAGTTTGTACAAGAAAACTATACTGCGGAGGATTTTTTTTTGCAGTTTTGTGTTCAGCGTGCATAAAGGACAATGTTTACCTAAAGATTTTAAAGCATTTATGGGACACTCTGTATAAGAAATGCTTCCATCAACGCTCTTCTAGACACTTTGAAAGGAGCTACTTATGAAATCACACAAATTCGGAAGCTCGTGAATTATACAAGTTCTTCATTAAAAAACAGCAAAAAAGTGAACATCTTTAACCTTTTATTGGGCAAGTAGATTTCTGCTTGTAGAAAAATTCTAATTTTTGCATACTGCACCTAGAAGTCTTTAGATATCACCTGGCATATCAAAAAATACTGCAGTATAACCAAAAACGTTTGATATTGTTACCTTATGGTTACTTAGAACGGTTACGGTAAAACTTTGTTGAGACCATATGGTAACATTGAAATTTGTAGTTTTATGTGTATAAGTACATGTTATCAAATTTTTGTAAATAACATTCTCATGAAAAACATGTTTATTCTGGCTTTCAGGACATAATTATTATAAAAAACTAGCAGTCCAGTGAGACAAATGTCTCATTTAATAAAACAAAAAAGACCGTTTTGCAAATAGAACGCGTATTCCCCACACGTACGTATATGACGTCATTGTTGGTAGCAAACTACCAGTCGCATTCGCCTTGATAAAACTTGCCTAGAATCTAACCTAAAAAGTTAGGATTAAGATAATTAAGATAATAATTAGTGTTAGAGACTGAAATTCGGTTCCTGACCTGACATGACCATTCCAAACATATAACTTTAATAACTTTTTTCTCTATCCCTTACGGTTTGGCTGCTGAAACAGCGTCCCGGACACACAAAACAGCGTCCCAGACAAGCCTATTATATATATGGATAATTTATTCTCTTGTTTTTGATATACTGACGTAAATTTCCTACACGGGTGCCCTTATATCCAATTACAGTTTTGTCAACTGAAAATATATTGTCAGTATGAAATTTTATACAGTTTTGTCGAATTTTTTTAATTAGAGGTCGTATAATAACGGTCCTTTTTTCGGTTATTGAAATATATAAAACGTCTTAATTTTTTCAAATGTTTGAGGGACCTCATATTTGTAATTTTATCACAACGCGGGCTCTCCAGTAGTATTCATAACTGGGCATAGTAATAATTCCGATAGTAGGATTAAAAAAAGTTTGTCATTTCAGAATTATTTATGCTATTGCTAGTTACTTGCGTATTGTAGAGATTTGCTTGATCTACTACATCACATATGATATTGAGACAGAAAAACTGTGTGAAGCATTTTAGAGGACTTAGCAATGCTTCATTAGTGGATGGCACAAATTCTTGGATATCACGAGCTAGTTTTAAATCTTTATTGATGCAGTTATATGGTTCCACTTCCCTTTTTCGTTTTTTTTTTGTTTGGAGGTTCTGGCAATTTAGTGACATTTGCAATTTTGGAAGTTACATGATTTTATTCACGTTTAGCACTTGATTTCTTAGTCAGTAAAAAAATGTGATAATTTAAAGTTCACATGTTTTATAAAATAGCAGGCTTTTTAAATAGTTGATAGTACGATGTTTAGAATCTCATTATTTTTCTGTAAAATCAAATAATAATAAAAGTATAGGCTTTGCAATTCATGCAACTAAAACAAAACTGTAAACAAGACAATTGGGGAACAGCTCCATCAAGAGATTGGTTGTGTTTTGCCAAGCTCTCCAATAAACGATATTTATGTGCAATTAAAATACTCAAGTTTACCAAACATTTGTGTGTTTTTATTGCGAGAGCGTGCCCAGGGTTATTTGTGGAAGTTTTCCTTTGAACTGAGCTTTCGCATCAGGTAGAACGAGGCATCAGTTAGTCCAAGTGCAAGCCAGAGCATTTTGAAGTGATTTTACGGAGGTCAAGCCAATTTTGTAAGTGTCTGTCCAGGTCCATAGGCGAGGAGTGTACGTGTGGTGCACCGCAGCCCTATAGTGAAGCCTCCAGTTATCCAAAAGGACATCCAAGTGCAGCCGATATCGAGTTGGGATACGAGAGCAGATTCGTGCCTTGCTGACAGCAGGCCGGTGACGACATCCTGCCCTAAGCATCGTGACGCATCCAGCGAGGGTCCAGGTACCCCACGACAATCCTAGAAGCCATAAAGGTCTGATTTTGCCATCTAAAAAGTGATTTTGTTCGAATAACGTCGGTTTGCGTTTAACTTCTGGTAGTGGCGTCTCTAGAAATGTTTTGTTTCGTGAAGCGATGTACTTATATTAGATTTTTCTCGTATAGCAAACAATTTAAATAAAACACGGGGTTTGTTTACGAGTTTTCGACACCAGGAAACCATCTTGGAATATTCGAAGTCCCATCAGGTAGAAATACCACGATAGAAACGCCAGTGAGTTAAATATCGTAGCATACAGAGTGCGGACAAATAAATGTGTAATTAAAACTTTAAATTATCATTATTAAACTAGCAATTTCATTTTGGATGTAGCGATCTAACCCTGTAGATAGTCATTTAATTAATTACAAAAAAAATAGTATAAAAAAGTATTAGCCGGGCACATTATAACAGTAGAAAGAATTACACTCATAAAATTAATTGTTAAACCCTCAGTTAGGGCATAACAATGTATAATAATTTCAAAAGAATAAATATAAAATTTAGTAGATTATTGTCCCTACAGCAAAATCCTACTTTGATAGATACAGTCAAATTAAATTAGATATACAAAACCAAATATCGTTTAAAATGACGAAAATTAGCTGTTAACCACAATTTGTTCTTATTAAAAGTTTGCGGCAGTGCATGCAGCTATTTATTCAAATATGGCTTCACTAATATTGTGATCTAATAACTTTTTTCGTTTAATGTTATCAATAAAGACGGCTGACTTCAGCAATCTAAATGATTTTTACTGTTTTTTGACAAATGTTATGTGTTAATAAAACGCTTTTTATTTATTCTAACAAATTATTTTTTTCATAGGAAAGATCTCCAAGCGGCAACACATAAAAATGAATGAAAATTATTAGTGTGTAATTGTAAATTATTCTTAACTATAAATAGTAATGTTGATAAATAAACAGATAAAGATATTCTATTATTATTAATATATTCTGAACATGCTTTATTAAATATTGCATTTTAATTGATAATTTATAAACACACATTATACTCAGATTTAGAACTAGTATTCCTATAGCATTTTCAATAAATTTTAGATGATTATTTATCCTCAATATTACAATAACGTACATTGGACATAATTTCTACAACATTTTAAGTGCTCAGCATGCGAATATGAATATTACGTTTACATTACTGTTAACAATGTTGAAACCTTTCTTTCAAATATTAGCAGAGTGTTTTAAGCCAATATTGTAGTAATATTTCCAGTACATTCCACAAACGTATTTAGAGATATACAGCAATAATAATTTTCTCCAATATTACCTAAATATTTTTAAGAAATGTGAAGATAATTCTGACAAGGATACATACATACATAATCTATAGCCTCTTTTACCTTTCAGTGTCGAGGACCATATATTTATCAAATATTTTAAAATAATATTTAAGCGATACTTCTGACATATATATCAGTAATGCAGGCGAAGTGTCACATCTAGTGTTAACATAAATATTGTTTCTCAATATTTAGGAAATGTTGTGTGCTACTTGGGAAAGGTAACACAATATATTATGTAGTTTTAAACTAATATTATATATGTATAATAACTTCCTGAATATATATCCGCATTTAAAAAATTTGGAGTAGCTACACAAAATTTTAACTCAAGTTTTGGTTACGTCTGTTATTTGAAAAGGTATATACATGGTATCTCAAAAATAATGGGACATGGATCTATCATAGGTTCATTAGATTATAATAAACCAATGAAACCTAATATACCTTAATACAAAGTTCCCCCAGTAAGAAGTTATAGTTTTAGATGTAAATTTTTTATTTCTAGTTTTTATGTTAATTTTCACAAATGTAAAGATATCGATTTTGTTACACACGCTTATTATTTTGTACGTTACTGATTAAAACAATTTCATAAACCAGACTTGACTGTAAGAGGCATTTTACCTATCTTTCAAATTTTTATGACAAAAGAAATATATGACCAATTGGTGGCCCATTCTTTTTGAGGCACCCTGTTAATCTCTATTAATATTTGGTTTATTTAAGCTACAAAAGAGAAATTATTTTTTTAAACTTCATCAACAAACAATATACGAGCAGCATAGTGTTGAATACTCTTCCATCCAATACACAATAACATTAAATAACACAGTAAGTTCTTGTCTCTTAATTAATTTAACCTTCTTAATGTCTTTATTTATTTTCTAGTTAGTATTTGATAAGAAATCTATTTTTGATATGGAACTCGACCCTTTTATGCATCTTCCTGCAATGTACTGCTCACAGACAGACCATCAGTCCCAATCGTCGTCCAATATTAGCAAACTACCAGTTCTTGACAGCAACCAGTCAACAGAGCGAACATAGACCTCCACCTGCTACAGCTACCACCTCCTGGAATACACCTTCTCTCTCTGACGACACCCTTTTGGAATCTCCTCTCAACAATTAATAGATTGACGTAATCCAATTTTATTTTTGTTATATGTCAAATGTATTCTTTTAAATAAAGCTGTCCCAATATGACTCCTCAAGTATTCACTTGTATATAAGAATTCTTCTATCCATTAGGTAAAGCTACCACATACCAATTATCTTCTTTAGTTAATTCTTCGCTTCTCTTAATTATATGTTAATATTTCATTTTTATTCACCATGTAGATTTAGATTTTACCCTTTTTATATTAGCCAAACATTTTCTCAATAAAACAGGGTTATATTCAATATTTTAATTAGACAAAAATCGTTTTTCTACATAGTTTTTAGTTTGTTGTTTTTCAATAATCGGAAACAAATTTCCTAATTACTACATTTTCATTAAATATGCCTTCTAGTCTTATCTATTTTGATTTAAACCTATTAAATATTATATTATTTCAAAATTGACATTTGTCATTGATTTTCTAACTGTATTTTATCAAATTTTATTTTAATTTCAATCCACCTGTAATTTTCAAATAGCTATGTTTCAGACACAAATCTACTTTATCCCCAAATAAATTCGAACCATCCTTTATCTAATAGACTTGTCTGTCTGGGACGCTGGTCCGTCCGGGACGCTGTTTCAGCAGCCAAACCGTAAGAGATAGAGAAAAAAGTTATGAAAGTTATATGTTTGGAATGATCATGTCAGGTCAGGAACCGAATTTCAGTCACGTGACACTTCCGGTTTTCGAGAAATCACGTGATTTCCGTCCGTCCGGGACGCTGTTTCAGCAGCCAAACCGTAAGAGATAGAGAAAAAAGTTATGACAGTTATATGTTTGGAATGGTCATGTCAGGTCAGGAACCGAATTTTAGTCACGTGACACTTCCGGTTTTCGAGAAATTGCGTGATTTCCGTCCGTCCGGGACGCTGGTCCGTCCGGGACGCTGTTTCAGCAGCCAAACCGTAAGAGATAGAGAAAAAAGTTATAAAAGTTATATGTTTGGAATGGTCATGTCAGGTCAGGAACCGAATTTTAGTCACGTGATACTTCCGGTTTTCGAGAAATTGCGTGATTTCCGTCCGTCCGGGACGCTGGTCCGTCCGGGACGCTGTTTCAGCAGCCAAACCGTAAGAGATAGAGAAAAAAGTTATAAAAGTTATATGTTTGGAATGGTCATGTCAGGTCAGGAACCGAATTTTAGTCACGTGACACTTCCGGTTTTCGAGAAATTGCGTGATTTCCGTCCGTCCGGGACGCTGGTCCGTCCGGGACGCTGTTTCAGCAGCCAAACCGTAAGAGATAGAGAAAAAAGTTATAAAAGTTATATGTTTGGAATGGTCATGTCAGGTCAGGAACCGAATTTTAGTCACGTGATACTTCCGGTTTTCGAGAAATTGCGTGATTTCCGTCCGTCCGGGACGCTGGTCCGTCCGGGACGCTGTTTCAGCAGCCAAACCGTAAGAGATAGAGAAAAAAGTTATAAAAGTTATATGTTTGGAATGGTCATGTCAGGTCAGGAACAGAAATTCAATCACGTGATTTTAAAAAATATTGTTTTTATTTAATACGCTTTCTATTTGAAAAACGGTCTTTTTCGTTTTATTAAATGAGACATTTGTCTCACTGGTTGCTAGTTTTAATCTAATTGTAATATCCCAATTTTAACAAATTTAAATTCAAACTATATTAAGTTGTATCATACCAATACGTTATTTTTGTGACAGATTGCTTTGCCAAATAACCTATTTGCCCTGAATATAGAACCAAACTCACTTTTGCCAAAATCGACTTCCGAAGGAAAATTCTCACAGATAGACATGAAATGTTACACTTTGGTGAGAATCGCCAATGTCAATATAAAAATTATTTTATGACGATCCCTCAGGATTGCAATGCAGTTTTTAAAGTAAAAAATGTAATACTTGCACTCGCATACCATGCATTGAATCGCTTGCGTGGCCGAGAGGTTAGGGAGCTCGACTGCGGTACCACAGTATGGGGTTCAATCCCGACATCTGGCAACTGGCAGGCTGCCCAGCCAGTCACTTTAAAAATTGGGTACCGAAACCACAGTTCTGGAAGTAGAGAAAGGCAGCCGTCGAAGGCGTGATGCTAACCACATCACCCAGTATGCCGTTAACGGTGAGCCAGATGACTGGGTTTTGGAAAGAGATACTTCGACGACCCTAACTCGCCCAGTCTCAGGCCATGTTTCTCCATAAAATGAAGTGCTCGAACTTTACTTACCATGCATTAAAGTGACGTTTGTAAATGCAGTATTTGATTGAAGCAAAGAACTGAAAATTTTCACTTAAAGCAGAACGCATCTGTACGCCAAAAACTGATGGAATTGTGATATAGAAGAGCAGAGGTGAATTGAAGATGACGTTGAAGTTACAGCCACTTTTATTGATCGAGAAATTATTTAAAGCATTATAACAACTTATAAGATACAAGAGAACTAGTATTTACAAAAATCTAATAAAGGCAACGATAAAATTGATAAAAGTATGACCGACTGTCTATAAAACAAAACAAGACGTTCTGCATGCGCAAACAGAGCATTATTCATAGACAAGATGCATATGAAAGTATTCAAAGAAAGCAGTAGGTACAAGTGTTAATCAGTGCAGTAGACGAAGTAAAAATTGTAATAAATACTTGCTTGCTTCTCAAACTGTTTTATATCAGAATGAATGATTATGTATGTATATGTATTATCGGTAACCTCATTTTACCTTGTGGTGTAAAGGCTGGTGCTTTATATGCTTGCGTCTGGTGGTACAATGCTCAAGTTGCCCCGGATTCGGGTTACAAAGTTGGAGCGTGCCTTTTGTGCTTACGCAGCATCCATTGTGTGTCATGGTTATGAGTTGACCTTGTTATTCTATCTCTTAGGTCTGTGGTCTTGCACAGAGAACAGTTTATTTGGTGCCCAACTGTGAATAGTCTCAACGAGCCCGATTCCAATCTTCAGGGCTGTGGAAGAATTCCGCTCCCTGCGGGATTCAAACGGAGGACTTACTTAATGCAAGCCTAGCATCTTCCAAACTGGGCTACCCGGCTGTATGAATTATTAATAAACTAAAAGAAAATACGTGATTTACATACAATATGCAACTTCTGTTTTCATTTGTATACCACATCGTTCAGTTGTAAATACGGTTTCAATCATTACACCCTACCTTTGTGTGGTGACAATTTTTGTGCTTAAACCTTTATTATGGTTGACTTTATTTTTATTTAACACTGTTCGATTTCTTAAGTGAAGAATGAAGTACTCAAATTTACCTGGTAGACTCTATAGTCCATTTACTTGACATCTGCACTGTCAAACTGACATTATGTTGGCACCACTGCTATTTTTCACATTTTAACAATTAAATTACTGTACAGTCTAATAAAAAACACAGATGTCAAGTAAATGGACTCTAGTTTGTTTCATATTAAATTTAAATTTTACGTCCCCCAGAGCAATTCGGATTACTGTGTAATTATCTAAAACCACAATTACAGTAGGTACATAATCAATTAGAATTAAAAGGCAGTTTTATTTAATATTTTACAATACAGAAAGGTTTTGAAACAGATGTATACACACAAAAATTAACTTACATTACACTAGAGTATCGACAATGTTATGCTAAGGTATCACCATTGAGGTCGGTAGATAATGGGGCTTTATAAAAATGTCAATACAAATGTCAATTTTACAATGGTCATACCATTCTAGCTCGCCAACAATATCATTTTGCTCAACTTAATTTAATTCCAGAAAGAATATAAGTGAACTACAGTTTAGCTCATATCAGTTCCTTTATTACAAAAGCCTATACTCTTGGATTTAACATTAATAGCCATTTTAGAAATGATATTTTATGTACTAGTGCAAAATAACTAATTAGTACATTAGTTTTCTGTATGTAGTGGCAGTGGCTTGTATGATTTAGTAATAGAATGAATGCACCTCAATCATCGAATGGATAGAAGAGGTTATAATTATGAATGAACTAATGAAATATGAAATTTGGACTTGTCACTGTCAAAATCTGTGTTAATAATCAAAATTATTTTATTTCCTCTTGACTTGTTAAACGGTCATTTACTGTCGTCTGAAGTGACTCGGTAAATGAGTCTTTACAGGCCAGGTGCCTGTAAAGTTTTACTGTCGTCTGAACTGACCGGTAAATGAGTCTTTACAGGCCAGGTGCCTGTAAAATGTTGCCATCACGACTTTACAGGCACCTTGTTTTTTAATTTAAGAGACATCCTTTATTAGTAGCTTCAGCGTACTTATGCGAACGTTTTGTCCGTCCGTCCGTCCGTCTGTCTGGATCGCCTGTAACTTTCGAACGGCTACAGATATCGAAATTTTGAAAGGGGGCAAAGTTGTTGCTAAGGTCCCGAGCACCTTCATGCGCTATTTGGTTTTGGCGAAAGGTGGCGATTTTCCACTTTGCAAAATTTCCAAGCATTGTAGCACAGTGGCGGCTTGTCCACTTGGCGCCATCTACAGAACTTCGGTGGTCACGTTTTGAACTACACATTCTGAAGCTACTCTTTAGATCTGTAGTTGAGCAGTTTATTAATCGCTAATATGATATTTTAGGATTTTCAGCAAGAGGAAATAAAACGTTGTATGTGGCTCGCTTGCAATTAGCCTTTATTTTGGCTCACCGGATTACAAGGCTCGGTCCTACGTCGCTCTCCCTGCAAGTATCCGGCTCGCCCATAAAGGCTAATTTACTAAGCTTGCCACGTAAATAACTATTAAAAGACCCACGTGCTCTCCTGAAATATGTCAAATTTGACATTCAAGGGTACTTCAATATACCAAGGCTTTTAAAATTCAGCCTACTTAGTAATGCAGTCCTACCAATTATTTATCTCGCAGTTAGTACATTATATGATGTAATTAATCTAAAGTAGTTATGCCACTTATAATTATATTCATATTATCTAACTAACCTCCATTTCTCAGGTGATTGATATTCGCATATACAACATATGTATAATTAAGCTATTCTTCTTCTGCGAGTATCCTCGCGTGTCCAGCTAAATTCCTTCAGCTTGCTGATATATATGCGCAAATAGAACATTTCTAAACTTTTTCCCTGTACGTGTCTTCATATTTATAACTAAACTCTTTTTATCTGCTCTACTGAATTATACTTTTCTACTGCTTTATAATTGCAAATTAAACATAAATAAAGTTTTTCTCTTGCATGTCTCCTAATATGTACTGTAAATTTACTTTTGCTTACTGCTTTATATGTGCAAGTTGAACATGAATAATGTTTTTCTGCAACCATCTTAAGAGTAATTACTTTTAATACTAAAATCTGTCATTGAAGCAGATGCTTCTTATACTGACACAAAATATGTATGTTGCTAAGCAACACTTTTAGTTCCTAGGATTAAAAGTACTTTTATCCGCAAACGTCACAAAAGTGACAACCTGTGGCCGTGTGCTATTAGCTCGGGTGATTCAGTATGTTCATATATCATTAGAGTAGCTCCTTATTTGAACAACAGAGGTTGGCGCAGGGGTACAGTGCTCACCTGTCACGCGGGTGGCCTTGGTTCGATTCCCGGTCGATGCATCCTTTTTTTAAATTTATATTAATGAAATTTACCTGAATACGTTTGCGGATAAAATAGTATATGTTATTCGGAGTAAAAGTGACTTTATGTGCCTTAGCTGAATTATTTGCCTCACTGACGTTCGGCTAAATAAACTTCAGCTTCGCCACATAAAGTATCACTTCTACTCCTAATAACATAATCTACTTTTACTGCCTATGAACTAAAAGTAAGGTCTAACTGGGCACGTATGGATGCAGTTGTCATAATGATTTTTCAATGAGAAACTGTACTTTTTTAGGTTGCAGAAAAAACTAGTAGTATGTATTATTCTCATTAAAAGTGGCTCTGTTTGACTTGCAATTTTTGTGTTTGCTCGGCTACGCTTTGCTTCGCCTCGCAAATGCAAACATGCTTGTCGAACAAAGTGCCACTTTTAATCCTAATAAAACAATATACTACTATCTCCTGCATGTCTCATCACATGTGCAGTTACGTTACTTTCCTTTATAGCCACATATGGAACAGAAACGTATTTCCCCAGTATGTTGTATGATCAACAAAATAGCTTGTCTTTATTGCTTTACATAAGGCTTTTCTCTTGCATATATCATCATATGTACAACTAAACTACTTCTCCATGCTGTCTCATATAGGCAAATTGAATATGCCTCAGGTTTTTTTCCTGTATGTGTCCTCATATGCTGAGTTAAAATATATATTTCTTTGCTGATTTATAAGCACATATAGAACACGAATACGGCTTCTCTCCTGCGTGTGTTCTAATATGTATAATTAAGAAATTTTTTTGTGCTGCTTTATATGGGCAAATTGGACATCATAAGCTTTTCCTCCTGTATGTCTCCTCATATTATGTTGAGTTAAATTACCTTTCACTGCTGCTTTATAATCACATATAGTACACGAATAAGGTTTTCCTCCTGTATGTCTCATCATATGTTCAGTTAAATTGCCTTTCCTTGCCGCTTTATAATCGCATATAGAACACGAATAAGGTTTTTCTCCTGTATGTTTCCTCATATGTTCAGTAAAATGAATTTTTCTTGCCGTTTTATAATCACATATAGAACATGAATAAGGTTTCTCTCCTGTATGGGTCATCATATGTTTAGTCAAAATGCCTTTATCTGATAATTTCAATTCACAAATAGAACAAGAGTAAAATGGTTTTCTCTCCATATTTTCCAAGCAATTTTCTTCTGACCCGTATTCACCGGCCTTGGGATGAAACGATTGCTCCAAGAGGCTATCACTTGCTACACACGTAACAAGCAATTCATCTTTTATATCAACTTGCTCCTGTTTAATATCCAACTCGTGATAAGCCGTGTTAGCTAAAGTGTCTTCAATGATTCCTCGCCGTGCATGTAAGGTTGCCACTACTTTGTTTTCATCAACCTTTAGCAGTGGTTTATGAAACCGGCTGGCCATGGTACCACACAAATCATTATCAATTAATTCCTGTTTGATGTCCATTGTAATAACAAGTGGAGAATCAGGATTTATTAATTGGTAGTAATATCTGAAAACAAGAGTGTGCGATATTCAGTTACTTTAAGTTGGTTATGTTTAGTTCTAATATATTTACTTACACGGAATAGTATGAATTTAGAATAAACAACTGATTTAAATTTAACAGAAAACTCAATATTGAATAGATAAAATTATCCTATCCAAACAACCATCTACAATATTGACATTAGTAACAAGTCAATTAGTTCAAATGATAATTAAAAGAACTACTTCATATACATGGTGTTCATCACTTACAGGATGGTTTTCAGTAGAGAGCATCCACCTGATATAAATTAGATATTCGTAAAATTGGCAGTTTTTAAAAATCACATCAAATATATAAAATTTTACTTCTAATGTTTAATTGAATTAACTCAGCAAAGCAACCATGATCTGCCTTACAAAAACTTGCCCTGCAAGTAATTAGGGTCACTTCTTATAATAGCCCGTGTGGGGTTGCTAGTACCCCATCGGGCGCCTCCCCGGGTGGCGGATAGGGAAACGCCCACCAGATATGGTGTATACTGGGGGAATAAAATACCCGGGGCGGACCAAAACTAGCAGCAGCGTCTGATCCAGAATGGACGGCTGCAAACAGCGTCTGACCCAGAATGGGCGGCTGATATAAAAAGGTCCCCCTTTTAGGGGTTGTGGCGTCAGGCTTTAGCAACCTGGCACATGTAAAACCGAAAGGGAAATAAAAGAATAAAGAGCAGGACGAAAAATAATACAAAGAGAATAAATCCCCGCGTCATAATCCACACCTCCACAGGAGGGAGCCCCATAGGATACGGGGGGGGGAGGCAATTCTGCGCTACGTTCAATAAACCCAGTTTTATCTAACAACCAGACGACGAAACGGAAAAAGACAAGATCTATTAAATGTGGTACCTGGAACATCCAAGGTTGGAGGGCTAAAGATATTGAGGTCATTCAGGAGTTTAAGAAAACGGACATGGACATACTCGTAATCAGCGAAACAAAGAAAAAAAAGACTGGAACAGAGGATATAGACAACATCATGTTTTGTTGGAGTGGAGTGAAGAAAGAGGACAGAGCAAAAGCCGGAGTGGGAATTTTAATGAAAAGGCAATGGAAAAAGAGAATACGATCTTGGGAACCCATAGACAAAAGAATAATAAAAATTTACTTGTAAATTTTTGGACGAGATATAGTAATCATCGGAGTATACGTACCAACAGAAGACAGTCCAATAATAGAGAAAGAAAATTTTATGGAAACCTTACAGGAAGAAATCGATAAGGTGAAACAATCGCAAGAGATTATTATAATGGGAGACCTAAATGGAAGGACTGGAAGGAGAGAAAACGATAAAATAGCCGGACGTTTTGAAGAAGATATCATCAATACAAATGGAGAGAGACTTATTGAGATATTATTACAGTTTTAATTCCTCAGATCGACATTGATCATATTTACTGTCCAAAATCGGGTACAAACTACAGGGTTCGGCGGCTTTACCGGAAAACACAGATCTTAATGTGTCGAAACAGGTGTTGTTGTCCCAGTTACCCGCACTTAGCTCAATCGGGAAGGCGTAGTTCGAAAGCTCAAAGAAAAACCGGCGGCACTTACCCTATGGCTTGCTTAAGATAGATGTCTAGAGCGCCACTTGTTTCTAGATAGGGAATGGCTAACGTGTTAGAAACAAGAACACACAAGTAGCCTATGGGGAGGTCCTCCAGGTAACTGCACTCCGCTACAGCGTCCCCTCCGCCAAGCTCCTTCGGGCCTGTTGATGTATACACGGGGTGGCCTTGCGACAAATGACTTACCTTGATGGTCACACCCTCTAGAGCATTAAAAGAAAACACTAGCACAAGCCCAAATCTAGGGGCGTTCTTAATTGAAGGGCAGGCTTTGGGTTCACACTTAATTACATCCGGCTTTTGCCGTAATTAACTAATGACTAAAGGGTTCAGCAACAACAAATAACCAGACTGAAAATAATCAAGATTTATGTTTAATAGACCACCCAGCGGTGATTTTGAATTTAATACAACGGGTACATCCCAACCGGAATTTCGGGGTCCCCTAGCAAAAGTTAACTTAATCTAAGCATCACTAACAAGTAAGCAGAACAAAATCACAGGAGAAACGCCCCTGCGTGTAATAATTAATTTGAATAGTTTAATCGAGCGGGCGTACGCAATGTCCAATATAAACTTAAATAGCGCACGACAAATGGTGGGTATCACTTCACACGGCACATAATTAAACAAAGCGAAAACACATATTTACTGTAAACAATTTTACCTTGGCCCCAAAGCGTGTCTTCGGCGAAAGAGGTGAACCAGGTCCCCGGTGGAGTCGCTTGGCAGAATGAGGGCTGCAGTGCAAACGGAGTTGTTGGGATGAAAGTTTAGGGACTCCCCAGTAATCAGGAACAAGAGATGACGGCCTCTGATGAAGCTCTGGTGAAACGTGACGAAGGTGTTGCGAAAAACCCCAAGAAGGAGGCAAACAAGGGTGGGCCGGAACCCCTCAACGGTTGTGGAAGAAATTACAGCAGACAATACGACAATATCGCGCGGCGAGCCCCCCCTCTAATTACTGTACACACCCGGCGTTGGTACACAAATATGCATTAAGTAATGGTTTTCCCCACTTAACAGGGAAAAGTTACATAAGGGCTTAAAGATGTCGTCTCTAATCGAATGTGCAAGTAATGCAAGTATCTTCCCATGGGAAGCAAGCTGTAGGAAACGAATCTGCCATTCGTATCAACGCCGAGTAAATTACTTTACTTCAACCGCCCGCCGCGCGCACTTTTAAAACCCACAGAAAAAAATGCTCGCTTCAAAGGTTCGAGCTTGACTGACTTAAGAATTCCAACCCCGCATAACAATCACAGAGTTAATCCCCTCGTTGCTGTGCAATCGTCTCTCTCTCTCCAACGCGGACGGGCATGTTCCCTCTCAGGATTACACCATTCCTTACCGTGCAATGAAATAAAAAAAATTTTTACTACGTAAGCTTAATTGGGCAAAAAGGGGCCTTGAATCTTGGACAAAGAATTTTGTGGTTATAGCGAGTTCCAGAGTATCGGGTTGCTACGAAAAGTCCCCGGATTGATTTATCGATGAACCGAAATAGCATGTGAAATCTCATTTCTTTATCGCGTAAGGCAAAGGGAACTTGAATTTAAAACACGCTGGGTGCATAAGAGTTCCGAGAATTTTGTATTAAAGGCGCCTGGGTGCCGGAATGAACAACGCCATTAGCGTGCGAAGCGGAAACGTTTATAAAGAAATATTTCATTGGGGTGTGATTGTTTTTGATTTGGGTTCCACCGGACTTTAGATATAACTGGGAGCCCCAAGGTTACAAAACGAACCAAACAATTTGAACGTGGCACAGAAGTGCTTACGGAGAATTTCCGTCAAGCGTTTGCATCTTGAAATGTGGCCTAAATAAATCGGTAGCAGCTTCTAAAAATACAAGGCCGGCTGAAGATTAAAATTGAATTTTATGTAAAACGTGTTCAACTAATTTTCTGATGACAACCCATAGTTGGACCAGTCGCATGAATCGCTTAGTGACGTCGAATCATCTAACAATATGCCAATTAAATAATCTCAGGATTACAAACGGCTTCTATCGTCACAAAGATATTCAGTAGTTATATCCCTAGTGCAGTCTGTATATTCGAGTATTTCTCGAGAACGCGAAGCGTTCGAGAGAAATACTCGAATTATACAGAATGCACGCGGGGAATATTGCAAGACTATTCCTCGAAGAAATGTCATTCTTTGTATACCACACTATTAATTTTTAAATAATTTTCAGTTTTGTTTCTGAAACTTCTTGTGTATCTAGCTGCTTTGCTCTTCTTCCCGCAAATACTCGATATTGCACTTGTGCAAATACCCGGGTATTGCACTAGTGCAAAATATTCGCTGTATTCAGCTCTGATTGGTTCAAATTTTGAAAATTGATTGATGTGATTGGTTTATATTATCTGAGGGGAATAGTAATAAGTATACGTGGATACAAAGCACGCGAAATCTTAGATCAATAATTGATTACATTATTTTCAAAAACGAGACCACGATAAAAATAAAGGATATAAGAGTAAAGAGGGGAGCAGAATGTGGAACTGACCACCGACTACTCGCTGCAAAAATTGAGTTCCCAGGATACAGACGAAAGCCTAACAATAATACGGAATCTGAAAAACCTGAAGCGCTACACAAGGAGAAAACATTCAAAATACATCTTCTTCAGGAAGATTCTATAAGAGATCTATACCAACGAAGACTGGATCAGAAACTAAATGAATTTCACTAGCCTAAGAGAAACGTACGAACATATAAAAGGCAGTATAAAAGAAACAGCAACAGAGGCCCTAGGGGAAAAAGAGAAAACAACGGGAAAACACCAAATAAGTCTAACCAAAAACACCACAGAAGCCATTAAGAAGAAAAAAGAGCTATATAAAAAATGGCTAAGTACAAAGCAAGAGGAAGACCATCAAGAATATAGAGATAAAAATAGAGAGGTTAAGAGACTTATAGTAGAGGAGAAAAATGAAAACTGGAAGAAAGCCTGCATAAATATTGAACAATATATTGGGAGAGCAAGAAACTCGGAATCCTGGCGAATGCTTAAGGCATTAAGAAAAAAAACAAAAGAAAAGGAATATATCCCCTTTATACAAGAGAAGCAGTGGGAAGACTACTACAAAGATCTTTTGACTGAAAGACGACCAGAATTTATGGAAGATCAAGAAGGGGAGTATAGAGATTTTGAACAACAACAAATAGAAGTGAGCTTAGAGGAAGTCAAAAAAGTAATAAAATCTATCAAAAACAGTAAGTCAGCAGGACCAGGAGGAATCGTCCCTGAAATGATTAAGTAAGGATCAGAAAAACTATTTCGCATGATCCAAAACATGTTCACAAAAGCTATTAATGGGGAAGAACTACCTAGAGTATGGACACAAGCTTTTATAACATCTAGATATAAGAAAGGCGATAGAAATAAGTGCGAAAATTACAGAGGCATTAGCGTTATAGCGACTATGGGGAGAATATACGGACGACTAATCAGAAACAAGTTAGAAGAAGAAATAAACGGCAAAATTGGAGAAGACCAAGCCGGTTTTACTGCAGGAAGGTCGTGCATAGATCACATCTACACAATACAACAACTTTTAGAAAAGAAAAAGGCAAAAAATAGGGATGTCCATCTAGCCTTCATAGACCTGAAAAAGGCTTACGACTCAATTCCCAGAATGAAATTATGGAAAGCAATGAACGCGATAGGAATAGAAGAAAAGTTAATCACCGCCGTAAAGAACTTATATAAATACAATCAAGTTTCAATTAAACAGAAAGAAATTTGAGTCACATCTTTAAAACATCCAAGGGACTGCTACAGGGATGTCCTACATCACCAACACTATTTAAGATATTCCTGGGACAAACATTAAATAATTGGAAGAGGAAATGCGAAGGCATGGGAATACCGATACGAAATGAACATCTTTACACGTTAAGTTTTGCAGATGACCAGGTAGTGATTGCGCAAGATGATGAAGACCTGAGCTATATGTGACGTAAGTTGAAGGAAGAATATACCAAGGCAGGAATGGAAATTAACTTCAACAAAACAGAATACCTAGCAACAACAGAAGAAATAAAAAATTTAGAAATTGAAAATAATCTAGAAATAAAAGGGGCAGCTAAATTTAAATACTTAGGATTCATCATTTAAAAAAATGCAACCACAGAAGAAATAAAAAATAGGCTTGGACAAACCCGAATATGCACAAGACAACTTAATGCAACACTCTGGGACAGGCACATTACAGGAAATACAAAAAAAAAGAATTTACAAATCTATCGTGGAGAGCATAATGACGTACGGAGCGGAAAACTGGGTAACGAATAAGAAAATCAGAAGTAAAATCAACGCAACGGAAATGGAATCCTGGAGACGATGTTGCGGAATTACAAGGCTAGACAGGGTTACTAACGAGGGGATAAGGAGGAGAATGGACGTCAAGAGAGAAACTCTCAAGTACATAAAAGAGAAAAGACTAACATGGTATGGGCATGTCCGTAGAACAGACGAAAATAGATGGATAAGAAGAGTCACTGAATGGAGCCCAATGGGAAGAAGAAGGAGAGGAAGGCCGAGAAGATCATGGAGGGATGAAGTGGATGAGGCGATGGAAAGTAGAGGCCTTGAGGACAGAGAATGGGAAGACAGAAAGAGATGGATAATCTGGTTGAAGGAAGGAAGACAGCGTCAGCTGTTATATCCTAATCTATATATACTAGCAGTCCAGTGAGACAAATGTCTCATTTAATAAAACAAAAAAGACCGTTTTGCAAATAGAACGCGTATTCACCACACGTACGTATATGACGTCATTGTTGGTAGCAAACTACTAGTCGCATTCGCCTTGATAAAATTTGTCTAGAATCTAACTTAAAAAGTTAGGATTAGGATAATTACGATAATAATTAGTGTTAGAGACTGAAATTCGGTTCATGACCTGACATGACCATTCCAAACATATAACTTTCATAACTTTTTTCTCTATCTCCTACGGTTTGGCTGCTGAAACAGCGTCCCAGACAGACAAAACAGCGTCCCGGACAGACACGTCTATTAGATAAAGGATATTATAATAGTCCAGGCCCCGAAAACAAAATATCGACAAAAGATGTCATTAAAACCCAAGTAGATGAAATTCTGCACATAAGTAGTTTTTTGGTTGTACTTTAAAAAAAAAATGTTTTGCACTCGAGCGACTATGGAAAAGGTGGAAAATGCACGGAAAAAATCGGAAAATTTAAATTTTGCGAATATTTTGGAACAGAGTGAAAATTTCTATATAGCATGTAGAATGAAAATTGTAGAGCGGAATATTCTCTATAAAAAAGTTCTATTAAAGTGTTTTTGAAAAACTCTTCATTTTCGAGATATTTAGCTTTTAAAAGAAAATTTGGTAAGTCTAGTCACTCAGGGTCCTCCTGTGTGCACTGTCTGTGTGCATGTAATTTGACCATGTATCTTTATGTTTTTTGACCCGAAAAAGCGATTGCCGATGGCCCCAAGTTCCAAAATGGTCCCATAAATTGTTATTAACAAATTATTGCAAAATTATGGGTTTTTCGCGTACTGCTCCATGACATATCGGAAAAATAACAATGTTAAGTTATTAAATTAGGGTTTTTTGCAAATAGCGCAAAATCATTAATAGATATAACAAAGTTTTTCTAATAAAAAAGAGCTAGGAAAATTCTGGACATTTTAGTTTTTTTTATTTTTGTACTATAATAATTGACAGAGATATGAATTTTTAAAGAGTTAACCTTTTTTAAAAAAACGTGAAAAATTGATTTTTCGACCTTATCTTGGATCATTTTTTAATGCTTTTACTTAAATAATTATTATAGCAAATAATGACACTAATAAACGATAACAAACAAACAATAATTACAGAGGCTCTGCTTTAGCACGCTGTTGTGAATAACTGGGAATTCACTTGAACTTCTAGCACTGGTTCGGTAGAAATTTATCGAGACCCAGGAATAATTTCCCTTGTGGGTCTAAACCCATAAATAAAAATCACTTGGTAAATTTTAAAACGTTTGTATTGAGATACTGGGGGAAAGTGGCCGAGGCTGCGCTTAACAACTGGTTTTAAGCTAAGGGTTGCAACTTTGCGCGCGCAGACCAGCCTTACACAAATGTACAGTTTTAACATTAATTAACATTCCGCCCGCCTTGAACTGACGGGTTCAATATTATGTTTTTACAGCTTGAATATCATATAAAAATACACACATAAAAACAACAAACACAGTATCATGGAATTAAATGAAATACCTTTAGAACAGGAAAAAGTATTACACAACTATATATACCTACACAAAAACAAATGCATAATCATGGAAGTAAAAATGAAATACTTTCAAAAAAGAAGTATTACATAAAAATATATACATAAAAACAACAGACACAATCATGAATTAAATGAAATACCTTGACAACAAGGACAAATATTACATAGAAATATATACACATATAACAGATAGAATTATAGAATGACATAGGTAATAGATCACTAAATGAAACCAATAATAATATCGTCTACTGTCATTATTTATAGGCGCACACCAACACATCGCAAATTGATCGCGTTTCACTTACGTCACTGGCAAGATGCAAAGTTTGTGCACTGTACGCCTCACGGTTTGGCCGTTTGCTGTTACGACCACTGCTGCTCTGGGAACGCCGTCATTTGTAGGAACAACCTCGATCACCCGTCCTAAAGACCATTGCAAGGGAGGCAAGTTTTGGTCCTGTATTAGAACGATGGAACCGACACGTAGCAACTCGGGCAATCGTCGAAACCATTTTACCCTTGCTTGTAGTTCAGGTACTACTTCCTTGCTCCACCGTTTCCAAAACGTTTGGTGGATGTGCTGAATATGTTGGAAGTGTCCCAATCGGTTGGTAGGCGTCCCTAGGTAACTTTCTTCTGGCAAGGAGCTTAGCGGTTTGCCAATAAGAAAATGACCAGGAGTTAATGGATTAAGGTCTGTTGGATCAGTGGATAAAATTGACAAAGGACGTGAATTTAATGTTGCCTCTATCTGAACTAATAATGTTTGAAATTGTTCATAATCTAAAAAGGTAGTACCTAAAACTCTTCTAAGATGCAACTTAATAGAGCGTATACCCCTTTCCCAAATGCCACCTTGGTGGCTTGCACGAGGAACTATAAATTCCCATTTTATATTCTCTGTTGTGAGAAAGTTCGAGATTTTAATATTTGTATCTTTAGAAAGTAAAAATTTTGAAATATCGCGCAACTGATTTGCAGCACCTACGAAATTCTTTGCATTATCCGACGTTATGGTATGGGGCTTGCCCCTACGCCCTATAAATCGCCTAAGTACAGCAATAAATGCATCCGTAGTTAGATCTGTCACAAGTTCCAAATGGACAGCCCTCGTAACTAAGCATATGAATATACAAATATATGACTTAATCATCTTTGGCCTCCTTGTTTTTCTATCCTTAATTTGAATAGGCCCTGCGTAATCAACGCCAACATTAAAAAAGGCCGGTGTATTCGGCTGCAACCTTTTTGAAGGCAAATCACCCATTAAAGGGTTGTAACTTTTGGGGTTTGCCCTGAAACATGTTACACAGTTATGTATCATGGTTTTTACTAGATTTCGTCCGGAAATAGGCCAATACTGTTCCCTAATACAGGCTAGCAATTGTTGAGCACCACAATGTAACAGCGTTTGATGAAAATGCTTTATTATTAATTGCGTTAGAGGATGAATTTTTGGTAGTATTATTGGAAACTTTTTATCGTATGTGTAAGACGAATTCTTAATTCTTCCTCCAACTCGTAAGATACTGTTCGCATCCAAAAAGGGATTTAAGCGTAAAATGTTTGAAGGCATATTATTTAAAGTTTTATTGGATTGCAACATCTTTATTTCTCGAGAAAACGTGTCTGCTTGACATAGTTTGATAAGATTAATTGTTGCTTCCTTTAATTCGGATATTTGAAGTGGTACAAATAACCTTGCACCTTTAGAAGACCTTAAATTGTTTTTGAAGCGAACAATCCACGCTACTACACGAACCAACCTAGTAAAATTGGAGAATTTTTGAAATAAATCAGTGGAAAAAATATTCAGACAACTCATAACGTGTTGAATGTTACTTTTTAGTTCGCTTGTAGGCAAGCTACAAGATTGAATTATTTGTTCGGGCCACTTATCAGCAGCTAAGGACAAAAATTTAGGACCAGAGAACCAAATTGTAGTGCTTAATAGATCAGATACAGAAGCACCTCGTGACACCAGATCGGCAGGATTATCGGCGGATCTCACATGAAACCACTCGTTTTTGTTTGATAGCTCTTGTATGGAAGCTATCCGATTTGCTACAAAGGTTTTGTATTTATTTGCCGTAGAATTAATCCAATGCAAGACAATTGTGGAGTCGGTCCAAAGAAAGGTTTGATCGAATTTAATAGCAACGGATTGTTTCACCTTCTGCACTAATTGTACTAACAGTAACGCGGCACACAGCTCCAATCGCGGAATCGTGGCTCCTTGTATTGGACTTATTCTAGATTTCGCACAAAATAATCGGACGGTAATGTTGCCGAATGAGTCTTGGGATCTAACATAGACACAAGCCCCGAAAGCATATAAACTACTGTCACTGAACCCATGCAGTTGAATATTTTTATAATTTGCTAGTTTTATACATCGTGATATTTTTAATAACCTCAAATCTTGCAATTGATCCTTAAAGGCAATCCATTCGAAGTTCAAATCAATTGGGATTGATTCATCCCATAAAAGACCTAATTGCCAAAGCCTTTGAATTATTAACTTGCCCTTTACGATTAACGGTGCAAGTAAACCTAAAGGGTCAAACAACCTTGCTACCGCGGACAGAATAGTTCGCTTAGTGTTTTTTGAATGAGTGTTATCACTCACAGTATCGTATTGTATCATATCCTCCAATGAGTTCCATGAAACTCCTAACGTTTTTGAATGTTCACGCTCGCCTAATGGTATTGTGAAGTAATTTATATCACTGGAGCCTTTTTCCAAAACTTCAGCACAATTTGATAGAAATTTGCGTATTGGTAACCCTGCACTTGCTAAGATACTAGTTATATGCGATCTAATTTTTATAACTTCCTGAACTGTATCTGCTCCAGTAAGCAAATCGTCCATGTAAAAGTCCCTTTTAATTACTTCCGAAATTTCAGGAAAATTTTCAGAATTTAAGTCGGCCAAATACTGAAGACACTTTGTTGCAAGGTAACTTGCACTTGTTTTTCCGTACGTTATAGTTTGTAACTGATACGTAGTTACAGGCAAATTAGGGTTTTCTCGCCAAAAAATTTGTTGAAATTTACACAAGGCGGGGTCGATTAAAATTTGCCGATACATTTTTTCAATATCAGCAGTTAAGGCTACAACATGCTGTCTAAATCTTAATAAAGTTGCAAATATGTCATTTTGCACGACTGGTCCTGAAATTTGGGTGTCATTGATTGAAATGCCAGTAGTAGTTTTAGCGCTGCCGTCATAGGCTACTCTGAGTTTGGTTGTTAATGAACTAGTCTTGACTACAGAGTGGTGTGGCAAGAAATATTCAGGTACAGCATTTAATCGAATTGTATTATTGAGTGTATTTACACTGTGATTATCGTTGGATTCTGCCTGATTAAGTTTGTCGACATTTTCAAGAGGTTTCATATGCCTTAGTTCTATGTATTCTTTCATGAACCTTGAATACTCGAAATGTAATTGGGGATTTTTTTGTAATTTTGATTCAAGTCGAAAAAAACGATCTAAAGCTTGGTTTCTTGATTCGCCCAAATTGGCTAGTTTTTCGTTAAAGGGAATAGAGACAATTAGTCTACCATCAGAATTTCGTTTTACCGTTTCTTGAAAATGACGTTCACAAAATTGCTCTTCGACAGATAATTTGGAAGTTTCGTTTTTTGGTTGAACGTTTTCAAGCTGCCAAAATTGTTCTACAGAAATTTCGAGCTCATCTCTGTGTTTTACAGAGTTATTGTTTAAAGTTAAATTTGTAAGAGCCAAATTTTGATGTAGGGTTTGATTATTACAACTGTAGTTTCCTGAAACGATCCAACCAAAGACAGTTTTTTGTAAAGTAGGCTTATTTTTTCCCAAAGATATTTGACCTACACATAGCAAACTATAGAAAAGTGAGGCCCCGATAAGAAGATCGATTTTCGATGGCAAATTAAAATCGGTGTCGGCCAATCGAATGTTGTTTGGCAAGCTCAACGAGTGCTTACCGAATGAGTTTAATGGTTAGCTATCGGCAATTCTTTGAATTGTAACGCAAGTTAGATCTGTGCGGTAATTATTGCAGAGTGACGCTAGTTGAATTTTGACAATCGAGTTTGATTGCGACACGTTCGAATTAATACCTAAAATTTTAGTCATTGATTCTTGTTTACTTAGTTTTAATTTGCTGACCATTTCGTCGGTGATGAGGTTAATGTGCGAGCCAGAATCTAACAGTACTCGTGCCCTTTGCCACCTTTTATCTTTGCCTCTTATTTGCACCATGGCTGTTGGCAGTATTACCTGTGGAGCATTATTCTTAAAACAAGGCAAGGTTGTACTAACATTTTCAGTAACAGGTTCGGTGTTAGGAAAATTAGATTGTACGCCACTGGTACTGGCTAGATTGCTATCTGAGGTGATCGTATTATTGCCTTGCTCTAAATGCAACAAGGTATGATGCTTATTCTTGCATATCTGACAAAGATAGCGTGAATGGCAAGTATTTTGGCTGGAATGGTACAAACAATTTTTACAAATTTTTAATTCTCTAGCCTTGTCAATCCGTTGCTTTACGGTTCGTTCTAAAAATTTAGGGCAATAGTTCAACGAGTGGCTAGATTTGCAAAGCGGACAAACCAATTTGTTGGTGATAAGAAATGATTGTTTATATTGAGGTTTTGTTTTAACGTAACTATTTGGAGTATTTGAGTAATAATTAGGTCGGTTATCTGCCCTTATGGAATTTTGAGAGCTATTTGTATTACTAACAAATTTGTTTGAATCGATCTCCTCCAAATATTGACAACGCTCCTTTAAAAATTCGTCGATTTCTTCTAGAGTGGCAATCTCTTTTGGTTTTAATTTCGAAAATTCCCGTCGTGTATTTTGATCAAATTTGGACATTAGAATATGAGATATAAATATGGCCTTATAATCTAAAGAAACAGGCATATTGTCCAAAGCCCTTAAATGTTTATTTAGCTCGTCGTATAAACGGCGTAATTCTATCGAGTTGTCCCTAGTAACCGGTTTTAACTCAAAAATCGCCTTTGCATGATTATTTATTATGAGCTTTGGGTTATTAAAACGTTCACAAATTAAATCAAATGCAATTTTGTAATTTTGCCCTGTGGGCTGAATATTTGAAATTAATTGCGCTGCCGCGCCCTTAACACTGTCTTTTAAATACATAAATCGTTCGACATCGGTTAATGAAGGATTGTTATGGATTAGCGCAGTGAAGGTTTCCTGATAGCTAGTAAAATTCGTGTAATCACTGTTAAAAACGGGGACGGAAAGTTTTGGCAGACGGGCATTGACATTTTGTGCACCGACTGAAACACTCGACTGGGATGAATCATTAACACGCGAAACATTTCTTTTCCGTAAAATCGTTTGAGATTTGACATTAATGGCAACATATTTTGTGAAATAATCGGTAGCGCTCATTATCTGTAAGGGTTCGCCATCGGCATTGGCTGTTAGTTGTATATACAACTCCTCATACTGAGTGTTTGCGTCTTTTATGCAAGATAATCTAAACTCAACTTCAGAAAATACTTCCTCAGTTAACTCGGCTTCGCTTAAAGAATTTAAATATGCTTCAAACTCGTTTAATTTATTTTTTAATGTTTTTGCAGTAGCTACCCATAATTTTATTTCCTTTTTCGACATCTTCGGAACGTTTTATGAGCGCTACGCAATGTATGAAAGTGAATAAGCAAATATCGACTCGATTTATCGATTTGTAGTTACTCAACAATCGCTAGCAAGAACTTGCAATGTATTATTACTTTAATTTACATCGGATGTGCTTTTATTAATAATCGTAATATGCCAGCAAATCGAATTGTAATAAATGTGAGTACAATAATCGGTTTTTTAAAAAACAAGTAAATTTCGGTTTCATTAAATTGCAACTTAGAAGGCAATATTGAATTTAAAATTGCTAGGGGCAACAATAAAA
This sequence comes from Agriotes lineatus, assembly GCA_940337035.1. Taxonomy (NCBI): domain Eukaryota; kingdom Metazoa; phylum Arthropoda; class Insecta; order Coleoptera; family Elateridae; genus Agriotes; species Agriotes lineatus. Next base: position 70,761 of record CALNHX010001962.1, on the reverse strand, counting down.
TCGGAAGGTAAGGACAAAAATAGAAATAGGAAGGTCATTCTTACAGCTTACCGTAATAGCAGGTAGCAGTTGCTGCAACAAAGGGTCTGTTTCTTTCCCCTGGCGGAGGCGTCGCTGCGTCGCCACCAAAACGGCCCTTGACCTGTCCCTTGTAGTGGTTGTAGATAATGGCGATCAGGTTGATCACGCTAATTCGGCTTCGATAGGACCAATTTTTGTTGTGAATAACTGGGAATTCACTTGAACTTCTAGCACTGGTTCGGTAGAAATTTATCGAGACCCAGGAATAATTTCCCTTGTGGGTCTAAACCCATAAATAAAAATCACTTGGTAAATTTTAAAACGTTTGTATTGAGATACTGGGGGAAAGTGGCCGAGGCTGCGCTTAACAACTGGTTTTAAGCTAAGGGTTGCAACTTTGCGCGCGCAGACCAGCCTTACACAAATGTACAGTTTTAACATTAATTAACACACGCCATGTGCGAGACTTGTCGGTTGCGTTTGACGAGTGCGCACCCTACTGCGCAAGACGTTATTCACGAATACGACTCTCGGGGCCCGTTATTGAAAATGTCGAAAAAAGTCATGACTTTAATTTGGAGATCAAAATTACCTGAGACATTTAGATAGAAAAGAAATACCACAGGGGAAAAGAGCAGATTCTCAGCTACAGTCCCCTACATTAACAGCAGTTGATTCGCCTGTGGAAATTCTTGTGACTGATTAAAAGATTTTTCGAAAAATATAGAAAATGATGAATGAAAACATTAACGAATAACGTTTCTAGGCACATATTCTGAAAGTACAGGTTCTTGGGAGCAAATTCATATATATGTCACTTACAAAAATAATATATTTGATAGATTTATGTCGGCTGGAAGCACAAGTGCCGCGAAAAACTCGAGAGCCTTAAAAACAACATTGGTTCAACATGGTTCAATTTGGCCAAAATAGTCATGTCAAAATCCCTGGCGCCTCGACTATAAAACTCGTTTCATTCTGACGAAATCACGGCCATTTTAAAGCAAGTCATCGAAAGTAAATAATCTTGTTTTAAATTACAATGAAAACATTTCATACTTAACTATTTGCTCATCAGAATGGGCTTATGGGCTAATTTCTTCGGGTGAATACAATCTTAGCTCACGAGGTTTATAGAATATTTATCCAATTTTGAAACAATACTACTAATAAAAGTTATACATTTAATTTAGCAAAATAAAAAGTAACCAATTAACAGTCTGCAGCAGACGTGGTTTCTTAGTGATTTAAAGGAGTTATTATTAATGAAATAGGCAGCTTTTTCACGTACTGTAGGTTGTACATTACTCTTAAATACAAAATCGTTTAGAAAAGTGGTACTTTTCTGCATAGCAACACTATTTTGTACGAGCAACGCATAGTTGAATTTTTAAATGCATAGTATTTCACTTGATCTTTGATATTTTTATATCAATATTTTCAGGAATTAAGAAGCTGCGTGGCGCAGTTGGGTAAGCGCCAGGGTTGCATTAAGCAAGTCGTCGGTTCGAATCCCGCGGGGGTTACTTTTTGCGCATACTATAGTTTTAAGCTAATTTGCTTTATTAATAGTCGCACAAAACATTTGGAGTCCACAAAATTAATTTAACTTAAGTTATAATAATATATGCCTTTATTAATATATGTAGTACATGAAAAAAATCAAAACATATGTACCATATTTTGGGCAAAGTTGAGTTCACAGTAGAATTACTGTGAACTGCTCTTCCACTTATCGCAATAGACTTAAGTTATGTCTTGTTGATTGTATAGGTACTGCTTGTATTGGCATCATTCATAGTTAATATTTTGTTTATGCTTGTTTCACGATTTTTGATAACATAGGCAGTTTTTGTCCAAAGAAGAGTGATTCTCATCAATATTTTCCCTTTCATTGTACTTATTCCAGTTTACGCAGTTGATACACTTAACATTTTGTGCAGTTGCTTCACATTCTTTTAATTTATGATTTCCAGTGCATTTAGGACACGTCATGGTACCTCTACAGTCGTGGGCCGTGTGGTTGTACTTGCTGCAGTTAAAACAGCCTATTTTTAATTTTCGTCCAATTATCTTCTTTCTTGCTTCTGCGTTTACTTCTATTATAAGATTGCTTGTATTTCTTTTGCTTTTAAAAATGGTTTTTGGGTTTATATCAATTTGTTGTAAATTCAGTTCAGGGTTTTGCAATGTAATTATTTCTGCGGCATCGTCTTTGGTTAATTCTTCGGGTACAAGACATTCAAATAACCCAATATTTATTTAATCATCTTCTTTTTCGTTCTCTTCTCCCAAAATACCATTTCAGTGTCGGGGTATTGAGCCATTCTTTGTATTCTCGTCTATTCCTGGAAAGGATCCGAATTTGTTCTATGTTTTTTCCTCTTTTCTCGGCTGTTTCCTAGATGTTATCTTCTCAAACCTTCCTTGGTCTTCCTTTTGCTCTTTTTCTCTCTGTTCTCATCTCAAACATTTTCTTATCCTATTCAGATGTTAGTACCATTATAGTTGCTTGTGTTCCATTGTCTCTAGTATCGGACTTAGTTCTAGTTATTTTAGTACACTGTTTCTGACCCTGTTCCGTCTTCTTTTGCCTATTTCATTTCTGTTGCTATTACACTTGATCTGCGTTTGTCCAGCATTGTCCATATTTCAGATGCATATAGTAAGATGGATGTGAGGGTTGGGGGAGGGTAGAGGGACGCTAAGATCCAGTCACCCAATTCTAAACCTCACCTGCCCTCTGCTAGATAACGAACGAGGCTCTGGCGACCCAGCACGGAGGGGGGGGGGGGGTTATAACCTGGTACCAGGTATCCCGAAGTAACGGGACTCTTCACGTTGGGATAATCACCCATTGAAGGTACCATGATTCAGAGAAATTCACTGATTGATGTAATGATTCAGATTTATGGTTTATGTAATATTAATTTTATATATATGTAACATTTGTAGGTTAAATATGTGCAAGCTAAAACTAAGATTATATTTATTAATATTACTTGGAATGTTACACAAAACATTTGCCCATAACGTCTTTAAAATATTTGTGTAATAATTGGAGGCCACCTATCCATTTTCTTGTGTAATATTGGTTAAGCCAGTTTTTAATTATTGCAACGTAGTGGGAAGGCGCTCTATTCATTTGTATTCACATATCGCGACGAACCAATAAAGAAACCCCTTCTAATAAATTTGGTAGCTCCTCATTTATAAAGTTGAGGTAGTTGTCAGCATTTGGTCGGTTAGGTAGTACAAAAGAACCAACCAATTTATTATCGACGATCCCGGTCCATACACTGGCTAGAAATCTGACTTGATAATTTCTTTCATGCATGGCGTAAGGATTTTCATATGGTCAAATATTCTGATTGTGGACATTGAAAATACGATTTCTCGTAAAAGTAGTTGCATCCGTCCATAAAATGTTTAAAAATCTGTTTTTTTTTCTATGCTGCACCAATAACCAGTTGTAAAAGTCAACGCGTTTCTCATAACCTTCTTTCAACAAATGTTATGCTCTAAGTTTGTGGTAGGGATGAAGTCCATCGCCTTTTATAATCCTGTGAACCGTAGTTTTTGATGCACCAACAGATCTAGAAACAGCACGCACACTGGTATAATAAGGTCGTTTGCTACCATATCAAGAATTCCTTTTTGGAAATTAACAATTCTGGGTCGGCCTTTATCCAAATTTTGAACAGGAAGAATGTTTCAGGTTTCCATAAGTCTGTGATTTGCAACTGTAATTACAACGTGGCTCAGATGTCTCCCGTTAGGAAATTGTTGAGCGTATACCCTAGCAGCTTCAAGGCACTTCCTTCTACACTCACCCAGAATCTATATACAGGGTGTTATGGAAATGAATGCAAATATTTTAAGTGATAGAGCTCACCAAAATGAATAACTTTTCTATTTATCGTTTTTAATTTAATCGTATATTTTTTCAACAATTTATCTCCTCTAAATTTGACGAGCCGCTTGGTTAGCAAATCTAAGTTAAAGGTGAACGACACAAGGTATATTAAAACTGCAAATTTTTTGCAAAAAAAAACATGAGGTCAATAACTTACCTACATCAATTGATAAGGAACGTTGGTGACCAGATGTGATCTATAGGTTTTATCAGTGTGCGTTTAAATTAAAGTATTATTCCATAGGCGGGTATGCATTTTTCGAGTAAAACTGTTTTGAATTTTAACTCAGTTTTGGGGGCGTTTTCGAAAAAATGATAAATGGTGAAGTTGTTCAGTTTAACGAGTTCTATTACGGGTTAAAATATTTGCACTAATTTTCATAACACCCTGTATAAACGTACTTATTTATGAAGTACTCCATACCTGTGATTAGTGCAACAACTTCAACATCATAGAACAACGTAGAAAAATGCAAAATTAAAGAGGCCAAAAATTAAACAAACGGGGTAATTCCAAAACTACAAACAATACAAAATGCAAACTAACCGACATCGCAAACAACAAGAAAAAATAATGCACACTGAACAAATGTCAATATTAAATTAATTTGCTTGACAAATATGTCAAAACTCAGACAAAAGAAATTCTAATTTTTAATCACAGAACCCATGCATTTGCATTGTTGTCAAATGTTGCCTTTATCCAAGGTATGGTTTTTAATAGTTCTTCAGACGTCAATTTTATTACTTAAAGCTGAGTCCACATAGGCCTCGGCTACTGTGGAGCTTTTCCATCCTCCTAAGCGTTTAATTGTTAGAAGATCACCGCCACTGTTTGCTACGTATGTAGCACTTGATCTTCGAAAACAGTGGCCCGTGCATAGATGTGGATCTGGCAGCTGAAGAAAGGTCGCAATTTCTTTTGGAATGTTTCCCATCGTATTAATACCAATGGGACTATTAATACACTAACCTTTACGGTAAGTTAGGAAGAAGCGATTATGCGTGGAATTTTTGGTACGAAGACTGTTGTACTTTTTAATCAGTTCAACCCAGTTTTTGTCTGTTATCGCAAACATCCTAGGGACATAATTTTTGGTTTTAGGTATATTTACAAGGACAGACTCTGATTTAAATTGAATGTCATTCAGGGATATATTAATAAGTTCTTCTCGCCTACAGACGCCATTGTAACCCATTATAAGGATAACCTAGAACGCAATCCTACAGTGAGAGTGCGGAAATATAAAATCTGATAACTCACTTTCATAGCCAGGTATTTTTTATTGTCAGCTTCTTGTATAAATCTTTTTATATCACTCTCCTCTAGAATTTTTGATTTTTTAGGGACATATCCCTGTGAGGAGCGTTTCAGTAAGTCTTGCAGTTTTTTATAATTGGAAATATTCACATTTTTGTGAACATTCAGGCAGACTCGTACCATTGAATACATGCTCCATAAAGAAGATAGATTATATTTGTGTCGTAACATATCGAAGTATGCTAATAGAACATTTTCAGATATCTCATGGATCTGATCCTCGGCACACCATTTTTCAAAATGCCGAAATTGCTTTTCATACTTATCATGAGATTTTACCGGCAGTAAATTAACCGTAGCATTTTCGGCAATTTGCCCTATTTCTGGCGGAGTGCAGGAAATTTCTGAATTCATTGTGAAACACTAATCCACACTAATTTTACAATTTCACGTGCGAACGCTTGCGAAAAATGACATTTATGGTGAGTCTACTTGATTCAAATTTAAAATTTTGTTTTAAATGTATGCTTTGCAATAAAACTGTTAACAACTGTTACAAAATTCCCTAAATTACCAAAATTTATTTTATTTGTAGTAAAACGGTATTTAACTTGCAAATTAGAAAAAAACTGGTTTTATAAAACTTCCGACTACTCGTCCTTCACAGCACTCCTGCCTTCGGCAGTCGTGCTGCAAATTGGACTCGTGTCGAAATACAAGTTTTATAAAACTCGTATTTTAATATACTATTTAATTTCCTAAACAACAAAATACATGTTTCATTGAGTACTTATAATAGTTTCGCTAACATTACTAATTAAAATTTGGACTTTAACATGCTCGTACAAGAAAACTATACTGCGGAGGAATCTATTTTTGCAGTTTTGTGTTCAGCATGCATAAAGAACAATGTTTACCTAAAGGTTTTAAGGCATTTACGGGACACCCTGTATAGGAAATGCTTCCATCAACGCTCTTATAGACACTTATTGAAAGGAGCTACCTATGAAATCACACAAATACGGAAGCGCGTGAATTATACAAGTTCTTCATAAAAAAACAGGAAAAGTTTTTTTATTAAATTAGAAAATTAAACGATCAAAATAACATAAAAACATTGGTAAGACTATTTAGCAATTTTAAAAGTCAAAATAACTTTCTGTTTACGTGTTTATGAAGAAATACTGCATTTAGTAGGTTTAGAGAACTAGTAGTAGATGTAATACCACCAAACCTTTAAAATAAAATGCAATGACATTTGATTTAAAAAATTATTCACAGAGGAATTCAGTGAGCCAATCTTGGTTAAAACAAATAGGATATTTAAGAAATACTGTCAGCTTTCCAAATTACAGTACAGCAGATTTCTTTTCCTTCTAATTATTAATTCAAACCAAATTTTAATAAACATGTTTTGAAAAAGTAATTTATTTAAATAAAATAATTGAGATCCTAAAAATACTGTATTTTTATGGCAGCGGAAAGGTTTTGTTTTTTAAAAATTGTAATACTTGACTTTGACTAAGAGGTAATGTGTTGGTATGATCACATTCTAGCAGCCTTAAATGTAAAATAACAATTTATTAGTAATTTATAACATAACCGACAAAAATTGATATTTATTGTAAAAAAGTCCAGAAAATGTAATAATTTAAAGTTCAGATTTTTTACAAAATAGCAGGCTTTGTAAATAATTGATAGTATGATGTTTTTAGAATAGCATTATTTTTCTGTAAAAACAAATTAAAATCAAAGTAGGCTTGGCATTTTATGCAACTTGAAACGCAACTGTAAACCAGACAAGTGAGGAGGGGGGCAGATTCATCAAGAGATTGGTTGTGTTTAAGAAGCTCCCCAATAAACGATATTTATGTGTAATTAAAATACCCAGGTTTACCAAAAAGTTGTGTTTTTATTGAAATAGTGAGCCCAGGTTATTTGTGGGAGTTTTCCTTTAAATTGAGCTTTTGCATTAGGTAGAACGAGGTATCAGTTGACCCAAGTGCAAACCGGAGTGTTTTGAAGTGATTTTACCGAGGTCCAGCCAATTTTGTTAGTGTCTGTCCAGGTGCATAGGGCAGAAGTGTACGTGTGGTACACCGCAGCCCTATAGTGGGTCCCCAGCTATCCAAAAGGTCATCTAAGTGCAGCCGATATCGAGGTGGAAAACGAGAATAGATTAGTTCCTTGCTTACAACAGGCCGGTAATGATATCCTACCCTGAGCTCGTGATACGTCCAGCGAGGGTCCAGGTACCCCAAAATAATCTTAGAAGCCATAAAGGTCAGATTTTTTCACCTAAGGTGTCTTTTTGTGATTTTGTTCGAATAGCGTCGGTTTGCGGTTAACTTCCGGTAGTGGCGTCTCTAGAAGTGTTTTCTTTCGTTACGCGATGTAGGTACTTATAGTAAATTATTCTCGCATAGCAACAGCGGCCACTGCGTGGACATAAACAATGTAAATAAAACACGGGGTTTATTTACGAGTTTTCGACACCAGGCAACCTTCTTGGAATATTCTAAGTCCTATCAGGTAGCAATATCACGATAGAAATACCCGCCAGTTAAATATCGTGGCATATAAAGTGCGGACAAATAAATGTGTAATTAGAAATTTAAATAATCATTATCAAAGTAGCAATTTAATTTTGGAAGTTACGACCTAACCCTGTAGTCATTTAATTAATTATAAAAATAGTATAAAAAATTATTAGCCGTGCACATTATAACAGTAGAAATAATTAGATTCATAATTAATTATTAAACCCTCACTTAGGGCATAACAATGTATAATAATTTCAAAAGAATAAATATAAAATTTAGTAGATTATTGTCCCTACAGCAAAATCTTACTTTGATAGATACAGTCAAATTAATTTAGATTAACAAAACCAAATATCGTTTAAAGTGACGAAAATTAGCTGTTAACGACAATTTGTCCTTATTAAAAGTTTACGGCAGTGCATGCAGCTATTTATTCAAATATGGCTTCACTAATATTGTGATCTAATAACTTTTTTCTTTTAATGTTATCAATAAAGACGGCTGACTTCAGCATCTAAATAATTTTTACTGTTTTTGACAAATGTTATGTGTTAATAAAGCCCCTTTTATTTATTATAATAAATTATATTTGTTTTCGTAGGGAGGATCTCCAAGTGTCAACACATAAAAATTTATGAATATTATTAGTGTGTAATTGTTAATTATATTTAATTATAAATAATAATGTTGATAAATAAACGATACTGAAACAGATGAAGATAATCTATTATTATTATTAATACATATATTCTGCACATACTTTATTAAATACTGTATAAAGATATTCTGCTTTTTTAAGTGATAATTTATAAAGAAACATACTCAGATTTAGAACTAGTATTCCTATAGCAGTTTCAATAAATATTAGATGATTATTTATCCTCAGTATTGCAGTAACATACGTTGGACATATTTCTACAACACTTTAAGCGGTCAGCATGCTAATATGAATAAATATTACGTTTACATTACTCTTAATAATTTTAAAACCTTTCTTTCAAATATTAACAGAGTGTTTTAAGCCAATATTGTAGTAATATTTCAAGTACATGCCACAAACGTATTTAGAGATATCCAGCAATAATATTTTTCTCGAATATTATCTAAATATTTTGAAGAAATGTGAAAATAATACTGACAAAGATATATTTGTCAAATATTTTAAAATAATATTTACGCAATATTTCTGAAATATACAGTGCTTTCGTAAAGTAGTGGATAAAATCGTTCAACATTCAAGGAATAACTTTTGGAAAGAAACCTGGGACCCGTCTATTTTAATTTTTATTTGCGCATTTTTTCATATAAAATCTATACATACTGGGTGAACCGCGTAGGAGGTAGACGTCATCGATGTTTTTTTTAAATGGCAACCCCCTTTTTTTATTATGGAATTTGAAAGACCACATCTTTTTACTCACGCTAAGGCAATGTTTGGGTATAGGTCACATGACCAAAAATTAAGAAAAAAAATAAATTTGCAAAATACTAAATTTTATTTTAAGTAGTATCTATGACTATTTTACGCTTTTATCAATGACAGCCATCAATAACAAACATGTCGGTCGTCTTAGTTACTGTCAGGCAGATAACGGTGCCCAATTTGTACAATTTAATTTTGTTGTTTTTGAAATTATCACGGCGATTAAATTCAGTATTTTGCAATTTTTAAATTTCTTTCTAAAATTTTGATCATCTGACCTATACTCAAATATCAGCTTAGCGTAAGTAGAAATATGTTCTCTTTCAAATTCAGAATAAAAAAAGGGGTTGCTATTTAAAAAACGCATCGATGACATCATACTTCTTACACGGATCACCCTGTAGGTATAGAGTTTATTTGAGAAATTGCGCAAATAAAAATAAAAATCGACGGGTCTTTAGGAAATATTGTATGCTACTTGGGAAAGGTAACAATATATTATACAATTTTAAACTAATATTAAATAGCACAATAACTTTATGAATAGGTATTCGCGTTTAAAAAAAATTGAGTACTCAAAATTTTAACCCAAGTTTTGGAAAAGTCTGTTATTTGAAAAGGTATATACAGGGTGTCTCAAAAAAAAAATAAGACACCGATCCATCAGTTTCCTTAGATTATAATAAACCAATGAAACCTAATACATCTTAGTACAAAGTTACTCCAGTAAGAAGTTATAGTCTTAAATTTAATTTTTTTATTTCTTCACTGCTAAAGTTCGCGGAATCGAGTACTCCTTGCATTGCCAGCGTTCTGCAATTGTCATATTCGTAAAATTTGACGTTTTTGATCTATAATTCAGTTGACAGTTTGATTTCAAACCGAGCAGTTTCGTTTCAACAGAATTTAACCGACTAATAATTGTGTGAAAAATGGAAATTTCGAATCGTGATTTTCGAGTGATGATCTTTTATGATTTTCGATAGGGTTTAACACCGCAGAAATGTGTGAAAAAACTTAGTTCGTTATTTGGGGATGAAGCATCATCCAAAACTACGGTTTACAAATGGTTCGCAAAATTCAAGCGTAGAAGACCAACGTTTGATGACGATCTTCGCGAAGATCGTCCATGCACCTCTGTTGTCTCGAAAAATATCGATGCTGTGCGTGAAATGATTTTATCAGATCGGCATGTGACATATAGTTAGATAGACATCCTTAGGCATTGCGGCGAAACAAATACATACGATTTTGCACGATCATGTTTGATCATGATTGGTATTCAACTGAAAATCGTACGACACTCATTAACCCTTCAGTACCCGTTTACGGTCTGTGAGACCGAGCAACCACATGATGCAGTATATTACTTAATGTGCTAGCGTTAGTTTACCGCCCATTTCACTACCTTCCTATATATTGCCATTGAAGATCCGTATGCAGTTTTGAGTTCGTGCGTGCAGTGGTTTAAAAGTTATTTATAATTTCGGTTTCAGAGACCGAAGCGGGTACCCGAGTTGCTTTTATTTTTTACTTTTGATATACGACCAATGTGAGGAGAAGGAAGTATTTTCTGCATTTTTAGTAACACTGTTATACTGAAACTTTATTATAGTCATGGCAGATTTTATGAGACCGAACAGGCGCGACTAGAACAGACGATGCGAGATATAATAGCGGAGGAGGATGTCGATAACTCGTTTTATGATGATGTGCCATCGTATGACGAAGATAATTTATTGAAAACTAGGGAAATTAACAGTGACACTGAACAGGAAATATCTGATTATGAAGACGTTAGTGAACAAGAAACTAATGCCATAAGATATCTCATTATTTTTATGGAGGTGGCAGAGGGGTGTCGGACTGCGAGACCGGTGCGGGTACTGATGTCTTAGAATTTTGAACTGGTACTGCAGGGTTAATGACCAATAGAAACATTAGTTCACGAGCCGTAACCCAGACAACAACAAAATTTCTTGGAAATTTTTTGTAGGTTGACATTGCTTCTTTTTAGGGTTTGTGTCGTTACGATTTTCTTACCGAATCTGCATTCGAGCATTAATTCATATCCGGAAATTATTTATCGTGCATTCCAACAGCGTCCTAATTTGCCCTCGCGTCCCGCTCGGGCAAATTAATACGACGTTGTTGGAACGCACTCAAAAAATTTCCGGAAAGAATTAATGCTTTTGTGAGATTATATGTGAAAATTTTAGAAATAAAAGATTTACATGGCGAAACCTCAGATCAAGTCAATGAATATTTAATTAACATTTTGGCTCAACACAATATTAGTAAAAAAGTAGTTGGATTGTGTACTGATAATACTAATTCAAACTTTGGAGGCGCTAACCGGTTAGAGTAAAATAATGTGTACACCAAGGTAAAGCAGTACAAATATTGTTGGAGTTGGATGCATGGCTCATACACTAAACAGCTGTATAAAATCAGCCTGCGACATTTTAGCGGTAGATATAGAAACTTTTGCAATAAAGGTGTTTTATTATTTTAACACTTACACTGTTAGAATTGAACCATTAAAAGAAATCTGAATATTTGCAGAAATTGAATTTAAAAATCTTCTAGGCTATAGTAATACGCGTTGGCTCACCCTTCTTCCAGCTTTGGAACACGTGCTTCAACTGTTTCCCGCCCTTAAGTCATACTTTTTGTCAATACCAACATGCCCCGTAATAATTAATTTTTTTTAACAATCCGGAAATAGAATTTTGGCTTTTATTTGTGCACAATGCTGCCGCACTATTCCATAAAACAAGTTTACTTATACAAGGTAGGGAAATAACAGCAGTAGACCATGCATTGAAGTCTTTAATTTAACAGAACGTGACGTTTGTAAATGTAGTATTTGATTGAAGCAAAGAACTGAAGATTTTCACTTAAAGCAGAACGCATCTGTAGAACAAAAACTAATGGAATTGTGTCATAGAAGAGCAGAGGTGCATTGAAGATGACGTTGAAGTTACAGCCACTTTTATTGATCGAGCAATTATTTAAAGCTTTACAACAACTTATAAGATAGCAGAGAATTAGTATTTACAAAAATCTAATAAAGAAAACGAGAAAATTGATAAAAGTATGGTTGACTTCGCAAACGGTGCATTATTCATAGACAAGATGCATATGAAAGTATTCAAAGAAAGCAGTACAAGTGTTAAGCCGTGCAGTAGACGAAGTAAAAATGGTAATAAATATTTGCTTGCTTCTCAAACTGTTTTATATCAGGATGAATGATTATGTATGTATATGTATTATCGGTAACCTCATTTTACCTTGCGGTGTAGCGGCTGGTTACAAAGTTGAAGCGCGCCTTTTGTGCTTGCGCAGCATCCATTGTGTGTCATGGTTATGTGTTGACCTTGTTACCCTATCTCTTAGGTCTGTGGTTTTGAGTAGAGCACAGTTTATTTCAGGGCTGTAGAGTCGGAGTCGGGAGTCGGAGTCGAGGAGTCGGAACTTTTAGGGTGGAGTCGGAGTCGGTATAAATTACCCGACTCCGACTCCCACTTATAAATTTTTTTCAAATAAAAACGCCAAAAGCTATCAAACTATTTGAACGACTGTAGTACTGACTATTTGAAGACAGACTCAGGGTTAATAAAAATTGATTTTTCTTGATTTATGTTAGTTTAGGAAAATGCACTTGCACTACTACAATATGTTAATTCCGAGGGGTCATCCACTGCCCAAAATCATGTACAGGTACTAAAAAATTGAAGAGAATTCTCGCTATTGATGATACTGACACGTACTGCGCAGTATTGACAAGTACTGCGGAGTATTGACAAGAACTGCATAGTATTGAAGAGTATTGCTTAGTATTGACAAGTACTGTAAAGTAATGACAGGTACCGGTGGGCCTTGAGAAGATCAGGATAATAAAAAAAATAGAGATTCTGCCAAATTTAAAGACCTTCTGCAACGTAGGCTTTTACAAGAACTGTTCGTGGATGAATTGTCACTGTCAATAGTTTTGTCCACCAACAGTGCCTTCAAAGTAGGTACCTAATGAAATAAAATGGAAATATTGTTTATTGGGCGTTTATTTTGAAATTTATACATTTATGAAACAAATAGATATAATTCGGTATGTCAAAGTGATAAGAGTGTGAATTGATGCTCCGAAACTAAAAGCCAATTGTGGACCAGTGTCGAGTAATTAATTCACGAAAGTGAGAGAAAGCATAGAGAAGAAAACCAGTGAGCTACCTGTGTCAAGGAATTAAAAAAATTTATCAGGTCAGATTAGAGTTAATCCAACATAACCTTATATATGGTGAAATTGATAAGAGCAACTTAACTTGGAAATTTGTGTACCAACAACAAATAAATAGGCAACACACAACACAACTTGGTGTACTAGTAGAAGTATAAGTTAAAGGCGAAAGGATTGAGATGGATCGACAGAAGCCATTACAAGAATATCAGGAAAGCGAAGATTCTTCGACCGAGGACGGAAAAAGAAAAAGGTTTGGTGAGGCTGATATCTCTGGTAGGAGCAAAAAGACAGCGAGAACCCTGGTAAAAAGTAATACATATAGTAAAAAGAATTCCTCGTCCGAGGATGCAGGAAAACAAGAAAAGGGAGAAGTAGGGTGTTATGAGAAGTTCAGAAAATCTCCGGAAAAGAGTCCCAAGCAAGGAAACAATGGAAATAATACAGAGAACGACGAACTAAAAAACATGGCCAGAGAAATAATGAAAGAAGTCAAACAAATCCGACAAGACCAGAAAGATTACCAGGGGGTTATGCAGGAAATGAATAAAAAAATACAAATTTTAAAACAGGAACAACATGCCTATCATGAAGATATGCGTGCTATAAAACGGGAAAACGAAAAATTAAAAAGCGATATGCAAAACCTACAAAAGGAATTTGAACGATTTGAGGTTATGGAAAGCCACTACGAGCGTATGGAACGCGAGAAACGAAGAAGGAACTTAATGATAACAAGAATGGACATTAATACAACCGGAGGGGAAGAACTGAAATCCGAAATTAAAGCTTTTCTGGCAGAAAAGCTACGAGTGAAAGCGAAAGTGGAAACAGCCATAAAAATTGGAACAAAACACTGCATAATCAAAATGAAGAGCATGGAAGAAAAAATAGAAGTACTGAAAAAAACGCCCTGAAGGACACAAAAGAAGAGAGTAGTGTATATATAAACAGCGATCTGACACCAAAGGAGAGAGATATTCTAGGTAAAATAAAAAAGATAGCTGAAACAGAAAGAAACGCCGGAAATAAAGTAAAAATAGGTTATCAAAAGTCGATAATCAACGGTCAAGTATGGAAATGGAATGAAAAAGAAGGCAAACTGGCAATAGTCAATACACCGATAAATGATGAAGGGAAGAATGGGGCAAAAAACTGGTAACTTCTTATCCAGAACGGCTGCTGAACAAGACGAACAAGGCAAAGAACAAGGACATGATAACGAAAACTGAAATGAGAAGAACTAAGATCAAAGAAATGCATAAAACACCAAAAAAATATTTCTGGGAACATGGAACGTAAGGGGTACTTACAGTGAAGGCGCTTTAAAAAATCTAACAAAGGAACTAAAACGGTATCAATAGTAATTTATTATACAAGACGATAAAGTTAAATTTTATCCACGTGTGAATCGTTTAACGTCGAGACGAAGTCGAGACGTTAATGATTCAAGAGTGGATAGAAATAACTTTATCGTCGTGTATAATACAATATTTTTTTCTATAGCAAGAACTTTAACAATTTCAAAAGAAAATAAAGACAGTCCATGACATTTCAAAATGTCAGTAGCTAGATTGGGTTGCTACGATAATGCGATGCTGTCATATTTAATTTAAACAAAAGTTAGAAAATTCTTCTTCTTCTTCCTCTTATTGTAGGCCAGTGGCCTGTTATAACCACAAAGTGGTTCTATGAGCCCTCTTTGCCCTTAGGCCGGGTAGGTGGCTAGCCTTGCCCGTCGAAATTGAGGAAGAGTTCCCTTATTAGGGGTTAACGACTACCACAGATGTTAGCGTGGTAGCCGTTAGAAAATTAAATTACTTTATCTATCCTTGATGTTAAAGTGCTACTTTATCTACCCTTGCTGTTAAAGTAAAACTTGACCTTTTGTTTTGAGTTGATAAAAGCACACTTTAACATGTGCTATAGAAAAAATAGATATTATTGCACTACAAGAAACAAAGCAAAAAGGAAGGAGTGTAAACAATTTGGGAGAATACATATTTTTCAACAGCGGGAGTGACAATAGAATCTTCGGCACAGGGTTTATGGTAAATACAAATTTAAAAGGGGCAGTTATAGATTTTAACTCAAAGTCCGACAGATTATGCAGCATACGAATAAGAGGTAAACACAGGAAAACAACTATAATAAATGCACACGCCCCATCAGAAGATAAAGACGAAGAAATCAAAATTAAGTACTATGAGGAACTCGAAAATCTCTATAAAAGTATACCACGCTATGATATAAAGGTGGTAGTAGGAGATTTCAACGCAAAGGTGGGGAAGGAGGATATGTATAGACCAATTGTAGGTAAATTCAGCAAACACGAACAAAGCAATGATAATGGGAAGAAACTAATTGAATTTGCCACTGAGACAAATATGAGAATCATGAGCATTTTTTTTCAACATAAAGATATTCATAAAGGCACTTGAATGGCCCCTAACGGTATAAGCATAAATCAGATAGATCACGTTCTAATAGATGCTAAGCACGCAAAACTTATCAAAAACATAAGAAGCTATAGGGGGGCAGACGGGGATAGTGATCACTATATGGTTAGAGCAAAGATCAAGCATGCAAAAGCAAAATACAAAATAAATAACAGTAAGAGAAGAGTTAACTACGACAGAAAGAAAGCAATGCAAGAAGATATTGTACAAGAATATAGAAACAAATTAGAGAAAACATTAAACGAGACAGCAGAAATCCAGGACAACATAGATCAACAGTGGGTAAAAACAGAAAGACTTATAGTATGCGACAGGATAAGGAAGAGGATAAGCGCAAAAACTGGTTTGACGAAGAATGCCGGGATATATTGAGAAAAAGAAATGAAGCTAGAACAATGACTCTTAGAGACAACACAGGCATTAGAAAAGAAAATTATGAAATAGCAAGAAGAGAAGCAAAGAAGCTGTTGAGAAATAAAAAGCAAAAGCATATGGAAAATAATTTAAAGAACATTGAGAGAACCTTTATTGATAAGGAAATAAGAAACTTCTATAAAGAAGTCAAGCAACAAAAGAAAGGATATCAACCAAAGCTACTGTACTGTAAGAACAAAGAGGGTGAGCTGGTAGGAGAAACACAAGAAGTGTTAGCTAGATGGTCACAACATTTTGAGGAAGTCTTAACGGGTAACGAAATTGAAATAGCTGGAAATTTAAGCGAAGGAGAACTAGAGGACCAGATTGTACAGCAAATAAACGAACCAAGCCTGGAAGAAATCAAAAATAGCGTAAAGGAACAAAGGGACAATAAGAGTGCGGGTGAAAACGGAATAATAATAGAACTAATTAAACAAGGGGGGGGGTAAACATTGCACCAGCACATACACCAAATTATATTAAAATGCTGGAGAGAAGAAAGAATCCCAGAAAAATGGTCAGAAGCAGTATTAATACCGATTCACAAAAAAGGCGATGCAACCATCTGCAATAGCTATAGAGGTATAGCGCTCTTGGATGTAACCTATAAAATTATGGCTAATTGTTTAAAGAAACATTTAAATGAATACCCAGAGCAAATTTTGGGTGACTACCAATGTGGGTTTAGACGAAACAGATCCGTAAATGACCAGATATTTACAATTAAACAAATACTGGCGGATAGTAGTAGATGCCATTTTCCGGTTCTGAGACCACCCCCCACCACTTGGCCTTGAGTTCAAGGCGAGGCCACGTTCAAGGCGAGGCAACGCAAGGTCACAGCTTAATGCTAAACTTCAAGGTCAAGGCAAGTTGTTCTGTGATCCACCTATAACCTTGAAATGTGGAAATAAATTCAGAGTGAGGGATGTGTAAATTTCAAAGCTACAGCTCAAGGCTAAACTTCATGACCACATGGACAGTTGTGAACCTCCCCCCACCACTTTTCCTAGAAACCGAGGCCACACTTCAAGGTCACATCATCAAGCCAATTTTCAAAGCCACAGCTCAAGGCTAAACTTCGAGACCACATGGACAGTTCTAGATCCTTTCACACCACTTTTTCTTGAAACCGATGCTACACTGTAAGTTAAGGCCAAATTTCAAGGCCACAGTTCACAGCTAAACTTCAAGGCCACATCTCAATTCTGGAACTACCCCCAACACTTGGCTTTGAAACCGAGGCCAAACTTCACGGCCAAAGTTGCTGCTACTCCCCGGGATTCCGGGAGTCTGACTACGTGACCTAACCATCTGATTCTGTGGGCTTTAATTGTTGCTATAATATTCGGCTGCCCATAAAGTTCTGTTAGTTCTTTATTCGTTCTTCTATGCCAGGTTTCGTTCACTTTTTTTCCACCATAAATTCTTCTAAAAATTTTCCTTTCCCATATTTCGATCTTATTCGCTACACTTTTATTTAGTATCCATGTTTCACTGCCGTATAATACCACCGGTTTAATCACTGTTTGATAAACTCGCAGTTTTGTTTTTCTTGACACGTTTTTTCATTTAAATACGTTTAATAGCGCCCCCGCACTTCTGTTGCCTTTATTTAATCTTCCATCGATATCCACACTTTCACTACAACTGTTTGTTATCACTACTCCCAAATATGTATATTGTTCTACTTTTTCAAAAGAATACAATTTTTCATCTACTGTGCTAGTTATATCTAAATTGTGCTCTATCGATGTACTTCCTTTTCTTACTAACATGTATTTTGTTTTTTTTTTCATTGATGTGTAACCCTTTACTCCGTGCTACTTCTTCTAATCTTTGTACTGTTTCTTTCAACTCATACTTAGTTCTCGTGATTATCATTAGGTCGTCGGCATACGCTAGAGCTTGGTGTCGGTGATGTAGAATTGTGCCTTGTGTGTTTATCTTACTTTCTCTCATAATATTTTCTAGTACTAAGTTGAATATTATTGAAGATATTGGGTCTCCTTGTCTTAACCCCCTGTTGACTTTGAAACTTTTTGAAATCGCACCGTTTACCATAACTTTATATTTTGAGTCTTCCAGCGTCATTTTGATTAATCGCACTAATTTTGTTGGTATTTTCAGATCAATTAAGTCCTTGTACATCTTTTCCCTGCACACCGTATCATATGCCATTTTGAAATCGATAAAAATTATATGCACATCTAGGTTGTGTTCATAACTATAGTAGATGCCATTTGCAGGTCCTGAGACCTCCCCCCACCACTTGGCCTTGAGTTCAAGGCGAGGCAACGCAAGGTCACAGCTTAATGCTAAACTTCAAGGTCAAGGCAAGTTGTTCTGTGATCCACCTATAACCTTGAAATGTGGAAATAAATTCAGAGTGAGGGATGTGTAAATTTCAAAGTTACAGCTCAAGGCTAAACTTCATGACCACATGGACAGTTGTGAACCTCCCCCCACCACTTTTCCTAGAAACCGAGGCCACATTTCAAGGTCACATCATCAAGCCAATTTTCAAAGCCACAGCTCAAGGCTAAACTTCGAGACCACATGGACAGTTCTAGAACCTCCCACACCACTTTTTCTTGAAACCGATGCTACACTATAAGTTAAGGCCAAATTTCAAGGCCACAGCTCACAGCTAAACTTCAAGGCCACATCTCAATTCTGGAACTACCCCCAACACTTGGCTTTGAAACCGAAGCCAAACTTCACGGTCAAAGTTGCTGCTACTCCCCCCGCCACTTATATTTTTATTCAAGGTTATGGTTAGTGTTCTCATCAAATTACATTTGAACCCTAGCTTAGACCATTCGGCCAACCTGACACTTCCAACAAGTTTAATGAAAGAGGCAAATGTTTTCATAAATTGTTTTAATAACATCTAAAGATATTGTTACCATACTTTTGGAGTGTCCCCCGTAGTATTGAACTTTCGCTAGCTGAATTTTGAACTTGAATACTTATGGTTGGCTTTTGTCAATGTTTGCATGCTTCAAACTAGGTATAATTAGCTGTATCTTATTTTTAATTATTTTCCTATAATTATCAAGCAGTTTGGTAAGCAACTCTTCGAATAATTACCCATATTCTACTAATTAAATTTATTTAGGTCATATTCCTACAGATATTTGTATATGGCGCTTAGGCAACCCCTGTTACAAATTCTTCTACACTATTCTATTTGTTGCTAGATAAAGGATATCACTTCTTGCAGTCAAATTTTTCAGGCTGTTTTTTTTCGCATCTTCTGGCCCAAAAATTTTGGAAAGTTTTGATAACTGGTAGCTGGTGGATTTTTGAGGTCTTTCCCATTTTAAACTTGGTGCAGGCTGCTAGTGCCTCGGCCGTGTGCTTAAATTTTTGAGCTAATTAGTATAGCTCAGCTCCGTTTTGATTTTTCGGAGGATCTGAAAAAGCACATGTGCCCTTAAGACGTTCGTATTTGATTTGGTTATACGTACGTCCTTTGCAACTGCGGATTCGTCTGAGGCCAGCATTGCTTCTGCCCTTTCTTCTGGCTCAATTCCAGCGTGAGGTAAGATAAGGCCAGTTTCTTCTTATTCGGGACTTATTTGGGCGTTGTGCGTTATAGCCATTTACTGTGGGACTGGATTTACTGGTTGCATTTACTGTCGGACACCATTCCCTGTGGGATTCGATTTGCTGTGGATTTCGATCTACTGTGGGATGCCATTTCCTGTCGGCTACGACCTTGGGAGAGTTCGGACGCTTCCTGCGAGAGGTTGAACTCCCCCCTGAAGAGGCTTAGCACTCCTTGTCCGGCCGCACTCTGCGGGCATCCAAACCGTCGATTTGGGCCCCTGAAACCATCGAATTGTCAAGGAGCTCTACAAATTCCCGGGGAGCTACGCTGGAGAGTGTAGCACCGCACTCACCTGTGATACAATCACCGCCTCCTAAGTCCGCTGGGCCTCCCGCTGTGTCTGCCGAAACCTTCATCGCTTCTGCCGTCCTCGGCCCTCCGCAATCTCATTAACAGATAGGGCATGTAGGATATTTTTGGCACAGTAATGCTTCGTCGAGTTAGATGTTAGTGCATGCTTTTGTATAATTTTAATGCGTTAATTGTGATAGGGCTATTGCAAATTTTGAGCGCCCATTTTGTGCAGGCTACTGACCTTTATTGAATTTTTAATCGAGCTCACTCGAATTGGTAAAGACAGCCCTGCGGCTCAATCCTGTAAGAGCCTTCGGTTTCGGATTGGCCACGGACCACGGCGTCTCCGTGGGGGGGCCTGCAAGGACCTTGCTTAGGAGGTTCCGCTGCCGCTGGAGGCTGCCGCGCCCCATTGAGCCCCCTGCAAATTGTATGTTAGATCATCCGCGCTAGTAGTTCAGTTTTAAGGCAGTACTTACCGCATTTTGCCTGCTGTTTGCTCGATATCTTCGGGTTTGTGGCGACGCCATTTGCATGTCGGTCGCTGAGGTCTGACGTCATTTTTAGCGTGTCGTGGCTAGAGAACCGATTTCGGTAGCCGATTGCCTTACTTGGGAGTCGCGTGAGCCCGTTAATTATTTTGTCGGAACTCTGTTTGCGGCGTTCGCGATTTTTCCGCGTTATTGTAATTTATTCGCGAGTTTACGTAGGTACAAGTTTGCCGAAGGTTTATTCAAGCGATTGCTTTAGCATTCATTTATGCACCTGATGTATTTCCATTCAGAAAACTGCTCTGTGACTATATGGGCATAGATCCTCGTAGTTTTTGACATTAGAAATTTTGGATTAATTACTTTAGAATCTTTCTGAGCTGATATTCGGGGTTTCGCATCAGCTGAGCGCTTGCGTAACCTGGCCCTGCTATATCCTGCCTCACAGGGATTAATTTATTCTCTTTTTAAATTTAATACTCGCTATGCTCCGATTTTAACCGAGCAATGTTTTAATGTGTTAGCCCACTCACCGGTCATAGTCATTGCTGCTCGTGGGCTACTATTTGCTCGATATTTATAGTTATATCTGTATTTGTATTTATTATTGCATGTCGCATACTGTGTGTTTTCTTTGGTGTTGCTAGAAATATTGCCTGCTGTGATTTATATATATTTAATTTATGTTAGCCTTGCACTATAGTACGCACCAATATATTTAAAATAAAGCTGTGATCTATTCATTGGTTGTTGGTTTGTTTATTTTTGACTTGCTGGTTTTTATCCTCGACCTTGTGTAAGGTCCGGCACAAGGAATTGGATCTGAGTCTAGGACCTGGCGCCCACTCCTTTTTTTTGTATTGTCTTTCAGCATAGCTGGAACCCTGCGACCCTCGCGGCGAGCTAGCCCAATTAGGCCGATAGTTACCAGCCGGCAAAATAACCAATATAACTTTCGCCACAAGGTAAGGCTGACCGTCTATCTTCCCTTACAATATATACAGATAAACAATTAACACTAATGCTATAATCACTTATCAGCTGCATAATATGTACAGTAACGCTATTGTCTACTCCTTCGGCGTTGTCCTCCTCCTCCGCGAAGTTGAAGGCCGTTCCGATTCTGGGTAACTGCCTCCTGGAGTATTTTCGTGGTAGCAATCACAGCGTCCTTACCCACCAGAAGTCGACTTGTGCGAAAACGGAGGTGCGTTGCAATAATTAGAAATGGTGACCTTGAATTCAGTAGTAGGAGCTGGCAACCTTGACTGTGAAATTGAGTTTGTATTAGTTTGCGTGCAGCATTTTACTTGATTTTGTTCATTGGTTTATAGGTAACAGAGAGAGTAACAAGGAGCGTAAATGGGTTGACATGTATGTGATACGATGTCATAATACTCAACATCAAGCGAGAATAAAAAATCACCGTCATGAACACAACCGCGAGGGTTGCAATCTCGTCTAACCATTGTGCCTCGAGTGATTTTAAACCCTTCGTAAAGGGCTCTCAACGTGAAGTCGGTAAAAACCTGCTGTTATTTTAATTTTTAAAATACCATTCAAACATGGCTAACCTCGTCTCCTTAAAACACATTCGCCTAAGTGTGTTGGTTAATGGCATGCAAGCAGTTAACAGAATCTGAAAGTTAATAATATAGAATCCTAATAAGAAATTGTAGTGACTAAATATAAAATAACTAGCTCACAGTTTGGCAGGATCCAGCAGCCCCTCCAGAAGTTCTTGCAGATCTTAAGGAAAGGAAAAAAAGGAAATTAGACCGTGTTCTTTTATAAAATGGTTGTAAAGTGTGTTCGTTAATTGTAACCAGTGCATGACATTGAAAAATTGTATCCGAACTTTATTAAAAATGATTAAAACTGGTCACTTATTTACAGCAGCATCGAGGGACAGAATGCATGATTTTATGAAGCATTGTTTTCCAAAACTTCCAAGACAGCTTTCGTAAATAAAGAAAATTTGTATCCGAACTTTATTAAAAATGATTAAAACCGGTCACTTATTTACAGCAGCATCGAGGGACAGAATGCATGATTTTCTGAAGCATTGTTTTCCACAACTTCCAACACAGTTTTCGTAAATAAAGAAAATTTGTTACGATGTGTTTACTATAGAAACTACTTTTTAAATCCCGGTTGTGAAAAAATAATATACATGTCGCCTGCAAGCTATTAAATTTCGTAAAACGACATTTATTGACAAACGATTTAGAATAGTATACTCCTATATAGTATTAAAAATGTTTATGTTTAATAAAAGGCTTGTAGATAAATCATGTATGCGGTACGTTAAAGAATAGAGTACGAGCGATTCAATTTGTTTGTAATGAATAGTTAAAATTTAATTTATAGGTATCTGAGAATTCACCAGGGTTGTGACGTTGTGTACACAGAACGGACGGCTCGCAACGGAATGTTCAACTGCCACAGCAATGCCGCTTGCAGCCAAAGAAACTTGTTTTGTGCTCAAGTCTAGACAAATAAATGCAGTTGGAATGTTTTCTTGCCGACCAATGTGTAAAGTTAATAAATTGGAACCTGCGCTGCGAAACCAAATTTTACTGGGTTGATTTCGTTCGCTATTTAAATAGGTGAAATATTCTGATCCTGCATTTTCAAAATTAAAAGGACAGTATATGTAAGCGCGTTTAGATTATTAACATTCCGTTTTCATATAAAGCTTATGTGTCGTTTATAACGTTGCATGCATTTTCTACTTAAACAGCCCATTTTTTTGTTTGTATATTAGTTGTTTACAGTAATCTGTAAATAATAATGAATGTTCCTTAGACTGCAAAGTGGTAAAGTAATAATTGCTTTTCGGTTTTATAATTGCGATTCTGCGGCAGCCGCGTTATACAACATATACAGCTTTTAATAATTAGAAATGTAAATTTCTACAAGATATCTCAGGAACTTTGTTTATTGCATTCTAAGTAACTAATATTTATAAATTGAAAGATATTACCGAAATATAGACACTGTAAAAACAATTTCAACGCACCAATACAAGAGTTGTGAGAATTTAGAATAGTTCTGCTGTGAAAGTTGGATTGCAAAATGTAATAATTGGCACCGTATCTACCATCCCACCTAGAGACAAGCTGTCTAACAGTTTCCATAGTTTTTCCAAAACATGCATTATTATGCATTTATATAAATTTTTCTAAAATGTGTTAGTTGACTGGGCTCTTAATTTTGTATTTATGTCTATTCTAGTCTTTCAACCAAAAGGATTGGTTAAAATTCAATACCCTATGAATTTTTACCACTATAAGACCAGCTTGAATACATTGATTTAGATTTATATAATGAATGACATACCGCGTCTTAGGTTCCAAAGTTGTATGTAGTTTCTTTTGTTTGCCTCCAGGAGGAACTTTATGTTCTGCGTAAAAT
Source organism: Agriotes lineatus (assembly GCA_940337035.1). Lineage (NCBI taxonomy): Eukaryota > Metazoa > Arthropoda > Insecta > Coleoptera > Elateridae > Agriotes > Agriotes lineatus. Next base: position 46,666 of record CALNHX010001962.1, on the reverse strand, counting down.
GGAAAATATTTATGCAGATCATGCAAATGTTGCGAACAATCTAAATCCACTTCTAAAATTATACCTTTTTCAGCATCATCCGAAATATCAAGAATATATTGAAAAATTATGGAGTTTACTTGTTTTTCACTAAACCATCTAAAAATTTTCAAAGGTAAATACTGACTCGTAGACCAACCATGCAAATTTACTTTATCTAGAAGGTCTTTAGAAGGGTTATTATAATTTTTTAGAAATGTATTATTTGCTTTACTATATTTGGTACAGCATTGACTTATACCACCTCTAATACCCATTTCAATAAAAAAGCAACATGTCTATATTAGTTAACAATTCTAATATAGCTTTCGTATATTTGAGCATACACTGGAACGTAAAACTGAGGGTTGTGTAGACGTGACTGGGATCTAACCCATATGTTTCTATAGATTTAGTCCTAAAGTTCTCAAAAATATCAGCCAAAAGTAAAACATCACAGTTCAGATAAAGATCACTGTATTCTCCTAAATTTTTAATTTTAAATACATTCCAAATCATCTGTGCATGTTTGTAGTCTTGTTAGGAAATATTAGCTTGTTTTAATTTATTATAAAATTTTGACTTTTCTGAAAGAATCGTTCCATTAAACTTTTCCCAACTATCCATGTACTCGTAAGGAATAATTCCTTTTCTCATTAAAAGATTTAGCTCTTCCATATTTAAACGGCTTCATGTATGATGTAAAATTTTAAAATCTTGAAATTCTAAATAAGATGCTGATGACTCGCTCAAAAACGATATGAATCTACAAATCTACATTTATTACTTGTATTTGGAATATATTTAGTAAACGATATATATCTTTCTTTATTTTTCGGTAAAAATACCATCCTAAGATACATCATTTCGATTCAAATCAGCGAACTGGGTAAGACGTTTATTTTTGTATTCTAAACAGTATACATTTATTAAAACAAGTTTACTCGAAGATTACACTATCTTGCTCTTTTCCAAAATCTATTAGTTCACCCTTCTGATTCACGAGCCGGATCTCGATGTTATAAATGGTTTCGACATTAACCTCTAAATAAATAGGTGCATTTGGAACATTTTCCATACGGAACCCAGGCGCCACGGAAATACTAAACCCATACAGAATATGCGCAAGTAAATTATTACGATAAGAACCTCGTGTGATGTTGCATTCAATGTAAACATTGGTGTGTTTACTTATCTGTATATCCAATTCAGGTATGTGAGTGTGGTTAGGTTTGTATTCGATTGGTTTGAATCCGAGCATTCGACCAATATAATCAGGTTTTGAAAAATCCACAGTGTACATCGATTTAATTTCGCATTTTTGCGTATTATTGTTTGCGCTTAGTATGGTGTTCTCTACGTGTTATTCTAAATATGAACTTACTTGATCAATTTCATATGAATCATGTGGAATAGTGAGTACATGGAGATCCTTATCCCTATAATAAAACTTATCGTTACCGGAATGGATATTTTTAATCGAATTGCAGCAGTAGAATTTCCTTAAAGCGAGCTCATACCTATGTCTAGGATTTAATCTTATAGGCTCGGCATACGCGGCATTCAATACATTACCCAGACATTCAACTGCCAATAGTATAGACATGACTATGATGTGCGTTATCGTTTACATTCATTTATATAGAAAATTAAGACAAACGTGGCCACATATCACGGTGTTATAGTTCTGCTCCCTAGAGTAATTATAATAAATTTTACCACTACCGTCGCCAACAGACCATCCACCGGCTTCAAGGTGACCACCGGTCCCCAAGACAACAAAACCTAAAGCAGCTACCAACACCCAAACATCACCAGTAGGCTGCATAACAGCTATGTGATTCACGATCCGCTTGGACAAACTATCTCAGTGGATCAACAAAATAAGTGTCAATAAGTGATATTATAACACAAAACTGTTAATACACCAGTAAACTCACAACTAAACATCATCCACTGGAACGCTAACGGCATTCAGTGCAAAATGCAAGAAATGCGAAATCTCGATAAAACACTCAACGTCGACGTGATGTTGATCAAAGAGACACATCTCACACCAAAAGTTTCACTAAAGTTAGCTAACTACCAAACCTATGGAACGGACAGACCTCAGATCGCAGGAATTCCAACTAGAAGAGAGACCTATATTCTAGTGACAGGCAAACTCGCACAGCAGCAAGTTACACTACAAGCAAACGAGCTGGAGACCACGAGGGTCCAAGCAAGAGTAGCCGGAAGAGATCTAAAACTAATATCAGCCTACCGACAACCAAAGACCTCCAGCAAAGCAAAATCTACAGCGGCCCGCATCCTGTTAATTATCGAAAAGGCCCGTAGTATCAAGCTGAGCTAAAGAAAAAGGAACTCGCGAGAGCCCCACTACTAGCAGAACCAACAGGATCACAGCCAATCACAGAGAAGAACGAAGATGGTTTCCAACCACAAGGCGGGAGACGAATTAGAAACAAACAGCCTGCTCCGCTCAACAGCGCAAGAGGTCTCCTCAACAACAGCATCCACCAGCAGCAATGCAATTGCAATCCCTGCCGCCTCAGTTGTAACAGCCAGCGCTCGTACGGCTCTCGCATCTGTTTCCACCCAAAGACGCCAGGCACCACCTCTATAAGGATTCCAGCCCCACCCAAGAATGTCACTACACCCAAACACGCCACCGCCACTTACAAGGCTGTCACACCTCCCAAAACCGCCACCGCCGTCAACAGAGCAGTCACCGGTTTCAAGGTACCCATCGACCCCAGGATAGCAAAACCGAAAGCAGCTACCAGCACCCAAACAACACCAGTAGGCTGTATAGCAGCTATGGGATTCACGATCCACTTGGATAACCTCACTCAGTGGATCAGCAAAATAACTGCCAATAAGTGACATTATAACACAAGATGTATAATACACCAGTAGACGTACAACTAAACATTGTCCACTGGAACGCCGACGGTATTCAGTGCAAAATGCAAGAAATGCTAAACCTCACTAAACCGCTCAACATCTACGTGATGATGATCAAAATCGTACCAAAAGTCTCACTAAAGCTGTCTTAACTGTCAAACCTATCGAACGGACAGACCGCATATAGCAGGAATTCCAGCTAGTGGCTGGGTCGATATTATAGTAAAAGATAAAATCGCACAGTACCAAGTTACGCTGCAAGTAAACGAGCTGGAAGTCACGGGGGTCCAAATAAGAGTAGCCGCCAGATATCTAAGACTAATATCAACCTAGCAACAACCAAAGACGCCTCTAGCAAAGCAATAATCTGGATGATTTTATGGCACGCAACCTCCCGACGCCGATTTCAGGAGAGTCTAAACACAAAACATCAAGCCGGAGAATCTCGAGTCAATAACACTGAAGGGCACAGACTCTTCAACCACACAGCAGGAAAAAACTACGAGGTTATAGATCCAGGCGAGCACCGACGCATGTCCCAAGCAATCATCATGACCAACCCGATGTGCTAGACATTATACTAGTCGAGGATCTGCCATTCCACTACTCCCAGGAAACAGTGAAAGACCTGAGCTCTGATCATGTCCCACTACTGCTCACGGTAAACATAGGTCCGAGGGAGGATGGACCTCGAAGTACAACCAGACGCACCACGAACTGGCGTCAGTACAATAAAAACCTACAAAGAAAAATACAAGATTTGCAACCCCAACATCACCATCACTGACGATATTGACAACTGCGTCCGAAACCTAACGCAAAGCCCTCGAGAATGCGATGCAAATTCTTGACTGCAACCGCCGTGCTCGAAAACTGTCCCAAAAGAAAAACAAACGGAGGCTGGTGTGAAAATGGAAAATTATCAGGAACCCGGCCATCAAACGCCCTCTTAATAATAAACAAGAATGTCTGAAACAAGCAATAAAGGAATTCTACAATGAAGGCTGGAACCAACACGTCAGCAACACCCTGCAACGAGTCGGAAAATGCCAACTTAACAGGGCTCTAACACGTAAGAGCGGCCGCCTCATGTCCGATCCAAGGACCAAATCGACCCTCTTACGATCCGCAAGAACAGGCCGACATCTTTACCTCCACCCTCGACAACAACTTTATGTCCAACAACGCCGCTGACGAAGAACACGTACGGGGCGCAAATACCCGACTACAAGGGATATTGACCGTTGAACTAGGCGAATATGCGCCGTTCGTCTCACCAAACGAGGGGAAGAACATTATCCTACATCAAAGTCGCCATAAACCCCTCACGAATAGATGCTTCAGAATATTCCGAATAAGACGCCGGTGTAAATAACACGAATATTCAACGGGGTCACCACACACCGCCACGTTCCTGTTCCATGGAATGGTACCGTCATAATCATGCTTTCTAAGTCAGAATAACGAAAAAAAAAACAGAACCCAACAACTATAGGCTAGTTCCGGCCAGAAAAATTTGACTTCAGGCCAATACACGCAACGTCGCTACAGCTCGTTAAAGTGATAGACGATGTAGCTGAGAAATTTCAAGCGAGGGAAAACCACCGTCGTCGTCTTCATTGATACCGAAAAGGCGTTTCATAAAGTATAGATTCAGGGACTCCTCATCAAACTATGGAACAAGTACGCATTACCAGCGGCCTACACCCAGCTTCTAAACAGTTACCTCCGTGGGTGGCTGCTGACCCCCCAATACTATCCAACATCTACATCAATGGCATCATCTGCGCACAAAATCCAAATACGCAATATGTAAGGATGACGTCATGCTCTACAGCAAGTCGAGAGTGCTAAGAGCTACAGTCAGGAAGATGCAGGGGTAGCTGGATCAGCACCAGGCCGATTCGCAAAACGGGGTCTGAAATTAAACACAAACGAAAGCCATAACCTTCACAAGGAGACAAACAACCAATCTACCGACGATACAAGTCCATCAACGGAACGTATCTTGAAACAACACAGTCAAACAGCTGGAAGCAACCATCGGCCAGCAGCTGACTTCCACAACACAATCGTCAAAACACGCCAGACAAATAAAATGCCATATCCCATCCTTGCGTGCCACAAAGGCCTCCCACTAAAGACCAAGCTCAACGCCTACAACCAACACATAATGCCAACTATGATATACGCAGCGTCAGCAAGGATGACATACATATCAGCTTCAAACAGAAAACGTCTGGAAAGCACCCAATCGACCACCCTCAAGAAACTTACCGGGACGCTATGGTTCGTACGCAATGAAACCATCTACAACGACCTAGGCATGGACTCCATACAATCACACGTCCGAATACTAGCAGAAAATATCTGTTGTGGTATTGATCAATCGAATCTGACCGCGTTACGAGAAATCGCGCCAGTTGTTGAAACGCAACAGCAACGAAAAACGCCCTAAGTATATTCTAACCGACTAATTACAACCAGACCACAAAGCCAGAAACCTGTAAGCCGTAAAAGCCAAACGGTTACCGCTGTTTTATCTAAAGACCATGAGAAGCTCCAGTTCGACAGCATTGAAAAAAGTTTCATATTAACAAGAAGACCCACGCCAGCAGCAGAGGACAGCAGGCGTATCCAGCCAGTCAGTTCTAGTACCTGCAACAATTCGAAGTCCAAGAGCACGTGTTGAGTTCAAGCTCTCGGGTCGCCGATTCTACATGTTCCGCAGAAGCGGAGAATGGTGCAACAAGACGTGTATGCAAAAATAATTGCTTAACAAGCGTTTCAATAACCGATTCCGTGGATAGACCTCAGCGACCATTACGATGGACTTCCGCAAGAAGATGTCGACGAAATAAAGGTACAACTCATTTCTTATTAGGCCACCATCAATGATCATATGGACACAGTTTTAAGGAAAAGATATCTCGGTGTAGTCAATCCGATCCGAATCCGTCCGACAGTAGAAGATTTGACAGGAATGGAAAGCGCGATAGACCAAGATAAAGCACAAAAGTGACCTCATTGCCACCGCACGAATGAAGGCAGCTGCCAAACCAGTAGGCATCGGACCCGCCGGGGGCAGGCCGCCTTGAAGTGCGGAGCACCTCAACAAACGGGCGAAGCCCGTTTGTTGAAATGCGTAGCGACGGGGCAAAGCAGAAGAACGACATTCCAGCAGCTTCCTGCCGACTCGCGGCGTTGGTTTCGCAAAAACCTGTGGTTTGCTTCAGACAGTCACGTTGTGCTACTTTATAAATTCTGATTAAAAATTGGATTCGAAAGTGAAAATTAGTGACTTCTAAACAATCGAAGTAGTGCAGAGTGCGCTGTTTGTTTAACTGTGTGTTTTGGCAATTCTCCCACGTAGCCGGCGTGTGCTTTGACGTGGTGCAGGAGCTGCTATGATGTTCTCCTCCGCATTTAACACATTTGAGGGGGTAGTGTGACAGTAGCGTTGAGCATGCTCGAACCTTTGGCAGCGGTGCGACTTTTCGACGACGGGGCTGGGTCGCGGATATTTGGTGGAGACCCGCAGATGCAGCATCTCCTTGATGTCGAAGATTTTCTTTGTTGCGGCCGACTTCGCAAGCTGCACCAGAACGAGCGGAATGTGCTTACTGAACCTGTCGATGTGCATCTGGATGACGAAAGTGATCCCGAATCCTTTAGCAAAGAGATCTTCTGTGACGTGAGTGACGTCGAGGGGTTACGAAATGTTCCTGATGTCCATGTTCAGAGATTTATTCTCCGTCACTTGGTAGGTGTGATAGGGAACTCTTTTCTTGCTGAGGAAGGCGGTCATGGTTCTGTAGTCATCGGATGTGGCAGCATTCAAGCTGAAGCCTGCTTCGGTCGATTTGGCTTTTGCAATGGTGATTTTCTCGGTTGAGAAGGTGGAGGAAAAAGCCGCGCAGTTGTTCTCGGAGCGGATGACGACTGGAGACACACGCTGACGGTGGGGGGCTGCTCGGCTTGGGACCCTTCCTCAACTTGGCTTTTTAGAGCTTCGTAGTGGTTTGCCTGCTCGATGTGGGGCTTCTGGGCTGGCTGTAGTGATTTTGTAGGCTTCTTCCGCATGCGGGCGACTTCCACGAAGTCTGTCTCCATTTGCTCCGTCTGTGAGGGCAACGTTAGAAGTCGGTGACCTCAGCTGGTGGGAGACGTTGAGGCGGCCTGCCCCCGGCGGGTCCGATGCCTATTGGTTTGGCAGCTGCCTTCATTCGTGCGGTGGCAATGAGATCACTTTTGTGCTTTATCTTGGTCTATCGCGCTTTCCATTCCTGTCAAATCTTCTACTGTCGGACGGATTCGGATCGGATTGACTACACCGAGATATCTTTTCCTTAAAACTGTGTCCATATGATCATTGATGGTGGCCTAATAAGAAATGAGTTGTACCTTTATTTCGTCGACATCTTCTTGCGGGAGTCCATCGTAATGGTCGCTTGTTAAGCGATTATTTTTGCATACACGTCTTGTTGCACCATTCTCCGCCTCTGCGGAACATGTAGAATCGGCGACCCGAGAGCTTGAACTCAACACGTGCTCTTGGACTTCGAATTGTTGCAGGTACTAGAACTGACTGGCTGGATACGCCTGCTGTCCTCTGCTGCTGGCGTGGGTCTTCTTGTTAATATGAAACTTTTTTCAATGCTGTCGAACTGGAGCTTCTCATGGTCCTTAGATAAAACAGCGGTAACCGTTTGGCTTTTACGGCTTACAGGTTTCTGGCTTTGTGGTCTGGTTGTAATTAGTCGGTTAGAATATACTTAGGGCGTTTTTCGTTGCTGTTGCGTTTCAACAACTGGCGCGATTTCTCGTAACGCGGTCAGATTCGATTGATCAATACCACAACAGATATTTTCTGCTAGTATTCGGACGTGTGCTTGTATGGAGTCCATGCCTAGGTCGTTGTAGATGGTTTCATTGCGTACGAACCATAGCGTCCCGGTAAGTTTCTTGAGGGTGGTCGATTGGGTGCTTTCCAGACGTTTTCTGTTTGAAGCTGATATGTATGTCATCCTTGCTGACGCTGCGTATATCATAGTTGGCATTATGTGTTGGTTGTAGGCGTTGAGCTTGGTCTTTAGTGGGAGGCCTTTGTGGCACGCAAGGATGGGATATGGCATTTTATTTGTCTGGCGTGTTTTGACGATTGTGTTGTGGAAGTCAGCTGCTGGCCGATGGTTGCTTCCAGGTGTTTGACTGTGTTGTTTCAAGATACGTTCCGTTGATGGACTTGTATCGTCGGTAGATTGGTTGTTTGTCTCCTTGTGAAGGTTATGGCTTCCGTTTGTGTTTAATTTCAGACCCCGTTTTGCGAATCGGCCTGGTGCTGATCCAGCTACCCCTGCATCTTCCTGACTGTAGCTCTTAGCACTCTCGACTTGCTGTAGAGCATGACGTCATCCTTACATATTGCGTATTTGGCTTTTGTGCGCAGATGATGCCATTGGTGTAGATGTTGGATAGTATTGGGGGGTCAGCAGCCACCCACGGAGGTTTTGTTTGTCAGGTAACTGTTTAGAAGCTGGGTGTAGGCCGCTGGTAATGCGTACTTGTTCCATAGTTTGATGAGGAGTCCCTGAATCTATACTTTATGAAACGCCTTTTCGGTATCAAGGAAGACGACGACGGTGGTTTCCCCTCTCTTGAAATTTCTCAGCTACATCGTCTATTACTTTAACGAGCTGTAGCGACGTTGCGTGTATTGGCCTGAAGTCAAATTTTTCTGGCCGGAACTAGCCTATAGTTGTTGGGTTCTGTTTTTTTTTTGTTATTCTGACTTAGAAAGCATGATTATGACGGTACGATTCCATGGAACAGGAACGTGGCGGTGTGTGGTGACCTAGTTGAATATTCGTGTTATTTACACCGGCCTCTTATTCGGAATATTCTGAAGCATCTATTCGTGAGGGGCGACTTTGATGTAGGATAATGTTCTTCCCCTCGTTTGGTGAGACGAACGGCGCATATTCGCCTAGTTCAACGGTCAATATCCTTTGTAGTCGGGTATTTGCTCCCCGTACGTGTTCTTCGTCAGCGGCGTTGTTGGACATAAAGTTGTTGTCGAGGGTAAAGGTGAAGATGTCGGCCTGTTCTTGCGGATCGTAAGAGGGTCGATTTGGTCCTTGGATCGGACATGAGGCGGCCGCTCTTACGTGTTAAAGCCTTGTTAAGTTGGCATTTTCTGACTCGTTGCAGGGTGTTGCTGACGTGTTGGTTCCAGCCTTCATTGTAGAATTCCTTTATTGCTTGTTTCAGACATTCTTGTTTATTATTAAGAGGGCGTTTGATGGCCGGGTTCCTGATAATTTTCCATTTTCACACCAGCCTCCGTTTTTTTTCTTTTGGGACAGTTTTCGAGCACGGCGGTTGCAGTCAAGAATTTGCATCGCATTCTCGAGGGCTTTGCGTTGGGTTTCGGACGCAGTTGTCAATATCGTCAGTGATGATGATGTTGGGGTTGCAAATCTTGTATTTTTCTTTGTAGGTTTTTATTGTACTGACGCCAGTTCGTGGTGCGTCTGGTTGTACTTCGAGGTCCATCCTCCCTCGGACCTATGTTTACCGTGAGCAGTAGTAGGACATGATCAGAGCTCAGGTCTTTCACTGTTTCCTGGGAGTAGTGGAATGGCAGATCCTCGACTAGTATAATGTCTAGCTCTAGCACATCGGGTTGGTCATGATGTTTGCTTGGGACATGCGTCGGTGCTCGCCTGGATCTATGACCTCGTAGTTCTTTCCTGCTGTGTGGTTGAAGAGTCTGTGCCCTTCAGTGTTATTGACTCGAGATTCTCCGGCTTGATGTTTTGTGTTTAGACTCTCCTGAAATCGGCGTCGGGAGGTTGCGTGCCATAAAATCATCTAGATTATTGCTTTACTAGAGGCGTCCTTGGTTGTTGCTAGGTTGATATTAGTCTTAGATATCTGGCGGCTACTTTTATTTGGACCCCCGTGACCTCCAGCTCGTTTACTTGCAGCGTAACTTGGTACTGTGCGATTTTATCTTTTACTATAATATCGACCCAGCCACTAGCTGGAATTCCTGCTATATGCGGTCTGTCCGTTCGATAGGTTTGACAGTTAAGATAGCTTTAGTGAGACTTTTGGTACGATTTTGATCATCATCACGTAGATGTTGAGCGGTTTAGTGAGGTTTAGCATTTCTTGCATTTTGCACTGAATACCGTCGGCGTTCCAGTGGACAATGTTTAGTTGTACGTCTACTGGTGTATTATACATCTTGTGTTATAATGTCACTTATTGGCAGTTATTTTGCTGATCCACTGAGTGAGGGTATCCAAGTGGATTTTGAATCCCATAGCTGCTATACAGCCTACTGGTGTTGTTTGGGTGCTGGTAGCTGCTTTCGGTTTTGCTATCCTGGGGTCGATGGGTACCTTGAAACCGGTGACTGCTCTGTTGACGGCGGTGGCGGTTTTGGGAGGTGTGACAGCCTTGTAAGTGGCGGTGGCGTGTTTGGGTGTAGTGACATTCTTGAGTGGGGCTGGAATCCTTATAGAGGTGGTGCCTGGCGTCTTTGGGTGGAAACAGATGCGGGAGCCGTACGAGCGCTGGCTGTTACAACTGAGGCGGCAGGGATTGCAATTGCATTGCTGCTGGTGGATGCTGTTGTTGTTGAGGAGACCTCTTGCGCTGTTGAGCGGAGCAGGCTGTTTGTTTCTAATTCGTCTCCCGCCTTGTGGTTGGAAACCATCTTCGTTCTTCTCTGTGATTGGCTGTGATCCTGTTGGTTCTGCTAGTAGTGGGGCTCTCGCGAGTTCCTTTTTCTTTAGCTCAGCTTGATACTACGGGCCTTTTCGATAATTAACAGGATGCGGGCCGCTGTAGATTTTGCTTTGCTGGAGGTCTTTAGTTGTCGGTAGGCTGATATTAGTTTTAGATCTCTTCCGGCTACTCTTGCTTGGACCCTCGTGGTCTCCAGCTCGTTTGCTTGTAGTGTAACTTGCTGCTTTTCGAGTTTGCCTGTCACTAGAATATAGGTCCCTCTTCTAGTTGGAATTCCTGCGATCTGAGGTCTGTCCGTTCCATAGGTTTGGTAGTTAGCTAACGTTAGTGAAACTTTTGGTGTGAGATGTGTCTCTTTGATCAACATCACGTCGACGTTGAGTGTTTTATCGAGGTTTTGCATTTCTTGCATTTTGCACTGAATGCCGTTAGCGTTCCAGTGGATGATGTTTAGTTGTGAGTTTACTGGTGTATTAACCGTTTTGTGTTATAATATCACTTATTGACACTTATTTTGTTGATCCACTGAGATAGTTTGTCCAAGCGGATCGTGAATCACATAGCTGTCATGCAGCCTACTGGTGATGTTTGGGTGTTGGTAGCTGCTTTAGGTTTTGTTGTCTTGGGGACCGGTGGTCACCTTGAAGCCGGTGGATGCTCTGTTGGCGACGGTGGTGGTTTTGGGAATTTACCGCCACCGTTGGAGGTCGTTGAATACTTTCGGGATTGTAAAATTTATTATAATTACTCTAGGGAGCAGAACTATAACACTGTAATATGTGGCCACCTTTGTCTTAATTTTCTATATAAATGAATGTAAACGATAACGCACATCATAGTCATGTCTATACTATTGGCAGTTGAAGGTGTGGGTAATGTATTGCATGCCGCGTATGCCGAGCCTATAAGATTAAATCCTAGACATAGGTATGAGCTCGCTTTAAGGGAATTCTACTGCTGCAATTCGATTAAAAATATCCATTCCGGTAACGATAAGTTTTATTATAGGGATAAGGATCTCCATGTACTCACTATTCCACATGATTCATATGAAATTGATCAAGTAAGTTCATATTTAGAATAACACGTAGAGAACACCATACTAAGCGCAAACAATAATACGTAAAAATGCGAAATTAAATCGATGTACACTGTGGATTTTTCAAAACCTGATTATATTGGTCGAATGCTCGGATTCAAACCAATCGAATACAAACCTAACCACACTCACATACCTGAATTGGATATACAGATAAATAAACACACGAATGTTTACATTGAATGCAACATCACACGAGGTTCTTATCGTAATAATTTACTTGCGCATATTCTGTATGGGTTTAGTATTTCCGTGGCGCCTGGGTTCCGTATGGAAAATGTTCCAAATGCACCTATTTATTTAGAGGTTAATGTCGAAACTATTTATAACATCGAAATCCGGCTCGTGAATCAGAAGGGTGAACTAATAGATTTTGGAAACGAGCAAGATAGTGTAATCTTCGAGTAAACTTGTTTTAATAAATGTATACTGTTTAGAATACAAAAATAAACGTCTTACCCACTTCGCTGATTTGAACCGAAATGATGTATCTTAGGATGGTATTTTTACCGAAAAATAAAGAAAGATATATATCGTTTACTAAATATATTCCAAATACAAGTAATAAATGTAGATTTGTAGACTCATATCGTTTTTGAGCGAGTCATCAGCATCTTATTTAGAATTTCAAGATTTTAAAATTTTACATCATACATGAAGCCGTTTAAATATGGAAGAGCTAAATCTTTTAATGAGAAAAGGAATTATTCCTTACGAGTACATGGATAGTTGGGAAAAGTTTAATGGAACGATTCTTCCAGAAAAGTCAAAATTTTATAATAAATTAAAACAAGCTAATATTTCCTAACAAGACTACAAACATGCACAGATGATTTGGAATGTATTTAAAATTAAAAATTTAGGAGAATACAGTGATCTTTATCTGAACTGTAATGTTTTACTTTTGGCTGATATTTTTGAGAACTTTAGGACTAAATCTATAAAAACATATGGGTTAGATCCCAGTCACTTCTACACAACCCTCAGTTTTACGTTCCAGTGTATGCTCAAATATACAAAAGCTAAATTAGAATTGTTAACTAATATAGACATGTTGCTTTTTTATTGAAAGGGGTATTAGAGGTGGTATAAGTCAATGCTGTACCAAATATAGTAAAGCAAATAATACATTTCTAAAAAATTATAATAACCCTTCTAAAGACCTTCTAGATAAAGTAAATTTGCATGGTTGGTTTACGAGTCAGTATTTACCTTTGAAAATTTATAAATGGTTTAGTGAGAAACAAGTAAACTCCATAATTTTTCAATATATTCTTGATATTTCGGATGATGCTGAAGAAGGTATAATTTTAGAAGTGGATTTAGATTGTTCGCAACATTTGCATGATCTGCATAAATATTTTCCATTTTACGCAGAACATAAAGTTCCTCCTGGAGGCAAACAAAAGAAACTACATACAACTTTGGAACCTAAGACGCGGTATGTCATTCATTATATAAATCTAAATCAATGTATTCAAGCTGGTCTTATAGTGGTAAAAATTCATAGGGTATTGAATTTTAACCAATCCTTTTGGTTGAAAGACTATATAGACATAAATACAAAATTAAGAGCCCAGTCAACTAACACATTTTAGAAAAATTTATATAAATGCATAATAATGCATGTTTTGGAAAAACTATGGAAACTGTTAGACAGCTTGTCTCTAGGTGGGATGGTAGATACGGTGCCAATTATTACATTTTGCAATCCAACTTTCACAGCAGAACTATTCTAATTTCTCACAACTCTTGTATTGGTGCGTTGAAATTGTTTTTACAGTGTCTATATTTCGGTAATATCTTTCAATTTATAAATATTAGTTACTTAGAATGCAATAAACAAAGTTCCTGAGATATCTTGTAGAAATTTACATTTCTAATTATTAAAAGCTGTATATGTTGTATAACGCGGCTGCCGCAGAATCGCAATTATAAAACCGAAAAGCAATTATTACTTTACCACTTTGCAGTCTAAGGAACATTCATTATTATTTACAGATTACTGTAAACAACTAATATACAAACAAAAAAATGGGCTGTTTAAGTAGAAAATGCATGCAACGTTATAAACGACACATAAGCTTTATATGAAAACGGAATGTTAATAATCTAAACGCGCTTACATATACTGTCTTTTTAATTTTGAAAATGCAGGATCAGAATATTTCACCTATTTAAATAGCGAACGAAATCAACCCAGTAAAATTTGGTTTCGCAGCGCAGGTTCCAATTTATTAACTTTACACATTGGTCGGCAAGAAAACATTCCAACTGCATTTATTTGTCTAGACTTGAGCACAAAACAAGTTTCTTTGGCTGCAAGCGGCATTGCTGTGGCAGTTGAACATTCCGTTGCGAGCCGTCCGTTCTGTGTACACAACGTCACAACCCTGGTGAATTCTCAGATACCTATAAATTAAATTTTAACTATTCATTACAAACAAATTGAATCGCTCGTACTCTATTCTTTAACGTACCGCATACATGATTTATCTACAAGCCTTTTATTAAACATAAACATTTTTAATACTATATAGGAGTATACTATTCTAAATCGTTTGTCAATAAATGTCGTTTTACGAAATTTAATAGCTTGCAGGCGACATGTATATTATTTTTTCACAACCGGGATTTAAAAAGTAGTTTCTATAGTAAACACATCGTAACAAATTTTCTTTATTTACGAAAACTGTGTTGGAAGTTGTGGAAAACAATGCTTCAGAAAATCATGCATTCTGTCCCTCGATGCTGCTGTAAATAAGTGACCGGTTTTAATCATTTTTAATAAAGTTCGGATACAAATTTTCTTTATTTACGAAAGCTGTCTTGGAAGTTTTGGAAAACAATGCTTCAGAAAATCATGCATTCTGTCCCTCGATGCTGCTGTAAATAAGTGACCAGTTTTAATCATTTTTAATAAAGTTCGGATACAATTTTTCAATGTCATGCACTGGTTACAATTAACGAACACACTTTACAACCATTTTATAAAAGAACACGGTCTAATTTCCTTTTTTTCCTTTCCTTAAGATCTGCAAGAACTTCTGGAGGGGCTGCTGGATCCTGCCAAACTGTGAGCTAGTTATTTTATATTTAGTCACTACAATTTCTTATTAGGATTCTATATTATTAACTTTCAGATTCTGTTAACTGCTTGCATGCCATTAACCAACACACTTAGGCGAATGTGTTTTAAGGAGACGAGGTTAGCCATGTTTGAATGGTATTTTAAAAATTAAAATAACAGCAGGTTTTTACCGACTTCACGTTGAGAGCCCTTTACGAAGGGTTTAAAATCACTCGAGGCACAATGGTTAGACGAGATTGCAACCCTCGCGGTTGTGTTCATGACGGTGATTTTTTATTCTCGCTTGATGTTGAGTATTATGACATCGTATCACATACATGTCAACCCATTTACGCTCCTTGTTACTCTCTGTTACCTATAAACCAATGAACAAAATCAAGTAAAATGCTGCACGCAAACTAATACAAACTCAATTTCACAGTCAAGGTTGCCAGCTCCTACTACTGAATTCAAGGTCACCATTTCTAATTATTGCAACGCACCTCCGTTTTCGCACAAGTCGACTTCTGGTGGGTAAGGACGCTGTGATTGCTACCACGAAAATACTCCAGGAGGCAGTTACCCAGAATCGGAACGGCCTTCAACTTCGCGGAGGAGGAGGACAACGCCGAAGGAGTAGACAATAGCGTTACTGTACATATTATGCAGCTGATAAGTGATTATAGCATTAGTGTTAATTGTTTATCTGTATATGTCTTTAGATGTTATTAAAACAATTTATGAAAACATTTGCCTCTTTCATTAAACTTGTTGGAAGTGTCAGGTTGGCCGAATGGTCTAAGCTAGGGTTCAAATGTAATTTGATGAGAACACTAACCATAACCTTGAATAAAAATATAAGTGGCGGGGGGAGTAGCAGCAACTTTGACCGTGAAGTTTGGCTTCGGTTTCAAAGCCAAGTGTTGGGGGTAGTTCCAGAATTGAGATGTGGCCTTGAAGTTTAGCTGTGAGCTGTGGCCTTGAAATTTGGCCTTAACTTACAGTGTAGCATCGGTTTCAAGAAAAAGTGGTGTGGGAGGTTCTAGAACTGTCCATGTGGTCTCGAAGTTTAGCCTTGAGCTGTGGCTTTGAAAATTGGCTTGATGATGTGACCTTGAAATGTGGCCTCGGTTTCTAGGAAAAGTAGTGGGGGGAGGTTCACAACTGTCCATTTGGTCATGAAGTTTAGCCTTGAGCTGTAGCTTTGAAATTTACACATCCCTCACTCTGAATTTATTTCCACATTTCAAGGTTATAGGTGGATCACAGAACAACTTGCCTTGACCTTGAAGTTTAGCATTAAGCTGTGACCTTGCGTTGCCTCGCCTTGAACTCAAGGCCAAGTGGTGGGGGGAGGTCTCAGGACCTGCAAATGGCATCTACTATAGTTATGAACACAACCTAGATGTGCATATAATTTTTATCGATTTCAAAATGGCATATGATACGGTGTGCAGGGAAAAGATGTACAAGGACTTAATTGATCTGAAAATACCAACAAAATTAGTGCGATTAATCAAAATGACGCTGGAAGACTCAAAATATAAAGTTATGGTAAACGGTGCGATTTCAAAAAGTTTCAAAGTCAACAGGGGGTTAAGACAAGGAGACCCAATATCTTCAATAATATTCAACTTAGTACTAGAAAAGATTATGAGAGAAAGTAAGATAAACACACAAGGCACAATTCTACATCACCGACACCAAGCTCTAGCGTATGCCGACGACCTAATGATAATCACGAGAACTAAGTATGAGTTGAAAGAAACAGTACAAAGATTAGAAAAAGTAGCACGGAGTAAAGGGTTACACATCAATGAAAAAAAAAACAAAATACATGTTAGTAAGAAAAGGAAGTACATCGATAGAGCACAATTTAGATATAACTAGCACAGTAGATGGAAAATTGTATTCTTTTGAAAAAGTAGAACAATATACATATTTGGGAGTAGTGATAACAAACAGTTGTAGTGAAAGTGCGGATATCGATGGAAGATTAAATAAAGGCAACAGAAGTGCGGGGGCGCTATTAAACGTATTTAAATGAAAAAACGTGTCAAGAAAAACAAAACTGCGAGTTTATCAAACAGTGATTAAACCGGTGGTATTGTGAAACATGGATACTAAATAAAAGTGTAGCGAATAAGATCGAAATATGGGAAAGGAAAATTTTTAGAAGAATTTATGGTGGAAAAAAAGTGAACGAAACCTGGCATAGAAGAACGAATAAAGAACTAACAGAACTTTATGGGCAGCCGAATATTATAGCAACAATTAAAGCCCACAGAATCAGATGGTTAGGTCACGTAGTCAGACTCCCGGAATCCCGAGCTACCAAGAAGAGGAGAAAGAAGAGAGGCAGACCAAAGAATAAATGGTTAGACAGTGTACAAAAAGACCTGATGGAGTTAAAGGTCACAAACTGGGAACGAAAGGCAACCGATAAGAAAGCATGGAGGGGGATCGTAGAACAAGCCTTGGGTCTTCATGGCCCGTCGAGCTGAACTATATATATGAAACAAATAATATTATTTTAAATTTTGTCGAGACTTCTCTTGAATTCGTTATATTTCTTATTAACAATATTTTTTTCATTTTCACTTCAGTTACCGTGTCACTTCCCTCACTGTATTCCTCTTCCTCTGACGTTTCCGACCCTGAAGAAATTTCTGCGATCCCCTCTTTGTTTTTCTTATTTCTGTTGCGCAGATTTCCAGGGACCTTTGTGTTTTTCGGTTTTGAAGCAGAACCCATATCTCTCACTCACAATGTTCTGTTGCTCGACATGTGATGTTTTTCCGAGAAAAGCCAGCACAAAGACGACTTCCTAAGAGTGATTTCTTTGCTCTTGTTTATCCAAATTTTTAGAAGCGGACTACTTTTAGAAATATTGGTTTTTGTAGTAAACCTCCACTAATCTTGGTTATCAGTGTTTGAGAGAACATTTTTTCCTTCGAAACTATGCAAAATACGGAGTTTTTACAAGAGTCATAAAATGAAGATAAGGAATAAGTCTTCCTCTTTAAAAAATATTAGAATCGTATCATCATCCTCAAGAAAATTGTGAACAAATTTATCAGGGAATGGTTTTAGCCCTTCTCCAACTTTCTTTGTTTCTTTGGTTACTGAAAGTAGTAACATCATTTGAAGTTTCCAGGTGCAAAATTTCAGTAAAATTGGTTCACGCGTATCTGAACAGCATACATAAATGTGATTTTTTAATTACACTTTGAACTCCTCTCACGGGCAAACGGTACATTTTGGTACATGGGTAAGTTGGGTCCAATTTCACCACAGGAATATGTGGTTAAGAGATTTTCCACATTTTCCCGAACACCCTGTATATTAGTAAAAGTTATGACGTTATCGATGTGGTTTTTTTATGGCAACATATATTTTTTCTTTTCATTTACTAGAGAATCAATGGACTTTATGCGTTTTTCGGCCGCTGCGCTGCACACACCGACGTGACGGCTGCGTGCCCGTAAACAGCTGCTTTCAGGACTTGGTATACACACACAACATCGCTAAACCCCTTGACATTTTTTGGATTAAATTGTTTTGAACGGTTTACGTGAATTTATCCCGATTATGCCCAACTATTGGTGTGCACTGTATATTTAACCGTAGGTGAATCTTCCAAAGAGCTCTACGCACACCTAGACATTATACCATTACATATAAGTACCATGAGATAAAAAAAAAGATTTTGAGCAGGCCTTGATATGTGTTATAAGTTTCTCAGTACTGAAGTGTATTGTCAGTCTATGTCAAATTCGAGGTTGGGAAGTTAATTTTTGTTTGTTATTTGACACAGACTGACGTAAAACTTAACCTGCAACGTATAACACATATCAAGGCCTGCTTAGAATCTTTTTTTTTTATCTCACGGTATAACCTACTGATATCTTACCTGGACGTAAATTGCTAATTAACACAGCCAATAAATCATAGGAATCTCTATAATTCACCTCTCACTACAATATTTAAGCGTAAGTACTATTCACGTATTCACCTATTCACACTTGACAAACCCAATGCAATCACCGCGGGAAGAACCTAAAACAGCTGATTCAAGTACAACCATTCGACAACACACGTGGTGCAGCAGGGGGCAGTAAAACAGCATTCAGCAGTACACGCAGTGTGCGGCGTCGTCACTTGTGTAAATAGCGTAGGAATCTTTCCGAATATATGCAAGTCGGTCCAAACGTTTGAACCGTGGCCCTGCTCCATTGGTTGATTACAATTTTTAAGATCCATGTGGAATGTAAACAACCCTAAATTTAGATTGATTGTCAGTAACTAATAATAATAGTTGCAGTGTATAAATAAATTGTCAAATTAAAGACATTTTGACTCTGATATTGAAGATCATAAGATTATTGATAGGTACTGAGGCGTACTGCAAAGGATTGAAGCGTATTGAAAAGGATTGACGAGTATTGACACGTATTTATATGTACTGAAAAATTGACGGGTACTGACAGATATTGTTGAGTACTGACAAGTATTGACGCTCAATTTGTACAGGTATTGACACTAGTGGATGACCCCTCGGTTAATTCATAGATCCATGAGTGTGCAGAGTGTGTTCTAGAATCAGTGTGATCACCGCTTGTAAATTTAAATTCCTACCAAACTATTTAAAAAATGCCGACTTTGTAATTGTACAGCGTAGTAGACGGTTTTTCTATATCTTACCAATAACTGTTTTATGTGAACAATAAAATAAGCATAGTACGTATTATTACTATTATTAGTATTATGTCTAATTTCTAACTTTCATAGTGCACCTTATTTTTATGTTTTAACTGTTTCAAAATGTATTTTAAAAGTTAAAATAGTTTCAGCATTTTGTTATACTGTTCCTGTTCATGGTGTTTTTGTTTAATTGTAAATTTTTGAAGGGCACTTCTTTGGTGTATTTATTTGTTGTTGATTTGGCAAAATATAAATTATATTATTTAAATCAATGACTTTGATAATGAAATTCCTCCATTAAATTCATTATTTTAATCAAATAATTTAAATCTGCTCCACCCTGCTCAGACGTCAGACTATTTGAATTTCCTATGACTCAGTAAACTTGTATTATGTAGGCAGGTAGTAAATGACCCCTTAAGAAAATAATCTACTACAGAATGTAGTTAGTACTGTTAGTTTAGTAGGCAGGTAAGAAACTGTCTTGTTAAAGCAACGGCGTTTCCACGTTTATGAAATTTTGCCATGAAATGTATTCTTCTTAATGTAAATTTTATCCTTTTCCTCATTTCCGTTTTTATAAACCCCTCTGTGTATTTGTACGTGAAATCAGTACGTTGCTGGAAACCGTGAATGCAATATATGTAAATATGAAATTTATTATAATCAACCACATTTCGCAAAACTTGTGAAATTCGTTATGAGCCGGTAAAGTTTATCAGGTAGATGAAAAGGAATGGGGGGGGGGGGCATTAATATTCTAGTACTGTCGGAGTCGGAGTCGGATTCAAACTACTAAAATATCAGTAGTCGCATTCGGATTTTTTGTGACCGACTCCACAGCCCTGGTTTATTTGGTGCCCAACTGTGAATGGTCTCACCGAGCCCGATTCCAATCGCCAAGGCTGTGGAAAAACGCAGCCCCCATGGGATTCAACCGGACGACTTACTTAATGCAAGCCTAGCATCTTCCAAACTGGGCTACCCGGCTACATGAATTATTAATAAACTAAAAGAAAATACCTGATTTACATACAATATGCAACTTCTGTTTTCATTTGTACACTACATCGTTCAGTTGTAAATACGGTTTCAATCATTACACCCTACCTTTGTGTGGTGATAATTCTTGTGCTTAAATCTTTCTTTATTATGGTTGACTTTATTTTTATTTAAAACTGTTCGATTTCGTAACTGTTCAAATTTACCTGGTTAGACTCGAGTTTGTTTCATCTTAAATTTTAATTTTAAGTCCCCCAGAGCAATTCGGATTACTGTGTAATTATCTAAAACCACAAATAATTGGTAAATATGTATTACAGTATAAAAAATTTACAAATATATACAGTACATAATCAATTAGAATTAAAAGGCAGTTTTATCCAATATTTTACAATACAGAAAGGTTTTGAAACAGATGTATACACAAAAAATTTACATACATTACACTAGAGTATCGACAGTGTTATGCTTAGGCATAACCATTGGGGTCTGTAGATAATGAAGCTTTATAAAAATGTTAATACAAACTTTAATTTTACAATGGTCATACCGTTCTATCTCACCAACGATATCATTTTTCTCAACTTAATTTAATTCCAGAAAGAATAAAAGTGAACTACAGTTTAGTTCATATCAGTTCCTTTACGATTCTTACAGCCTTTATTACAAAATCCTATAGGTACTCTTGGATTTAACATTAATAGCCATTTTACAAATGATATTTGTACTAGTGCAAAATAACTAATTAGTACAGTAGTTTTCTGTTTGTAGTGGCAGTGGCTTGTATGATTTAATAATAGAATGAATGCACCTCAATCATCGAACGGATAGAAGAGGTTATAATTATGAATGAACTAATGACATATGAAATTTGGAGTTGTCACTCAAAATCTGTGTTAATAATCAACTAGTAATTTACAATACAAGTGGCACGAGTGGGGTAGAGTGCGAGTGAGCGAGAATTTTTCTTGTGCTGCTTTATATGGGTAAATTGGACATGCATAAGCTTTTCCTCCTGTAGGTATGTCTCCTCATATGTTTAGTTAAACTACCTTTCATTGCCGCTTTATAATCACATATAGTACACGAATAAGGTTTTCCTCCTGTATGTCTCGTCATATGTTCAGTTAAATTGCATTTCTTTGCCGCTTTATAATCACATATAGAACACGAATAAGGTTTTTCTCCTGTATGTATCCTCATATGTTCAGTAAAATGATATTTTATTGCGGTTTTATAATCACATATAGAACACGGGTAAGGTTTCTCTCCTGTATGGGTCATCATATGTTTAGTCAAAATGCCTTTATCTGATAATTTCAATTCACAAATAGAACAAGAATAAAATGGTTTTCTCTCCGTATTTTCCAAGCAATTTTCGTCTGTCCCGTATTCACCGGCTTTGGGATGAAACGACTGCTCCAAGAGGCTATCACTTGCTACACACGTAGCAAGCAGTTCACCTTTTATATCAACTTGCTCCTGTTTAATTTCCAACTCGTGATAAGCCCTGTTATCTAATGTGCTTTCAATGATTCCTCGCTGTGTATGTAAGGTTGCGACTACTTTGTTTTCATCGACCTTTAGCAGTGGTTCATGACACCTGCTGGCCATGGTACTACACAAATCATAATCAATTAATTCCTGTTTGATGTCCATTGTAATAACAATTGGAGAGTAGGGATTTATTAATACTAATATCTGGAAACAATACACAATGTGACATTCAGTTAGTACATTAATTTGGTTATGTTTAGTTCTAATATATTTACTTACACGGAATAGTATGAATTTGAAAGAAACAACTCATTTAAACTTAACAGAAAACGCGATATTGAATAGATAAAATTATCCTATACAAATAACCATCAACAATATTGTCATTATTTAGAAGTCAATTAGTTCAAATGGTAATAAAATGAACTACTTCATATACACGGTGTCCATCACTTACAGAATGGTTTTCTACAAAAAGCATCCAGCTGATATAAATTAGTTATTCGTAAAATGGACAGGGTTTTCAAAATCAAATCAAATACAGGGTGCGGCAGAACAAATTAAGCGGTTTGAAAGCCTGAATACTCGGGCGGTGGTGGCGGTAGGCTGGTGCGTGCGGTCTCATGCAGTTGTGTCAGTCACCCCATTTCAGTAACCAACATGGTTTGGACGGGTGTACACAAAGAATCATTGAGAATGAACAGGGCTATCCAACCAACATTATGGCCTCATGCAACATTTCAGAAATATCGGGCTACTTTTATGAAACCTCTGCATTAGATGAAGTAGTTTTTGGATAACACGATTATAGTAGCCTTCTAAAAACGTTGTTTCAACTGTGTAACATGTGTTGCATAGCCCTGTCAGTGTTGCCAACACTGGGTAATTCCATTCCACTAAATGAGAGAACAAAATCCACCAGAATTCCACTAACTTTTTCCCCCTCCCGATTTTTTACTTCCTTTTACGATAAAGGAAGTATGTATTGGATTCACCCCAAAAATTCGAAATTGAGTTTTCAACGGATCTTCACCTTTTAGAGTACCCTCAACCCAAAAAACATATTTGTTCATTGGTCTGTGTGGGTGTCTGTGAACAAAATATCTCAAAAACGAAGAGGTATGGCGTTGAGACTTCATATATAAGTTTTTTGTACTACGTAGATGCGACAACTAGGTTTTGAAGAAAATCGCATAACCGGAAGTAGGTGTTTACTCTTGTGATTTTTCAGTTTTTTTCATTTTTTTCAAAAACGGCTTTGAACGATCTTTTTCAAACTTCATATTTTTAATATGTATTGATGTGAGATAGGTGGTTTTCCAGTTGAATACTTCTAAAATGAGTTTTTTTTTTCTATTTTTTATTAACTCCTATTTTAAATACCACACCCGGTATATTATTACATTGTTTAATTCAGCCTAAAATTCTAGAGAACAGTTGTTTATTCAACTAATGCTCTATTTTGTACTGCTTTTGTAGAATTTGTAATTTTTGACAAATGCTTAAAAATTAAAAATGAAATTTTTGACTAATTATAAGATCACTGTGAAAGGAAGTTGTGTGAGTGTATCACACCAGATTTTTTTAATAAACAATTTGAGAAAAATCCAGCTGGAATTTAAGCGCCTACCGGCAATCATCCTAACATAAAATACAGCACATATAGTTCTGCCACTCGATAATGGAGGGCCTATCGATATGTTTTTTTTTAATTGTCAAAACTTTTCAAATAAATCTGCTTATAATCAAAATATACCCATTTTTAAATTTGTCCTGCATACGTATATTTATACTTGAAATTAAAAACCTCATTCCACCAGATTTTCCACTATACACGGCTTCCTGGATTAATACGAGACCGAACGTCTCTATACCGGCTTGTCAAGTTGGAAAATTTTCTGTGATTCCAGCATAGATATATTAAACAAGATACCGCCATGCGGCGACATAGTTCAAAATGACGTACCTTTTATTGCTGTCACTCTCAGTGCTTGAATTACGTATAGCGCTATCCTTTAGAGAGGTACCTTTGCTTGCATAGAAAAAAATTGTTGGTGGCACTGTAAGTCTATGTCAAATTCGAGGTTAGCAGGTTAGGTTTTGCGTCAGTTTTGACACAAACTGACGCAAAACCTAACCTGCTAACCTCGAATTTGACGTAGACTTACAGTGCCACCAACAAATTTTTCAAAATAGAATTTCTTACTGTTCCACTTTTCTATGCAAGCAATGGTACTTTGATGCGATATTGAGAGAAATTCGAACAAAATACAGGCACAAAAATTACTATAAGAAATGGAATACAGAATACAAGTCCTCATTTTCATTATAAATATTAATTGAGCTCTTTGTTATTTCAATAAACTACGTGAATTACGAGTTTGGCGTAATTTGAAATTTGAATGACACTTCAAAACAAAGCACTCGAAATTCGTGCGACTTACGGATAACTAGTAAAAAGAAAAAACAAATACATTACATGCGTGGCAGAATGAAATGGAGAGATGTACCGAATTCTTTGATATGTTTTCTAAGCACGAACATACGTTTACCGCGCATGGCTGTATCTTGTTTAATATATCTATGGATTCCAGCTGCGCGTATCGCTGCGCCATCTGTTGAGCGTTGTAGTAACTATTTCAATATTGGTGGCTAATTTAAATTGCCATTTGTCTAATTTTAATAAACATCATTACCGACAATTTCAAATAATCATTAAAAATGTCTCAAAAGAAAAAGTGTGTGACTAACTGTAGTTCATATAGGTTGGAAAATGTATTTTCCATAGTTTTCTTGCAAATATGGGTAGAATTAAATTATTTATTTACAACTATTAAACAATGCCGTTGTTATTTTGTGATTATTTGTCAATTATGATATATATTATTAACTAAAATCACAATGCTTGTTGTTTACATCTCATAATTACATCGATACCGCCATAAATGCATCGATACCACCATAATTACATCGCTAATATGAATTTATGTGCATATAATCAAACAAGCCATAAACTGCTTTTTCCGCCAATCGTACTAGAACTGACACATTATTGACACAATTTTGTGGAGCAAAGTCAAACATTTCATTACACCAGCCGTTGCTAGGTAATTTACAATAAAACTGTACAGGAATAATATTCCCGGCCTAGGCAGGGAATATTTTTCGAATGTAATAATTATTGATGACTAGTGAGTCACCCGAAATACGCTTCGGTTCGCTAATTGAATTAAAAAAAGGATGAGAGAGATTCCCCCTCCAAGGGGGCCCTTGGGGCTCCGCCCCCCTCCAAGGAAGCCCCCGGGTCTCCGCCCCTCTCTAAGGGGGCCCTCGGGGCTCCAACCTTCTCCAAGGGGGCCCTCGTGGCTCCGACCCTCTCCAAGGGGGCCCGCGAAGCTCCGCCCCTTTCCAAGGGGGGCCTCGGGGCTCCGCCCCTCTCCAAGGGGTCCTCGGGGTTCCAACTCTCTCCAAGGGGGCCTTCTGGGCTCCGCCCCTCTTCAAGGGGGCTCTCGGGGCTTCGCTCCTCTTTAAGGGGGCCCTCGGGGCTCCGCCCCTTTCCAAGGAAGCCCTCGGGGCTCCGACCCTCTTCAAGGGGGCCCTTGGTGCACCGCCCCTTTCCAAGGGGGCCCTCGGGGCTTCGCCTCTCTCCAAGAAAGCCCTCGGGGCTCCGACCCTCTCCAAGGGGGCCCGCGGGGCTTCGCCCCTCTCCAAAGGGGCCCTCGGGGCTCCGCCCCTCGAGGCGCATTCACTCAATCAGGGACATGGCGTCTGTAATTGTCGTGACGAACACACACGTTTGGATCGTTCTCCTTTATTATATAGAGGATTTAAAAAGACACGTTTTTATAATTCTTTAATTACTCGTATCGATTGGCGGAAAAATAGTATGTGTATCTTGGACGAAAAGCAACATTCCCAGACTCCTGTGTTGTTGGGCTCGGCATTCGCCTCGCCCAACAATATTCACAGTCGTCTGGGAATGTTACGCTTTTCGTCCTAGATACACAATATACTATTTCGAGTTGACAGTTATCAGTATGTCAGTTTGAAAATAATAATTGTCACTTCTTTCGTCTAAAACCCAAAATGGAAAACGATAGCGACAATAGTGATGAACTGTGCTGTACTCCCACTGAAGTACGCAAAGCCGCCACACAAGCTACACAAAATTTACTCCCAGAAATGTCGAAGAAAACTTATGATATCGCATACAAAAATTTTATGGAATGGAAGTTAAAATAAAGTAGTTGTAAATAAAATAGCGTATTTCACTTGCATATAATAGCTGTTATTACACTCAGATGACTTAAAAAACTCGCTCGCTTCTCTCGCTCGTTATTAAACGCCATCCTCGTATAATAATAGCAGCCCATTATATGCTCGTATAATAATATACTATTAAGATGGGGAGAATCTGTAATTAATCATACTAGTATAATAACAATTTATACATTTAATTCAAATTTCATTTACTGTTTAAGTGTAACAACAGAAATATTTTTGGACGACCACGTATGAAAGTAACATAATCGCAACAACAGCCTACTACAGAAAGTTGACAATTTCATACACTAGCACGATATTATATCGTACTAGTCATATCGTAACTGCACAAAGTTAGTCTAATAATCCAGACGCTTTTGCTTTATTCGTTACTATGCTTCCCCACAAGCTCTCATTTTTATAATTGTACCAATAACAATATAACAATCATTTTGTAAACGAAATAAAACAATCTTAAAAATAGAATTTACTTTGTGTGGTCGTCTAACAAATAATGTTCAGAACTCGCTCGAAAGTGCAAATATTATCTGTACTCATGTTTTAGATCCACTCGGGCTTCGCACACTATGCCCTCGTTTGCCCAATCAACACTCGCATGATATTTGCTACTTTCGATGCTTGTTAGGAAAATAACTATTGCATTTTTATGATATAGATGTTAATTGGCTGATGCATCATTCAGTTGTATGCAGCAACATTTGCACTAACTGCTTTGATGTAACTAAAGAAAAACGAAGAAACAAAGAGAACTTGTCATCAAAACGAACACAAATGGCGAGCAGTAAAATGTTATTGTACAAGTAGTGTATTATTTATTTTATTTGTACGTTTTACTGGAAGCGTATTATTTTGTCTATGCGTTACTCCCTAGTTATATTATGTGCTAGTGAGAAATTACATTTCTTAGCATAATGAGTTTTAGTTTTTAGGTATTGAATTTTAAAGAATTTACTTTTCGTTTTTTAATCTTCATAACTAGTCCCTGGTCACTATTAGACTCAGTAGTACTTAATTTTCTGTGTTATCCAGGAATGTCATTATACAGATAGATTGCTGGAAATAAAAGAAAATAAAGTAGTTTTGAAAAACATTTATTTTTAAACTATTTTAATTTACAAATAGTGTAACATTATTCTAAAAAATATCAATATTTTAGCTTTCAGTAACGTTTTGATTCTTCAGGGCATGCTTTTAATGCAATTTAGTTGCAATATTTTAAAAATTTTCATTCTGGTGATATATGGATTCTTGCTAGTTGAACCTTCATGGTAATATTGTCTTTTGCCAGTTTCCTCTTTACGCATTCCCAAACATATTCAATAAGGGTGCAGTTAATTCACCGGCCATGGTAATAATAGTGTAGGTACTGTTGTCTAGTCAAAACATGTTTATTGTATGGCATGAATACATAATAATAATAATATTAATAATGTCTTGATTGGCAAAAAACAACTTAAAACACACTTAATATAAAAACATTACAGTGCCAATATGGCGAAGTCAGCACACATTTCTGCTTTTCAACTTTATCTATCATGGTCATGGTGTACAAAACCCAAAGTATGAAGCAGTGCATGTGCGTCACCCTAACATTATACAGTGTGGTCCATTAAGTGTGCAACAAATGGGACATTTTTTATTAGTTGTAAAACCGAAATTTAATACCGCCAAAAGTTAGTGCATGTTCGATAACCATATCAGATGCCCTTAGAATGGCTTCAAGTCAAACAATATACAGGGCAGGACAAAAAATATGAAATTCGTTCAAGAACAAAGTTACCTTATTTAAAATAATATAGAAAAATTTTATTGAGAAAAGTTGTTTAGAATTAAAAGTTATGCTCAAATACAAAGTCACGGCCTCCTATTCGAATTTTGATTCTTTTTTGGAAAATTTTGTATTACCCCCGTATGATACATATTTTTATTATTTTGATTTTATATGTATTTAAAGTAGCCACAACCATATCCCTTTTAAATAACTTTTAGCAACTTGAAGCGTATTTGTAAAATTTACTTGGATTTATATTTTTTTAGGTAAGCGTCCACTTCATGTTTGTTGCAACGATATTTAACAGAACTTTAGAATTTCGCAAATATTCTTTTTAACAAGGTAAATGCTTTACTAATAATAATTTACATATGAAAAAAACTCTCAATAAAATCAGAATAATAAAAATATGTATCATACGGGGATAATACAGAATTTACAAAAAAAGAATCAAAATTCGAATAGGAGGCCGTGACTTTGTATTTGAGCATAACTTTTAATTCTAAACAACTTTTCTCAATAAAATTTTTCTATATTATTTTAAATAAGGTAACTTTGTTCTTGAACGAATTTCATATTTTTTGTCCTGCCCTGTATATTGTTTGACTTGAAGCCATTCTAAGGGCATCTGATTATGGTTATCGAACATGCACTAACTTTTGGCAATATTTAAATTTCGATTGTACAACTAATAAAAATATTTCCCATTTGTTGGCACACTTAATGGACCACACTGTATAAATGAAAAGAAATTATTGATTACATGATATAAGTATAGTTTTTAAAGCAATGAGATCTATTTATTATATAAGTCACTAAAGTACCAATCTGTGAAACTCTGAACTGATTTGTTTTTAATTTCCGACTGTACAGGGTGTCCCATTTTCGATGATATTACGGGGTATCTCACTTACGAGTAAAGATAGAGAGTTGCTACTTTTTTGTGAAAATAAAGATGGTATAAACAAAATTTTCATAGCCAGCTTCGTTTTTGAGATACAGGGCGAAATTGAAAATATTGCATTTTGGGACCCCCCTCGTATCTCCGTTATCCTTTAACATATCGCAAAGCTAAAAACTGGCTCTTATACAGTTTTTACGTAGAAACCAGTGGCGTAGTCAGATTTTTGAAGTAAGCTGTCAATTTTTAGTTATAAATCAAACTTATGTTTTTTTAACGGAACACTGTATATATTTTTGTAAAGCTTATAAAATTTCTAATCAAATAAAAGAAAAATATACAGGGTGTCCCGTTAAAAAAAAATATGTTTGATTTATAGCTAAAAATTGACAGCTCATAGTAAAAATCTGACTACGCCACTGGATTCTACGTAAAAAACGGTATAAGAGCCAGTTTTTAGCTTTGCGATATGTTAAATGATAACGGAGATACGAGGGGGGTCCCAAAATGCAATATTTTCAATTTCGCCCTGTATCTCAGAAACGAAGCGGGCTATGAAAATTTTGTTTATACCATCTTTATTTTCACAAAAAAGTAGCAAAGTATTGCGAAAACCGCAACTCTTTATCTTTACTCGTAAGTGAGATACCCCGTAATTTCATCGAAAATGGGACATCCTGTAAATAATTATAAATTCTCGCAATATTGTGAGAGAAGAACCTTTCAAAAAACGCAGATTTGTGAAGAGGGGGAGTAAGAAAATCCTTTCTTCTAATGTTAATATTATGTCAGATCTAAAGCAAAGTTTATTGTAGAGATAGGGAGGTGTTTTTGTAATAACTAGTTTATGAAAGAGTACAGCTGCATGTAGTATTCTCCGATTTTGCATGTTAAGCATCACAGTCATCTGGGAATGTTATGCTTGTTGTCCTAGATACACAATGTACTATTATATTATAAATTAGATTCCAAGGCGTGAATTGGAAATCGCGGTGAAATGCTTCGACATCAAAATTTTTGAAATTTCTGAAAGTATGTAGAGTTGGCATGCTTTTAGCTATTACACAAAAAATTAAACTGTGATCACTAGGATGATGCATGGGTATTACTCCACAATCATGTATGCTTACCTTTTTAGAAATACCTAACAATAAGATCAATAAGGCTTTGACATTTTTCAGTAATTCTAGTGCGTTCATTAATTATTTGCTTTAGATTTAGTGGCGAAGTTCAGCAGACAGTTATGCTTTTCAACTTAACTATCATGGTCATGGTGTACAAAACCCAAAGTATAAAGCAGTGCATGTGGGTCACCGTAACATGATATAAATGAAAAGAAATTATTGATTACATGATATAAGTATAGTTTTTAAAGCAATGAGATCTGTTTATTATACAGTTAATTTATTATAATGAGCAATGTGGCATTCTAGTTTCCATAAGGACTTGATTATTACTATTGGTTTCTAAGGGTACGCTACGCCATGTGTAAATGCGTTTATTTTAAAATGCAATATATGAACCGTAATTTTATTGAAAAAGAAGCATCAGAAATAACAACAGGGCATGTAATAACCCACATACTTGCTGTAAACTGAAGTCTTTATACTATTTGATCAACAGAATTCCTTCCTTCTTACAATATTTTATGTTTTTACGTACTCAGTAACGTTTCCTATTGCATTTAAAAATAAACGCATTTACACATTGCGCGTTATAATAAACTCCCTGTATAAGTCACTAAAGTACCAATATCTGAAACTCTGAACTGATTTGTTTTTAATTTCCCACGGTACATAATTATAAATTCTCTCTGTTATATATTAATCCAGTTATAAATATTATTTGTTAGTATAAGTTTTGCTCCCTAATATTAAGGTTTTGCGCATGCTCGTATTGTACAACGGTTTAAGAAAATGTTAAATTATTCATCTGCATTCTGACTGCCGTACGAGAAACACACGTGAAGGTAATGCGCTTGCTTATATTATTGATGGCTTATGTTATTGATGCATATTCAGTATTCATTTATATGTAGTTCATTTATTCATTTATGTTGTATCCACAGGTGTTTTATTACGCAATAAATCAAGATTACATTTGTACGAGTTCCGAGTCTTTTCTTTACCCACGTGGTTATATAAACAAATACACAACACTGGCGACGAGTTCAAAGAAAGGACGCTTCAAAACTAATTGCAAGGGTGAAAAGGCCGCACTGCGTCTCGAAAATGGTAGACAACGGAAATGAGGCAAGAGGAATCACCATTCCGATGTTCGCGGAATTTAACCCGAAGAAGGAAGATTTTGAAAGCTACACAGAACGTTTTCAATGCTTTGTGGATCTGTACAAATTACCGAAGGATGACCAGGTGAGATATTTTATAAGCTGCATGGGACCTGAAATGTATACAAAATTGAAAGTTATTGCAACCCCTAAGAAACCTATAAATTTAAGTTTTGGTGAAATCATTAAATTACTGCAAGGAAATCTTAACCCAAAACCTTTGCAATGCACACAAAGGCAAAAGTTTCGTTTGCGTAAACAAAAAGATGAGGAATCTTTTGCAGATTTTCTGACTGCTTTGAAAGACATTTCACTACATTGCGGGTTTGAGGGGGATGAAAGGTTAAATGAGGAATTGCGGGACCAAATCATTTTAGGCATAAAAGATGAGGCGACTCAAAATTATTTTCTACGAACAGATGACCTCACGTTAGATAAAGTAATCAAAAAGTGTGTGGCTGATGAACAAGCGAGTCAGGGCGTAACGATTTGCAAAGAATTAGATATGCTGAAAATTCATAAAATTAATCATGCCGATCATAGAAAAAAATTCAATTCAGGAGCAGGGCCTAGTAATAATGCACCACGTAATATGCATATGCAAAACACCTTCACAAATAAAAGTACAGTTTGTTTTCGTTGTGGTTGCAAAAACCACATTGCTCCTAAGTGCAAATTCATAAATGCAAAGTGTAATAAATGCAACAAAATAGGGCATCTCGCAAAAGTCTGCCAGAGGAGCAGAAGTTCTATGTTTGCCGCTGCTAGAAGTGTAACAGACGTGCAACCCTCACCGGAAATTGCTCAAATATTAAGTTTGTCAGCCAGTTGCGATCCTAAAAATAAAATTTTATTAGACATGCTTATAGAGAATCGACCATTGCAAATGGAGTTAGATACGGGTGCCACATACTCATTAATATCTAAATGCGTTCTTGATAAATTGCAAATTAAAACTGAAATACAACCTTGCAATGTTATTTTACAAACATACGACAAACAAACTCTTCCGGTGATGGGAGTTGCCAAGGTTAATGCAAAATTTAGAGATACGACATTTACAGGTAACATTTATGTCATGGATGGCAAATTTGATACCATTTTGGGAAGAGATTGGTTTTTTAAAATTAATGTAAATTTAGCTGATATTAAAACAACATCAGTTACACTGGATTTAAAACTTGGAATAAAAAAGTTAGTTACACTTTACCAAGATATATTCAAGAATGAAATCGGGCTGCTAAAAAATTTTACTGCAGAACTACTTCTTAAAGAAAATGCAAAGCCCATTTTTTGCAAAGCACGTTCGGTACCTTATGCCCTAAAACCTGCGGTGGAAAATGAATTAGATAGGTTAGAATCCTTAGGTATTATTACACCCACCACTTTTTCAGAATGGAGCACTCCGATTGTTCCAATCGTGAAACCGGATAATACGATCCGTATTTGCGGGGACTATAAGGTTACCCTAAATAAATATCTTCAAACCGATCAATACCCAATCCTCAATATTGAAGAAGCTCTTTCTAAAATGGCCCGAGGAACCATATTTTCGAAATTTGATATTCGGGAAGCATATTTACATATGCAAGTTACACCTCAAACTGCAAAATTATTGACAATAAATACCCCAAAAGGTTTATATCAGGTAAATAGATTGATGTATGGGATTACTAATGCCCCTGCAATTTGGCAAAGATGCATGGAATCCTTATTTAATAAAATTGAAGGCATTCAAATTTTTTATGATGACATTAAAATTTCTTCTCCAGATGCTCGTACCCATTTAAATAGGTTAGAATTATTTTTTGAAATCTGTCGTGAAAACGGCGTTCGCCTAAAAGAGGAAAAGTGTCAATTAATAGAAAACCAAATTTCATATCTTGGATTTAATATTAGTGCTTCGGGATTATACAAAAACCAAGAAAAAGTTACGACAATAACTGCTGCACCAACCCCTAAGAATGTTACGGGGACAAAATCTTTCATAGGGTTAATAACTTACTATTCTCGTTTCATTCCAAATTTGGCAGAAATTCTTTCTCCATTGTATAATCTTTTGCAAAAAAATGTTCCTTTTAAATGGACACCGGAATGCCAGTCATCATTTACAAAAATAAAGAAGGAAATTTCGTCAAATCGTGTTCTTGCTCTTTTTGACCTTCAAAACCATTAGTTCTTGCAACTGACGCATCAAGCTATGGACTTGCGCTGTCCTATCACATACCTATCCCGATGGATCTGATAGGCCAATTGCGTTTGTTTCTCGAACCCTTACCAAAAGTGAAAAAAATTATTCGCAAATGATAAAGAGGCTCTATCTATATATTGGGGTGTAAAAAAGTTTTTCAATTATTTATATGGCCGTCATTTTATTCTTCTAACGGACCATAAACCCCTAGAATCAATTTTTGCTGCAAACGCAAGTGCACCGTGCTTAAGTGCTACCCGATTACTGCATTATGCAAATCTCTTGCAAGGATTAATTATACAATAAAATATCGACAATCGACTAAACATTCAAATGCAGATTTCTGTTCCCGTTTTCCAGATAGAAATCAATTGAAAATAATGTTATTGATATGCCAGAGATTTTTCAGTTAGAACAAATTCAGACTGTTTAGAACCTTCAAGAATTGCTAAAGAAACTGCACAGGATTCCGAAACAATTCAATTGTACAGGGAAATAATGGGCACAGTTAAATCAAACATAAATAATAGTGGTGAATATTCGATACAACAGGGATGTATTATGAAAGGTATTAGAGTATTAATTCCAAAAAAGTTGCAAACAATAGTTCTCAACGAGCTCCATCAGGGCCATTTGGGAATTGTTTAAAATGAAAGGCTTAGCCAGAAGCTACGTTTATG
This sequence comes from Agriotes lineatus, assembly GCA_940337035.1. Lineage (NCBI taxonomy): Eukaryota > Metazoa > Arthropoda > Insecta > Coleoptera > Elateridae > Agriotes > Agriotes lineatus. The sequence continues at coordinate 12,497 of CALNHX010001962.1, read as the reverse complement.
GAAGGGAATTGACTCAGACATAGAAAACATGGTAAAATCTTGTCCTAATTGCATCCAACAAACGAAGCAATTAGAAATGCTCAAATACACCCCTGGGAGTATCCGTGTGGTCCTTGGCATAGGAATCCACATAGACTTTGCAGGGCCATTTAAAAACAATATTTTTTTATCATAGTCGATGCATTTTCAAAGTGGGTCGAAGTTTTCATTATTGAATAACATAACGTCAAACAGCACTATCCAAAATTTACGAGAATGCTTTGCAAGATATGGGTTACCGGTAACATTAGTTTCCGACAATGGTCCTCAGCTAGTGTCGGAGGAGTTTGAACGATTCCCTAGCCGTAAATGGAATCAAACACATTAAAACAGCATCATACAGTCCCAGTTCAAATGGTCAGGCTGAACGTTATGTTCAAACAATAAAAACAGCTTTGCATGCAATGAACGACGATCCAGGAGACTTGCAAACAAAATTATGTAATTTTCTCTTGCAATATAGAAAAACACCACATGCCACTACAGGGCAATCTCCCGCATCTTTGTTTTGTAAGAGAATACTTACGAAGTAGGTTAGACTTAATGTTGCCTAATGCAACGGCAACTGTTATAGATAAACAAGCTAAAATGATTAGTCAGAACTCGATAAATAAAGAAATTGAATTTAAAGTAAACCAATCGGTTTTGGTTTAGAAATTATGATGGTAAAGCAAATGGAAACTAGGTACGGTATTAAATAAAGTTGGCTCAGTCTTATATGAAATACTACACGATGGCAAGACCTATACCCGTCATGCCAATCAAATGCGGCAATATAGTGACAATCCTGAAATTCAAAGTAATGTAAAGGTTCAAACAAACGATTGCAATAACAAATTGTCTAGTGTACATTTTGGAGCACCCTTGCCAGTTTATAGGTATTCTCAAGGTCATTCCAACAAAGAAATGACTGCACTTCAAGGTACTCCTACCGCTCTGCAGGAACCGGAAATCTCCAACGAAGTAAATTCAGAAATTCCAAGTACTACCACCACACAAGAACGAGATGTAGGTGCAGACCATTCACACAGCAGTGAAGCAGATCAGAACAAAGAAGAAAGTTCTGGCAGTGGAAGGAAAAGGCAAGCTGCAGAAACCAAGTTGACCAATCTAACGAGCTGCTTCACCCCACGACCACCCAGGAAAATCAAACCTCCAATGCGCTACTCTCCTTAAGATGCATTTAAAGAAGGGAGGTGTTATATATTAATCCAGTTATAAATATTATTTGTTAGTATAAGTTTTGCTCCCTAATATTAAGGTTTTGCGCATGCTCGTATTGTACAACGGTTTAAGAAAATGTTAAATTATTCATCTGCATTCTGACTGCCGTACGAGAAACACACGTGAAGGTAATGCGCTTGCTTATATTATTGATGGCTTATGTTATTGATGCATATTCAGTATTCATTTATATGTAGTTCATTTATTCATTTATGTTGTATCCACAGGTGTTTTATTACGCAATAAATCAAGATTACATTTGTACGAGTTCCGAGTCTTTTCTTTACCCACGTGGTTATATAAACAAATACACAACACTCTCAATATTGTGAGGGAAGCACCTTTAAAAAAAAAGCAGATTTGTGAAGAGGGGGAGTAAGGACATCCTTGTTATGTACGTCAGATCTAAAGCAAATTTCATTGTAGAGATAGGGGGGTGTTTTCGTAATAACAAGTTTATGAAAGAGTACAGCTGCATGTAGTATTCTCCGATTTTGCATGTTAAACATCACAGTCATCTGGGAATGTTATGCTTGTTGTCCTAGATACACAATGTACTATTATATTATAAATTAGATTCCAAGGCGTGAATTGGAAATCGTGGTGAAATGCTTCGACATCAAAATTTTTGAAATTTCTGAAAGTATGTAGAATTCGCATGCTTTTAGCTATTACACAAAAAAATAAACTGTGATCACTAGGATGATCCATGGGTATTACTCCACAATCATGTATGCTTAGTTTTTTAGAAATAACAATAAGATCAATAAGGCTTTGACATTTTTCAGTAATTCTAGTGCGTTCATTAATTATTTGCTTTAGATATAGTGGATAGAATTTGATTAAATTTAAAACGAAGTTATCTACTACCAGCATGTTGATATTAAAATCTCCTAAGCACAGTACATAATCAACAGTAGGAATTGCTTGAGTTAAAGAATCTTCTAATGCATTTAGAAATTCGGTACAGCTATATATTCTTGTCGTCTGTACACCACCCCCATTGCTACAATGTAATTATTAAATTTACATTTAATCCAATGCTGCTCAGGAGCCAAGTTGTTATTTGCAATCAACATTGAAGTAACTTTAAAATTATTTTTAATGTATACACCTACTCCACCTCCCCAAGTATCTGTAACACGATCAGTTCGTAAAAAAGTAAAACCATTAATGTTAATTACAGCATTCTCAATATCGAGGGACTGCCAGGTTTCAGAAACTTCCACAATATCGTGATCAGAACCTAAAACATATTGTTTAAAATCATTGAATTAGCGCTTCTGTACCGATAACTTATAAACTTAACTATTACCATACGTGGTTTTCTTCAATGGCTATCGCTTGATATAGACTATGCAGGTAATCGTGGGCCTATTCGATGCACATGGTCAATATTTGCTAATTGGATATTTTTCTTCAAATTATTGTTAAATAACTTTAAAACCACTTCTTCAATATTTTCATTTGGCGCTTCCTGGATGCCAAAAATACGAACACAATTCCTACAAGAATATTGTTCCAGCTGCTCAACCCTAGCTTTTATCTTTCGTTTTCTTCTAACAAGGCGGCATTACTTTCTTGAAGAGTAGATATTTGTTCACTGGATCGTTGCATAAAGTCACACACCTTATCAACTGCATCGTGTACGACTATGTTTACTCAGGTTCGTAGCAGGTCCAGAAAATCTGGATTTGCCATTAGATCTTTTATTGTCGAACTAACTAGATCCTTTATCATGTTCTTATCCTTTTCCAATCTTGTTTCCGGCATCTTGGCAACAATTAACCCAAAACACTATTTTTCGGCAGTAAATGGAAATTAAAGCGAGGAGCACGCACTGTGTACGTCTAGTCTGACGGACCATTGACATTTCTACTTCTTCAAAACCAATCTTACAGTTGTGGGAGCAAAAAAAACGTAAAGCGTAAAATTTTCATGGAAAATCGGGACATTTCGGAACAGCATTTCGTTTCGGGACAACTAACTCCAAATCGGTAGAATCCCGAAAAATTGGGACGAATGGCAACCCTACATGCACATTACCCTTATTATGTTCCATACCATAACAAACACTGGATGTCTTATAGTTTTGATTACGCAATCTGAATTATACATCTCAATTATTTTTCTCCTCATAGACTTGTAAGATTTTAAACCTTCAATAAAAAATAATTAACGATAAATATATAAGATTATTTACTACACTACCACTTTTTTCCAATCATTGAGGGATGAATGTTTATGATTATTAGCTCATGCTATTGTATTTCTGGAGTTAATTGAGGTTGATTTACAGGTCTTCTGCATTTGAATTCAAGCTCGTCAAGTTTCACCTTAAAAGAGGTCAAACTGATAGGTACCTTGGCATGAGACTCTTCAAACTTGTTTATGTCAGCATGACTTGCCCTCCTGTCTTCCAAATCAACCAGCACGTATCATACGTTAGTTCGCTTTCAATTTACTGTTGACTGTGATGCTGCACATTTTTTTGCTATCTGATGTTGATTAGGGTCTGTATTGCCTACTAAAGCAAGTGTGTATAACTTTTTCTCTGAAGTGAGTTTTTTTCTATGCATCTAAAAAAATTTAATGGTAAAACATCAAATAAATTTCTTCATTTTTTGCCACTCATCTTTTTCAATACTTTTAAAACATGTACAAATGTAGTAGCAAACTTTACAAAGCAATTTTTGTACTTACACTCTTATAAAATGGTATTAATCGTTGTTTAAATCTATTCTTTCCTGAAACACTTGCTCGAATTTGTAGGTTATATACAACGACTTGAATTTTTGCTGGCTATACAACCATTTTCAACATTATGCAGCCTTAACAGCACTGTATAGATGGTGGCTGCATACACAAACATGAAATTAAAAGTCGATTAATTAGTAATATGGATTTTCAAGAATATAACTATTGAGTCTAATAAACTGATAAATACCTAGTATAATAGCTTAATGATATAAAAACAACTTTGAGAATTCGCATCCGGGCAGTAATGCAATATTTTCAAGTAGATATTCATAATATGCAGCCTGAATTGCGCGTAAGACAGCACCTCTATAATCACAGAAATAATGCCTGGAACTACAAACGCGCCAAGCCGTAATAGAGACGTTCGGTCTCGTATTAATCCAGGAAGCCGTGCCACTATACCACTAACTACCAAAATTCGCCACTAGATGGTGCTCTCAATCCACCAGATTTAGTGGAAATTCCACCAAGTTGGCTACACTGACTGCCCTGTTCATTTTCAATGATCGTGTGTGTACATATATCGTGGCTTTGCCGTGCGCGCGTATTCCGAAAACAACCGATCTGTGTTCATAACACAGAGAGCATTTAGGTCACCAGATTTGAGCGTTTGTGATTTCTTTCTTTGGGGATATTTGAAGGAGAAAGTGTTCAGACATCGCCCTCACACCTTGCCAGAACTAAGGGAGCAGATTAGGTATTGAAGAAATTAACGCTATACCTACCCCGCGCAATGTGTACAAGCTGTACAAAACTTCAGAGATTGTCTACAACAGTGTGTTGCTGCTAACGGCCGCTATCTTGAGGACATTATTTTAAAAATTCTATAATTCTTAAATGGTATACCGGGTGCTGACTTGCGCGACGCACCATAGGAATTTGCATAGTAAATTATTTATGTTCAATTATTTGCTCCTCTAATTACTTTAGAGTTAAAGTGTAAATATATTTTTTGTAGAGAAAAAAATACTGCATCCATTCATACTGTTGCTAACAATTTTTTATTTTCCGGAACCGAAGGAATGCAAAAAACAAACTAGCATTTTCACAAAAATCAGTGATGCCATGGAATTATTGAAACAAGCCAATGCCAACACAAATGCGTGCGGCGCGACAATATGTGCTGTTTGTTTGTTTGTCATTGATGTTTGACGTTTATAATAATTCATTATTAATTATGTTCGGCTTAATGTCTCTAAGGTACCTAGACCTTGTCCATAACAAAAATGGTTTTACGAGTATGGTGGACGTTCGTTAAGTAAGCTCCTTGTTTATTGTAAAATATCCGTATCGGCAAATTCCAAACAGTACAACCATTAATAGACTGATTCATTTTAAGTTTTACAGGCAAGTTATTAAATAATTGTAGGTGCAATAATGAGGTTCAGAACTTACACCAAAATGAGAAAAACGACAATACGTTCAATCTTTTGACGGCAGTGATTGGATGATCGCCCCGCACGCACTTGCGTTGGCATTGGCTTGTTTCAATCATTCCATGGCATCACTCATTTTTGTAAAAATGCTAGTTTAATTTTTTGCATTCCTTCGGTTCTGGAAAATGCAAAATTGTTAGCAGCAGTATGAGTGGATGCAGTATTTTTTTCTCTACAAAAAATGTATTTACACTTTAGCTCTAAAATAATTAGGGGAGCAAATAATTGAACATAAAGAATTTACTATGCAAATTCCTATGGTGCGTCGCGCAAGTCAGCACCCGGTATAATTCACCTAGCTTTAAATTTAGAATATGGTAAGATATCAAACGTAACTTTGTTGTTAAAACTCGTAGCTCAATCAAATTTCAAACAGCTCTAATCGGAAACACCAGTAACAACTTAAAACCGTTTGGAAACATTAAAAGTCACCCCTCCGATAGAAAAAAAATATTAAAGTTTTACGTCTAACCACCGAAAGCGTTGCACGCCACTTACATATCTTCGCCTTACGGCGACAGCGCGTTATGTCCATTTTGGCGTCGTAAGACGAGCTATGGAGCTTAGACATATATGCAGGGTTCCCAAAAAGAATGGGACTTCGATTAGTCATAGATTCCTTACGTTATAATGAATCGATTAAACCTAATATACCTTAGTACAAAGTCCCTTCAGTAAGAAGTTATGGGGCCTTGAAGTTCAATTTTTATTTTTTTGTTGTTAATTTCCACAAATGCAGAGATATCGATTTGAATTTTGGTATACATGCGCACTATTATGTACTGCACCAGTAAAAAATGTTTGATATACTAGACTTGACTGTAAGAGGCACTTTATCAATCTTTGAAAACTTTTTTTAACTCTAAGTTCGTTATCTGCAACAATTTTAGGTTATTATCTGAAAGAGAATTAAAAATCACAAAAATAATGTAGGTACTCTTAGTTCTTAATCCTAAAAGCAATCGTTTACCTTAAAATGCCCATCAAAGGGTAGTCATTAAGACGTGCAATTATCAAGTAGTCATGATTACAAAAACAATGGTCATCTAGTAAAAAAAAAAGATAAATCAATTAATGACATTAGTGACACAAGAATTTGTTCTTTTATGTTTAAGAACATGTCGCGACATAACGAATTCTCCCATGCTGAAAGGTTCGTTATGTCGCAGCATTTCCGTAAGCACAAAAGACAAAAAATCTGGTGTGATACACGCACACAACTTCCTTTTACAGTGATCTTATAATTGGCCAAAAATTTGATTTTAAATCTTTAAGCATTTGTCAAAAATGTTAAAACATTACAAATTCTACAAAAACGGTGCAAAATAGAGCGTTAGGTGAAGAGACAAATTTTCCCTAGAATTTTAAGCTGAATTCAAAAATGTAATAATATACCGGGTGTTCTATTTAAAATAGGAGTTAATAAAAAAAATAGAAAAAAAAACAAAAGAAACCCATTTTAGAAGTATTCAACTGGAAAATCACCTATCTCACATCAATACACATTAAAAATGTAATAAAAATGAGAAGTTTAAAAAAAATCGTTAGAACCGTTTTTGAAAAAATCGAAAAAAACTGAAAAATCACAAGAGTAAACACCTACTTCCGGTTATGCAATTTTCTTCAAAAGCTTGTTGTCGCATCTACATAGTACACAAAACTTATATATGAAGTTTCAACCCCACACCTCTTTTCGTTTTTGAGATATTCTGTTCACAGACAGACACACACAGAGACACACAGACAGACAGACAGACACACAGACAGACAGACACACAGACAGACAAACCAATGAAAAAAAATATGTTTTTTGGGATCAGGGGACTCTAAAACGTGAAGATCTGTTGAAAACTCAATTTCGAATTTTTGGGGTGAATCCAATACTTCCTTTATTGTAAAATAAAGTAAAAATTGATGTTACCAACGTCGTTAATTGATTTCTTGATGTTGTTTACTAGATTGCAATCATTACCCATTGTTTTTGTGATCATGGCTACTTGATAATTGCACGTCTTAATGACAACCAAAAACCTTTGATGGGCATTTTAAGGTAAACGGTTGCTTTTAGGCTTAAGAACTAAGAGTTCGTCGACCTTCCAATCAGTGTGAACAAGTGTCAATTTTCTTATAAACGTTGCAAGTGAAAATAATGATTGTAAAATGCAATGTTTTTGGAGAAAGTTGAGACTGACAAGTTGGTTTTGTGACATTCAGTTTTCCCTTAATCAATATATCTGGAATAATCTAGTTGTAGTCGAAAATGCACAATAACGCTGAATGAGCGCATTTGTTTCGCTTCCAATATTTCAGTGCGTATGTGCGCGTTCTGTTCCGAAAAGAGTTGGAAACCAAACATGATATTTGAAAACTTAAAAAAATGCCGAAAGCTTTTTGGATTATCTGCTATAATTTTAGTAATTCTAACAATCAAGCGGAACTGTGGTACAATCCCTGGCAGAATAAAAACTTAGAAAAGAAGAACTGCAAGAGTTGAAACTAGCAGAAGTAAAATCAAATAGGCTTTTTCCCTAATTACAACATGCTTTGCACATTTCCTTGTTTCAACCGTGTACAACATGCACCATTGAAAGTTACTTTAGTGCTTTACGTAGAGTGAAAATCTGGTTGCGGTCAACAATATCAGAAAACCGCTATATTAGACTATGTACCTATGTTGAGTGTACACAGAAAAATAATACTGGAAAGAAAAGGCGAACTAGAAGATAAAGTTTTAAAAAAGTTTGCGAAAACTAAAGTTAATTTAAATTAAATTTTTTTTCTAATTGTAAAAAAGTAAACAACAATAATATGTAATAATAATAATAGTTAATTGTGTATATAAATGTTTGCCCCCCCCCCCTAACTGGAACCCTGGCTACGCCCTTGATCATATGAGAACAAAACTATAAACAGTTCGTCTTTTATAAAAATAATCATTACATTTACATGGTTATTGAAGCGAGCATAGCCTTGCCATTCTTTATTAATTCATAGATAGAATGACAACGTAGCATCAGTAGATTTGGCAAATATGTAAGACCTGTTCCCGAATATTCCATTCAGGCCTAAACAAACTACAAGCAGAAACAAGTAGCAGAAACAGCAATTTTTAGATATCAAGGTTATTTCTGTGTAGGAGGCCTGCATACCTCTAGAAAGAAAAGCACAATTAACTTTTATGTATAGAAACAAGACAGACTCAACGTAGCAATTGTCTTGTGCAAACTGTATTTTAACCAGAATCGAATACGAACGTCGAAGGTCAAATTCGTCACATTTTATATTCATACGATAATTTAACCGCACGGAGTTACAGATTGATGTATTGTATTTTGTATTGAGGTTGCATTATCTATGATGGGCAGCTTTAAACTACATAGCCAAATCTATTATTTAAGTTAATGTGGAAACATGAATTATCCTGTGGAAGCCAAGGAGCAACGCTATAAATAGGTATCGTTTACATTTAACTTATTTCGATCAAGGAATTAAAAGTAATCTTGTAGTTTACATCTCCCACTTTGAACTACCGCTTCTTGAGCCATTAATGCAAGAGGGAGTGAAATTGGACAAGATCATTTTTTATATAAAACATCGGATAGAGAAAATCAGACGAAACCTATTCGACAAATTTGAACAAGGTAGTTTTTTTTATTTTTCAAATTATTACACAATTATCTTTCATCTATCGTGCAAGTAATGGCACATGCTTTTTTCTATTACATTTTCAACTGGATTCTAGCAGCTGAGGTAGAGCCCCTGCCAGTGACGTTAGTAGACATTACTTCTCCGAGCAGCTTTCTGTTCCGGACTTGGATACCCAAATGACAGGTACATAGGTTTATTGACCATTGATGAAATCAATGCTGTAATACCAAATGTTATGAAACCTCGTTACGTTTGTGCTGTTACCAAAACTGTCCCTGGTGAAGGAGGTCGCAATACTAGACGTCAATTCTGCATTTTCTCCAAAAAATTGCTAGCTAAGTCGCCCAACCACATTGAAGCAGTACACAAAAATGAAGAAGTAGTCAAGTTAAAAAGTTATCTAAGGTACGTGTTATTTTTCAATTACTTTGGGAGAATTTCTGCCAGTCTGTTTCCGTTGTTTGTAAGTTTGTACTTGACCTGTATACAGGGTCCGGCAAGTAAGCGGGGGTAGAAGATATTTCTAAAACTATGAGAGTTACATGAATGTTGTGTATATAAAAGTTGTAGGTACGACGGTGGTGCACATTACTAAAATAGTTTTGATTATACAGGGTGGCTCAAAAAAGTGTGGCAAATCAATTTTTTTTAATGGAATGTCCTATATTTGGGTAGTTTAAAAGTTTTGCATTGAAATACTCATCATTTTTATATAAAGTTGCATGGGTCTAACGTCAACTGTTTTGGAGATATTAACGATTTTATACAAAAAAATGCTGAACTTCAGGCAGCTGCTGTAAGCAACAGAAAACAATTGAATGAAGGAAAACTTCACCAAAAAATTATAATTTTTGTGATACCTTTCAGGTATAAAATGGTGGATCTGGGTATTAATGCTATGCAGGGTGCTCAACATTTGCAAATTCAATAGTTTCGAATTTTTTCCAAACGAAACACCCTGAATATTTTTGTATTTTTCAAAAGCCCTTTTAATGATCTTTCTTTTGATATCTTACTTTATACCTCTAACTTCATCTGTCTTTCAGATATGCGTGTTTGAACATAAAGAGCAATTTAAGTAAGCTGCTTTATTTCAAGGGATAAAAAACAATCGCCATTAAATTAATGATTTGAACACTGAGCTCTCCAAAAATAAAAACACAAACCAGGTTTAGAAAAAATAAATTCAGTCAGTGTTGATACGAGGAATAATAAACATGAAAAAACGATAAATGCAGGAATAAAAGGTTAAATAAAATCAGATTTAAAAATAAAACGAAAGCCAATACACAAAAATCCTATACGTAGTTACATTAAATATTCAAATAGTTCTCCTTTTAAGTATTAATGCTGTACAGGGAACTCATAATCAGCAAATTAATGATTTTGATTCATTTAATTGGAACACCCTGTATATCCCTGTATTTTTGAAAAGTACTTTAAATGAGCTTTCTTCTGACATTTCATTTCCTATCCCTAAATTAAATCGCTTTTCAGATTTAATTTTCTCCTGCTCTTTTCGTTTTTTCGTATTTGTTATTTCTAGTATTGAGTAGTGGCTGGATTTTTGTTTTCTAAACTTAATTTTATCTTTTTTGTTTGGAGAACTCAAGTGTTAAAATATTTTTTTTAACAGCGTTTGTTTGTTATCCATTGAAGTAAAGCATCTTACTGTACTTAAATTGTTTTTTTGTTCAAACACGCATATCTCAAAAACAGTTGAATTTAGAGGTATGAAGTAAGATATCAAAAGAAATCCCCTTAAAAGGGCTTTTCAAAAATACAAAAATACACAAGGCGTTCCATTTAAATAAAATTCGAAATAATTAAATTTGCAAATGTTGAGCACCCTGTATAGCATTAATGCCCAGATCCACCATTTTACACTCGAAAGGTAGTTCAGGAAAATCATAATTTTTTGGCAACGTTTTCCTTCATTCAATTGTTTTCTGTTGCTTACAGCAGCCGCCTGAAGTTCAGTATTTTTTTGTATAAAATCGTTAATATCTCCAAAACAGTTGTCATTAGACCCACACAACTTTATATAAAAATGATGAGTATTTCAATGCAAAACTTTTAAACTACCCAAATATAGGGCATTCCATTTAAAAAAAAAAGTAAGTTTGATTTGCCACACTTTTTTGAGCTACGCTGTATAATCAAAACTATTTTAGTAATGTGCACCACCGTCGTACCTACAACTGTTATATAGACAATATTCATGTAACTCTCGTAGTTTTAGATATATCTTCCACCCCCGCTTCGTTGCCGGACGCTGTATGTATAAAATTATTATCTGTACTAGCAAATATATAACAAAATAAAAGTAGTGTATTTTAAGAAATATATTTACTTAAAATTTACAACAATGTTGACGTATAGGCTACTATTCTCGTTAATCGATACATTTAAACTTGAATGGCGTGGGGCATGTCTCTGTCCGATTCTCTCTTCAAGGCTCCCTTGAAGTCATGCTATCGCTCGTATCCATGGTTTCGTTGCAGGCTGTTAATCGGCTCTACTGCTAAGCACTTCGCAAGTGTTAAGAGCTGTAAAGATTGGAATCATAGGTATGATACCTTCTTCTGTTTTGGGATCCCAACTTCCTAATCGAGTTCGTGCTTTTTCCAACACAAACAACTGATTGAATGTAAGAGTACCGCCGGAACGCGGTTTACTAACGGTTCGACTCTTTTTCCTGCAAAGTTCAGTTATGCTGTTATTATTAAAATAGAAAGAGAGAGAGCGAGTACAAGAGAATGATAGAACTGCTGCAGCACATCAAGTTTATATAGCACCAGTCAAGATCTTAACATGATGATGATTCATTTTCTAAAATTATCTTCAACATGTGTTGTGTTCCTGCCATACTTGTTGTGATGACTCATCACAGCATGCGGTAATGTAGACAATATTTTTAGCATCAATTAAGCTATTGCGCTGATTTGAAAATCCAAGCCATTTTACATACACCTTGTTATGTTTTCGTGTTATTACGCTTTCAACGAGATGTACCTATGTCTGGATATTTAACTTTTTGAAGTTTGAGATCGTAGAAACATCCTCGAATAGGCTGATTGGATCTTTTAGCAGATAGGTAATAGGATTAGTTAATTTAACTTGATCGAAGTGAATATTTCAATAGTCCAGTTGGGCGTATATCCTTTATCAAATATTGTTCGATATTTGCTAGTTCGCACAGGATCACCAACCTTAAATTTGATGTTACTTAAATCAATCATTTTTATGTAATTATAGGCTTGATTGAGAATTTCCTGCTCATTGCCCTTATTCACATCAACAGGTCTTTTACCAATTGTAGGTACAATGTTTTCTGTGATTGTAGGTGTGACTGACTTGAAATAATAGAGAAAACCATTTGTAAGAACC